>JANTNU010000004.1:33646414-33668646 GCA_024752395.1 Erythroxylum havanense | reverse complement strand
GACTAAATATGCATTCAATCAAGCAAACATGAATACTACAAGAATTATCCTAATCCAATATCAATCTTAACCTTAACCAAAAAGAAAAACTTACTCACACATATTCATGAATATAACATAAATCATGGTCATAATATATGTTTGCATCGATTAAATCCACACAATTAAAATAAATAAGGAATTAAAAATAAAGTAAATCCTAACAAAATTGTGGTTGCTAGGATTGAAATTTTTTTTAGCTAATTCTCCAAGCTTGCGTGAATAACTGCTTGCATCTCCTCTCCACCAGCTCTAAAGTTTTCCTAACAACTGCAACGTTGATGCTTCTGCCACCTTGCGTCCACCAGCTACTTCACCAAAGTGAATGGAGAATTTGTTTAAGCCACTAGTTGACCAACAACACACCTCTCCACCAGCAGTTGTCACATGAGTTTTGAGTACTTGTTTAAGCCACCAACTGCCTAACAAAGCACCTCTCTGCTAGTAGCTGCCAACGTGAATTTAGAGTGTTGAGTGAGGGCTACAACGTGAGTGGCTTCCACCTCTTGCTTTCTCCTTTATTTCGTTACTTGCCTCCAGCTTCTTCGATTGTGAGTGGACAGTAATAGTTGTGTGAGGGCCACAGCGTTGTGTGTGTAAAGTCTTCTTAAACTCCAACTATGTGAGGGCCACAGCGTTGTGTGTGTAAAGTCTTCTTAAACTCCAACTATCTTTATGTGGTAACTCCTCCAACTCTAATGTTCTCTAGCCTAAATGTTCTTCTCCTCTTGCAACAACTCCATGCCTTTTTCAGCTTTCTTCGTGCAGTTCACGCGCTCTCCTTTTAGACTACACTCTCACACTTCCGCCTCATTATAGCCAGCTCCTTCTTGCTTTATGCTTTCAGCCCATGCACGCATACGTAGCCTCCCTTCACCACCTAGCATTTTGTTTTTTTAATGCCACAAGCTACCAACATTTTTCTTCTAACCTCCTACTTTAACTTGTCTTAAGGCCACCAGTTGCTTGCTTGATTCATGCCTATAACCAATGTTTAATAAGCTCTTTTTCTTCACTTTCTGCGTCAGCCTCTTCAACGTAATATTCCTTTATCTTCTCTCCATTCATTGTCCACACCACCAGCTGTTTGTTTTTTGGATGTTTCTATATATTCAAAATCCTTTTATGCTTTCGTGGTTCTTCTCTTTTCACGCCTCACTTCATGTATAATCTCCTTCTTTTTTTTCAACTTTTTCTGCTGCAACCATCTTCTTTTGTCTCTATTCAGCTGCTGTTCAATTCTTTTTTAATTAAACCTCACATGTTTTTAGCTCACATTTTTATCTTTCAACCACACACTCATAAATATGTAGCTGTCACACACATCTTTATTTTTCCAGTTCCTTTTCATGTCACCCACTAACCTCATATTGCTTCAGCCCACCTTTTACTACAACCCACATTTAAATGAATGTCCATATCTTGCATGGGTGTGACAATGTACATGAAAGGTTCCAAATTTAGTGTGTACCTAAAATTAAAATAAATAACTCTTAATTAGTGCAATTTAAATATTAAATAGACAAGAGTTTAGCAAATTATGTATCAAAAATTAATTCAAATGCCCATTAACAACACCCCCACACTTGGATTGTTGCTTGTCCTCAAGCAACTTACTTAGGTTACAATTATCATATTCTGTCATTTTATTCGAAAATTAAGTGTTTGCAATCCCTTAAAAATTCGACAAACTCGAGTATTAAGCTACAACATGTATCATAATATTTTCATCAATACACATAAACAAAATCAAAGGTAGATATCTTTGATCAAAACAAGCATAAAATTAAAATGAACTTTCCTCACGATATTCACTCATGTTGCTCAAGTGTATAAGGGTTATGTTTCTCTCAAAGCTTCGTCTAAGAGATTACACTACCATAAGGTTGCAAATTCACCGATTTTTCACTACATAGAGTACATGCCATCATGGATTAAAAGGGCTTTCACTAAAGGTTGTAATGGGGCTTAGGTTAAGGTGAGGTAAAAAGGACAAAGGCTACTCACAAGCATTGACAAAGTACTAAGTGACATGGGACAATCAAAAAGAACTTCTGAAATGTACAAATAGAAATACGAGACTACAACTATTAATCATTATCCAATGCTACTGTTTGATCTTTTTTCTTTTTCTTTTTCTTTTTCTTTTTCTTTTCCTTTTTTGTTTTTATTTTTTGTAACAATAAACGTAAAAGATTTTGTTTTTTTTTTGTTGTTTTTTTTTTGGTAACAATAAACATAAAGAAGATAGTAATAGCACAAATCAACAACAACTGAGTAGATGTATTTGTAAAACTTCTCAGAATAACGTATAAAACAAAAGTCCCTAAGTCAAGGACATCAAATATTTAGTACTTCATTCAAATTGTGAAAGGGTCAGGCTAAAAGTTTTCAAGTCTCAATGTAATGCTATTAATACGAAAACAACAAGGTTAAAGGCTTAAAGGAGATAACAAGGGAAAAGTAACTTGGTGGGTCATTTAAGCTAAAGGTTAAAAACAAAGAAGGCCTTAATCATGTCCAAAAAGCATGTAACTAGTAGTATCAAACAGGATCAGAGCAAGTTCTGAAGGTAATCCACATAGGGAAACATCACATACAACAAAGAAAATAAATGACTATAAGATGTAGTCATATAGCTCAAGACCTCACATATGCTTAAATGAAAATCTATCAAAACTTTATGCATTGCTTCATCACTCAGCATCAATTATTGACTAAAACTACTTTCATCAATCCATATAGTTCACTATCCTCTCAAGCTGCCTATTCCAAGTTCATGCATACAGCTCAATTTTTCATCCAACTACTTTGACAGAATCGTATAGTCAAATTCATCGCAAATAGGACCCAAGTTAGCTACCAAAAGATTCGCAACTAATCAAGTGTGTATCTCTCAGCTTAAACATCAATATCATCAACAATATCATGCACATAAACTCAATCTCCCCCACACTTAATATGAAGATTGTCCCTAATGTTCAAATAGCTATCAATCAAACACAAAGAGGGGAAAGAGGAAGAAGAAACTGCCCTGAAAAAGAATCGGCCAAGAACTCTGTAACATCCCATCACCGATGAGAAGGGTAAAATAGTAATTTGGGACGAGTTATGAGTGTGCAAACTAGTCTCGGCATGTTCATGCATAATATGGCCTCCATATATGCATAAATTGTAATTTTTGTATATGCGCATGATTGTACATGCATTCATGACATTTCCCGGCATATGTGTTTATTGTGAAAAAGGTGTTTTTTGTGCTTGAAAAATGAATTAGAGTGGATTTTTGTGTGTTTTCCATTTTTGGGAAAATTTTAGGAATTTTTCTGAAATTTTTCGGAGAAAATTCCCGGACCGAAAAAATTGCCAAGTGACTGTCTAATGACAATCTTCGGTACTAGAAATGACTGTCTAATGACACTGGAAAATTAGATATATGATTTTAGGATTTATAACTTTGACTGTCTAATGACAATCTTCGGTACTAGTAAGAACCTTTTTGTATGTGCGCTGCCATTTTATGATTAAGTGCCCAAGTGAAGATCTAGATGAAGTGTAGCTTGTTTTCTTATCTTTTTAGTGATATAGATCATGTAATTTTTTGACAATGGGTTAGAAAGTTATGAATTTTGGAAGAGTGTGTTACCGTTGAGGATGACTTATATAGGTAGAAATTTGGATTGAGAAATTGATTTGGTTAGGGATTGAATTTGCTTCCAAGTTATTCATGAAAGTTGTAGAACATGTTTTGATCTTTCTTTTGACATAAATTTTGGAATTTTTGACAAAATAAATGAAAAGTTATGATTTTTACAAAATGGTATACTGTTTTGGGAAACATTGTGCAGGTAGTCACTTTGGTTGCATTGTTTTACACCCATAGAGATAAAATTGATTTTTGTACCCTTCATGAAACTTGTAGAGCTCTCTTTTATCTTGAAATTGATACCAATTTTGTCCAATTTGGAGTTTGGAGTAAGGAGTTATGACTTATGAAAGTTGGGATGTCGGCAGAAGAAAGAATAAAAGCTTCCAGTCGGTCACTGTAGTCGACCTAGTCGACTACAATCTCCGACTAGTCGACTAGGACATGTATTTTTCTTGAACTGACCTCTCTCCACTCTTTTATGGATAACTTTTCCGTTCGACCTCCGATTGACCTGATTCTCAAGGCATCGGATTCGTGAGACTTTTAATTTGATTTCTATGGAAAATTGTCAATTTTTGGAGATAAAATTGACGTGGATTGATTAGGTCAAAGAGAGGGGACCGAGTAAATATTTTTCTGGTCCGTGTTTTATTTATAATTGGAGCTATAGAGGTCCGAATTGAGTGATTTTAGTGTCAATGAGTTTCTAAAATTTAGAGGAAAATTTTATGACGGGAATTTTGGTATAATGCCGGGAATATCACGAACATGCATACATGCACATTATTAAATATTTCTGATTGTACATTTGGTAATGTTTGAGTATTTTGAATGTTATAGAGGCACATTTGGAACGTCAGCACACGGACGTTGCCGAGACTTCCAGGCATTAGCTTCGGAAGCTATAGGTGAGTGACCTAGATTGTTTCTCAATCATTATTTGTTTATAATTCTACACTTATAACTCTGTGGAGAATAATGGTGGGCTTGTGCGTTGTTTATGACTGGATTCCGGACCAAAGGTGTCCTATGTATTAGGAGATTATGACATAGGAGTGCTATATGTGATTTTAATGTGATTAATTGTGAACTATTTGTTTGAATGTGCTAATTTGGGATTGATTGTGATGCTGACATTGCTTCATTGTGAAATATGCATTCCATGCATGAATGCATGATCAGTTAATGATAGTTATGACCGGAGCAGCCACTGAGAGCTTAAAGCTCAACGTATTTAGGCCTCGAGCCCATAATTATTCAGAGCCTCAGGCTCAACGATTAATGCACCCATATATTGGGACAGTTCAGGCGCTCGATCACAACAACAAAATAAAATAGAAATGTGTCACATGCACATGTCATATGCATCTGATTTTAGTCTCTTTGATTGAGTGAAAGGCTAACTGCCTTATGCTTCTGTGGTACCAATCATGTGGTACTTCTGAATGTGAATTATGAAACAACTGTGTTATGCTTGAATGTTGTATAAATTCAATTGGTTATAGATGTTTAATCGAATGAAAAGTATCAAATTGTCTATGTTCAAGTGAAATTATGAAATGAAATCAATTATGCAACAATGTGAAAATATGTTCTGTGATATGATGTGTTGCATAAATTGAGTGAACCGTCGATGATGGTTACCTCACTGAGTTTTGGCTGAGTGTTGTAGCATGCCACCCTCGCAGGGCATGGACTCGGATATTACCATTGATGTCTGGTTCGGGTCATGCGAGAGTGGGGTGTTACAAACTCTCTGTTACCAACCACATAAACCTAAAGAAAACTCAAAACAACTCAAAGAAATGCATTAAACGAGAAAGAAACACAATAAGAAAAGAAAAATTACAGTCCTACTAAAAGGCATGCACTGCGATCAAAGAGGCAAAGAGTCATGAAGAGACAATCGATCCTTAGAATTATCCACAAACCTGGGCATATACAATTTAGCTCGTTGCCCATTTACCTTGAAAGGGTTTTTATTAACTCATTTTACCTCATGGACCCCAAAAGGAAGGACTTGGATAATAGTGAATGGGAGTTATAGGTCAATACCTGTTCATCTACCTTAAAGTCTCGGTGGAGGATCTTCTTGTCATGCCACTAATTCACATGCTCCTTATACAGCTTCGAATTGTTATAAGCATCCAAAGGGAACTCTTCAAGTTCGTGAAGCTACATAAATCTCTTAGCACCTGCAGCAGACAAATCAAAGTTAAGAAATTTGGTTACCCAGTATGCACGATGCTTTGACTAAACTGAAAGATGACAAGACTTGCCATACACTATCTTGAATGGTGACATGCCTATGGGTGTCTTAAATGCGGTCATATATGCCCCAAGTGCATCATCTAGCTTTAAAGACCAGACTCGCCTGGAAGCATTAATAGTTTTCTCTAGTATTTTCTTTAATTCTCTGTTTGAGACTACAACTTATCCACTAATATAGGGGTGGTATGGAGTAGCAACCTTATAGGTCAGCCCATACTTAGCTAATAATGAATCAAAAATTTTGTTACAAAAATGTGACCCTCATCACTAATGATAGCCCTAGGTATGTCAAAATATGTTAAAATATTCTTCTTCAAAAACTTAACAACACGTTTAGACTCATTTGTAGGCAATGCCTCTGCTTCCACCCACTTGCTAACATAATTAACAACCAATATATATTGATTAGAGATATATATTGATTAGCGAAAGACTTAGGAAATGGTCCCATGAAGTCTATGCCCCAAACATCAAAAACTTCACAAACAAGAATGTTAGTCAATGGCATGTCATGTCTCTTACTAATGTTCCTGAACCTTTGACACCTATTACAAGATTTAACAAATACATATGCATCCCTAAATAAGGTGGGCCAATAGAAACCACTTTCTAAAATTTTATGAGCTGTCCTAGATGCACCATAATGTCCCTTAGCCTCTCTAGAATGATAATGATGTAACACAAAGGACATTTCCTTTTCAGGAAAGCAGCGCCTAACAATACCATCCACACAAATCTTGTAAAGTAAAGGATCATCCCAAAAAAAATAGTTTGTGGATACAAGCTTCTTACCTTCAAATTCCTTGAGCTGACCAATCGCATAGTGATCAATGGCCTTATCCATATAGATGACTTCTTAACCCTTCTTCTTCAACTTCTCAAGGAACTTATCTAAATGTGGAAATTACAAAAGTTAAGAAATTACAGAAGTTAGAAATTATAGAAGTTAAAAAAATGTGGAACTTGGAGGAATAATTACAGAAGTTACAGAAGTTAAAAAAATGTGGAAGTTTCTGACCCTTCTAAAACTTGGAGGAATAATTTATAGAAGTTATAACAGATTTGTCAACTTAACGCAATCATTTGTTGCGGGAACTAAGATTAGACCAGTGGATTTCTGATTCATTAGAAAACATAATGGTATTAAAATCTACCAAGGTAAGTCAAGATGAACTAATGCTATTTCTTATTGGCAATAGATGTAGCTTCTTGTGTATAGTCATTTGTTCGAAACATAAACAAAAGTAACCTAAATTGTCCATATGTTCAACCTATTACCAATCCTAATTATCATTTCAGAGCCATATGTTCAACCTATTACCAATCCTAATTTGAATAAAATTCTATATAACATCCCTCCATTTTAAGATTTATGTTAAGCTTCAAGAAGAATCATGCATTACCTTAATTGTGCAAATGCTTTTATCCTTCAAATAATGTCTGTTTAGCCATTTTATCTATAGTAAATCCTTTTCATGTATAATTCTCTATAATCTTTTAACCAAAAGAGTCCTAATAAGTATTTGTATAGTAAGATTCCTAGTCACCCTTCTTCCTTTGGCAAGCATATGCCATCTTAACTTACCTTAGCAAAAGGGGAAAGGGTTTTTTAATCCTTGTGTTATGACAAACTCTTACTTTAGCTTCTTCCTTTCTTTTCTTGAAATGTGGTGATTCATATCCTTTGTTTACATTATATCATCAAAATTTTCTTCCATATCACTATCATCATCATCATAATCTGCAAATCTTTGGGTGCTGCACTGGGGTAGCAAATGTCATAAGAATTTGCATTCCCAAAACATTAGGTAGGTAAAGCACCAAAATAATTTCTCAACCCACAGACTTTTGCTGCATCAAGTTAGTTAAGTAGCAATGGTAAAGGCATTTTCAAAAATAATTAATTTTCAGAAACTTGACATTTGACTAATCTACGTCAAACATAAGTCCTTGTTGCATCTTAAAGTATACATGCATGCCCTCATACAAATTAATCAGAAAATAAAGTAAGTGGCCACCTAATGAATGACGGGATGAGCTTAGGTGTTGTAGTCTCAATGTTAAAGGTTTTAGTCTCTTTGTTATTCTCTTAAATAGTCTATTTTCGGTCATAGTCTATATAAAACACTAGAAACCAAAAAGTTTAGTCGACTCATACCAACAGCTTGTTTTTAGTGAATTTAATGCATGGATTTTGTGTCTAATGGTCATTCATACCATTTAAAATTAGACTTCAGTAGCCAATTTTCTAGTTGAAAGTAAGTAAACAAGTAATTTGAATGTGAGTTCATTGCAAAACCCTCCAGAAGTAAAGTTTTGGCACCGACTAAGTAGGGACACGCTTACAAGGATTGGCTAAAGAGCAATTTTATACACTGATCAACAAGCTAGCTTGAATATGTCGGGAAAGTGTTGTCAATGATATAATTGATTATCTTGCACCCCAAATTCCTAGGATACTACTGCTGTAGTATCTAACTATAAATATTCTTTATAATTGAATTTTGTCCTCAAATTAGATCCTATAAGTAACCTAATACATCCTATAAATAAGGATCTTCTACATTTTATTTCACAAGATCATAAGAAGTTATTCAGCCATCCTAAGTTACTTGTATCAACATAAAGGATATAGACCAAGTTGAATAGGTATTAGAAGTACCTAAACATAATTTAACTACCATGTGATGCTTAGGAAGGAAAAGGAAATTATATTTTGGAAAATTAGAAAGGTGATAAAATTGCCAGCACTTACTAAATCTTTATTTGTATTGCTTGTACTTTTTTTCGTTTATTGTTGAGGATAGCATAGGATTGTTGGAACTGTACACTAGACTGTAAGAAGACTTCAATTTATGAAGCATCTCGTTACTATTTTTTTCATTAACAAAAATAATATTATCTAGTCAACAGTTCAAAATGGACCATCTTTGTTATCACTAAAACTTTTCTATGTTGTGTATGAAACATTTGTGTATAGTTATAAGAACATATTATTCAATTGCAAGTGAATATCAAAAAGAGACAAGAACTTAATAAAGGCTATCTATTAGGACTTCACATTCAACCAGCATCATTAATTTTCTTCTACATTTTTGCTCCCTTTTTGGGTACTTTTGTTTGCACAACACATGTAGACAATAACCAAAACATCACAAGTCATCACCAACATTAGTTACAAAGAATGATTACAAATGGTGTTATTATAATGCCTTATCTAATTTGGTGCTACATATTTAGGATGAAACAAATAGACTCCTTTTCTGCTAAAAGAAAAGGAGTTGTGACCAATTCATCAAAGGGCTAGTAAATGGCATTAGACTTCACATAATCATCTTTTGTGACAAGCTGTCCTTATATTGAACATTTGTTAATATATGGAGCAGTAGTCAGTATTATTTTTGCAAATTTTGGGATGCTTAAGTATCTTAGTATACTCTTTTTTCTAAATTCTCATCACTAAAGTACTGGTAAAGTTAGCTTTTCTTTCAACCTTTTATGTGAAAATTCAATTCCATTTAAAAAAGACTTAGTAACTTGCTTCAGTTAGAGAAAGCCACACCATCCTCATTCAAAAAGGAGTAATGATCTGTGTCCACTCTAGTTTAACAACCGAAGATGATTGACATCTTTTCTTTCCATATAAGACTAAAACATAATTGCAAACAACCAAAATGTTTTAGTTTTAGGTAAAAATATAGTAAAAAGCCTATAGATATACATGCAAAAGAATAGGAAATATAGACATTGAATCATAAAAGCAAGTACATCAAAAGCAAAAGGAAACATTAATGCCAAAACATTAATTCCATTAGAAAGTTAATAAAGAATAGGAAAAATGAAATGTATAGGAATATCGAGTCTTGCATGGCATAACACCTATCATATTTGTACCACATAACATACAAAAAAGTGTGGTATAGCCAAACCATATAACATTAAATGTGATGCAACATCATGTTAATATAAGGTTTTCAATAAGGGTTTATTAGGGTTTCAATTTCTTGTTTTCAACTATTGTTTTTGCAGATTGTATTAAAATACAAAGTAAGAGACAATCATCTATCTCTTCATTAATCCATATAGAAGGTAATAGATTGTCATTATGCTAATTTAGATTTTTATTTGCTTTATATTGACAATAATTTGATTTACAATTTGTCTCAAAATGTGTTTGTATAATTATCCACCAAAGATGTTAGTTTGGTTGGGCTAGAGGATCTTGTCTGCTGAACCTCAACCAAGCAAATTAGTATTGTCCGCTTTGGCCGGGGATCGATCCCCTGACCTCACGGATTTGTTGAGTTGAGGATCTTGTCTCAACCCACGCCTCTCACCACTGAATATCCCCATTTATCCTGTTTTGCTTCACATGAATGTAAAGACTAATAAACTTCTTTAATAATTGTGGTTCGTATCTACTTAGTTATATGTGCTCTCTTTCACTTAGTTTTATTTCAACATTTAAAGTCCCAATTAAATTTTTTCAATAGCTTTCTCTTGTACAATTAAAAATTCATTAAGGAGGATTGCATTCTTTAATACAAATATCATTTACAATAACCATACATGAGAACTTGATGAAATTCACAGGACATTATGATAGGGATTCTTTGATTTTGGTTAGAGTTAGAAAATCACCCAGCAGCTTTCTTGGCTTGATGAGCAATTAAGTAAGCTTATAGAAATATTATTTGGTGAGTTAGTAGATGTTATTAAAAGACTAAGTTCGCATATGAAAGGAGGGGATAATTGAACTTGCATATTTGCTTATACATTCCTGTCTCCAATGCATTTGTGAATATGATCTTCAGCTATAATTAATAAAAACCTTCTTATTATTCTACCGCTGTATAGGTGTTGTTGGGGTGACAGTAATATAGTAAGCAACTGTCTTTAAGCTACCATCATATCTTCTAGTTTTATAGCCGAAGATGATTTCCATCTTTTGTTTCAATAAACATAATATAATCTATTGACAATCTTTTACATGGACAGATAAATTAGTTTGCACATTTCAAATGCCTCCTCATTCTTTAAAACACTATAAGAGGTTAATATTATACACTCTTTGATCCATACCATAAATTTTTTAGAAAATTGAAAACTTTTAGGACATTATAATAAAAGTATATAACTGTTATGTAGTTTTGAGTTGTAGTCCTCTCCTCTTTAGGGTTTTGGTATATGGATTATTGGGTTCATTTATGAACAATTTGTTATCAAAATACTTGAAATTTACATTTTCAAATTTACATCTGCAAATTTAAATATGTGCTCTTTTGTTATCAAATGGAAAAGTTATAGAAAGTTAGTTTGTTCACATTTCTTCCCTGAAAAGCAAATTCGCATGCATGGATGCACACATTTATAAGAATATAGGAGTAGAATCTTGCAAATTTTTCTAGATTCTTGATTTTTCTTTGTCATCCATCAAGTTTTCCTAACAAAACCTTTTATGAATAGTATTATGAATTTAACCATAATTTAATCAAATCCAATTGCCATCTGAACCTTCAACTACTATAACTATTATACTTTGTTCAATTTGAATTGATTCATTAAGGAGGAGAAACAAGAATTTTGAATCATTTATTGAGAGCATATCAGTTTTTGCTATTTTCTTTAAATATGGTTGATGAATATTACTTTGAAAGCTAATGTTGATGTGAATGCAGGTGATTCACATAGGACCTGGTCTACCCAAGAAGAAGAATAAGACTGCACCAAGTAGCTTAGTACTGACACAACTGCAGTCGTGGTACTGTCAACTAATTGGAAGTGTAGTTAATGAGCCATATGCTCATACACAACTACAAGATCACACACCTGCACGTACACAGCCACAAGATCACACATCTGCGCCTTCTGAGCCTATTCCAACACCAAGAGAAGTCACATCTATGCCTAGGACTCATCCTAGAGATAAGTATGAACAAATTTTGAATATGCGACGCAATATTAGTTCTCTGTCAACTTCTCAAGAGATGCCTCCAGCTTCTAATTATCAGACACCAGTAAATCACACTATTCTTCCCACTGTGGGCTCTTCTTCTGCAAGCACTGCAGGTATGATCTTTCACATCACATTGGTTAAATTTATTAAGATTAATTATTTTGTTTATCTAACCAATTAAGAGTATGTTACATGTTATTTATAAATTATTCCTTTTCTATTTTAGGATCCACTACTGATCCAAAAAAACAAGGGGTGTCATAAACGGACACGGATTGGCAAAGATTAATAAGGTGATAGGTAAGAGATTGGAGATAGAGATCTCCCCTACTGAAGGATGACCAGCCAACTTGATACAATCTACCAAATTATTGAGTGAGATTGGTGTGGTATCCCAAAGTTCCTTATCTGTAAGAACAAAATCGAAAAAAAATTACTAATAAGGAATTGGACATTGCATGTGATAAGTTAGACGTGAGTATTCTAAACCAATCTAATTTGTATGTGTTTTCATATGCCTAAAGTTTTGACCAATAATTGATAATATTTTGCAGCAAAAGTTGGAAGTCAAGGGAATGAGGACTGACAACGAAGTACATGCTGCTGTGAAGAAGTTTCTTGCTTTAAGGTCTAAAGATCAAAGATATAATTTAAAAAAGTATTTTACCAAGCACAAAAAGGATGTTAAGCCGCATAATCAACTGCAAAGGTTATTTTATTTGATAAAAAAAACTTAATTTCATAACTTCTTTGACAATTGATTATATTTTATTATTTATGAACTGTGATTTATAGATGTTATAATAGATTTTGCTATGTGTACAATTAGGAAAAAAGTCAAAAAGCCAAATTGGCTAGGAGTCAGGTCAAATGTCGACCAAACTCTGGCTCCAAGGCCTTTGTAGCGATACGACATGAGATTGTGAGTTATGAGCTTTTTAATATATTTTACTTTGATTGACATTTAAAAATTTATAATAAAAATTACTAGTAATATATTTTTATATGACAGAGATGGAGAAGAGTGTGACTGGATGAAGCTATAATATTACACTCATTATGATAAAAGTAAAGATCAAAGGACAACTATCGAATGCAAAGAAAAATGGGTGAGTACATAGTTCATTTACAAATATTTTGTAAATGAGAATGTGTATGTAATTAACTCTTACTTTCTCAGGAATTAATGTATCATGAAATGACACATTCAATAGAACATGGTCATCCGATGACAATGGATGAAGTGTGTGACAAAGTCTTGGGCACTAGATCAGATTAGGTTGTTGGCATGGGAATTTGACCTCGAGCATAAGGGAAGACTTCAGTCAGAAAGAGACTTCGAGATAAATTAGAGGAGTCAAAGAGGGTTAATCAGTGGTTACAGTCTCAAGTCAAAGAATTGACTAAACAATTTAAAGAAATGCAAGATCGATTAACTATCGAAGTCAAACAACAAAAAAATGTCTTGGAACTTTTATGTTCTATGCATAATGTTCGTTTAGATTAGATATGTACTCATATTGATATATTAACCATTTATGATGTATTGTTTATTTTAATTACCATATTATAACATGTTTGGGAATTGTAATTAAATAATGAATTGTCTGCACGTATTCAATTCTTGTTATACATAAATAATTATTAAAATCAATGATATACTCAAAAAATTAAAGAATTATTAAATAAATAACTTTCATAAATAATATTGAATAGTTATTACATAAATAAGATTTTAAAATTTTGTTAAATATTAAATTAGTAAATAATTAAATTAAAACGTCACAGAATGGGTTCTTTTCTTGTAGTGAGAACTATTTGTTAGTAAACGTTGGAAACCCCAAATTAAAAAACAAAAATGAAGTTATTTTGAATAACTCCAAAAGCACTCGAAACTCCCCTTCTTCCTCCCCTCTTTCATTTTCTCTCTTCTTTCATACTCCATAGCCAATGGTCCCTCTTCCTCCCAAGCTTCCAATTTCATTTTTGCTTGTTTCAGTCCATTGCACGTCATTTTTAGGTAAGTTTGTTCTTGGGTTTCCTTACTCCTTAAAAAAATTTATTGTTAGTGTTGAATGTGGGTGGGTTTCCTGGATTGTGGGTATATGAACGTGGGTGGGTGGGTTTTCATGTATTGTGGGTATTATGCATTTTTAGCTAATGTGGTTAGTTTATTTGTTGTTTAAATGTATTTTTGTTGGTAAATAATGCAAAAATGTAGTGATTTTGTTATTAGTTAAAGATGAATTTGGGTTGCCTATGAATTGTTTGGTGAAATGTCTCCTAGGGATGTTAGTGAGACATTATTAATGCCCAGACTTCGTTATTACCTTGGAATCTAAAGAAAATGTCTAAAGTATTTACATAAGACTTGAAATAGAAAATTAGCAATTATATGGAAGGATTTCATATAATAGAATGAAATTGGACAATTATATGGAAGGTGATATTTGTGAAACAACTAATGATTATTTTTATGTATTAATAAGGTAGAAGTTGAATACACTTCAATATTTGATTATATAGATAATTGCATGAGATTTCTTAGTTATCCCAATGCTTACCATTGCTTCTAAGTCTACTTTTCATACTAATTGGTCAACAATGAATTCTTATCACTATTGATTCCATCCATTAATGTAACGTCGGACTCTCTAAGCCTTTTTGTATTAGTTTGTACTTGGAGATACTACTATAAATTGATATATACATGGTTCTATATGAGTTCAAAAATGTATTTGAATCCTTTCGGTATGTATTTGAATCCTTTCAGTATATATGTAAGTGATATATAATGTTATATGCCTTTATGAACTTAGAGTTCATCGGTATTCGAAATCTTCGAGATTTCTGACATATCAGCTTCTAAATGTATAAAATGGAGTCCATTGGATGGATATGGCCATGGTGGCCGAGTTAAATGTGTTTTAATGCCTTAGAGGTGATTAGACATAATTTATAGACTTCTTGGATACTTAGAAAGCTTAATAGGAAAAGTTGATGTACATAAGGGCTTATTTGCAGATTGTCAAAAGTTAAGGGAATTAAATGTAATTTTTCAATTATTGGAGGACCAATATGTAATTTTATAAATTTGAGAGGCTTAATTATAATTTTAAAAATTCTGGGGACTAAAATGAAAATAAATGTTTTTTCCATTCTCAATTTTTGGGCTTAATTGCAAATTTAGGAAAAAGTTTGAAGGGTAGAATGGTAATTTCACATTAGCTAAGGGTAAGCATTCTAGACCCTTCTTCCTTGTATGGCTGTGCACCCCCATTAAATATTAAAAACACTTTGTTTTAATTGAAAGAAAGGAGAAGAAAGGAGAAGAGAGGAGGAGAAGAACATCATTATGTCAGCACCAAATTTCCACCAGTTTTTATGCTGATAGGCTTTTATTTGATGCATTAATGTAGAGGAATTGTGTACTGCTTTGGGTAGATATTTGCTAAATTACTATTTTTATTTTTTTATTTGGATGATTAGGAGTTGTTTTGGAGAAAAGAACTAAAAATAGGAAAACATGAAAACAAAAAGGAGTCAAAACAACAGTGACGAGAAGCAAAGGGTTCGGTGTTTCTCAAAGGCAGAAAAAGACAAGTAACACAGGAGAGGGTTTAGGGTAGTTTGAAGAAAAGCAACATAGTAGTAGCCTTCACTTAACCTACACAGCCACCACACCCTCCATTTTTACTCACACAAGCATCAGCCTAACACCATACATCCCCCACTTCCATGCAACTTACCTCCCCAAAACAGCAACCCCACTTCGTTAAAACTCTCCACTCACACACGAACATAATACATACAACACTCATGCATAAAGACCACCAGCCTCAAATACACTACCCTTCCACAAACACTACAACGCTGCCTCCATCAAACACGCATGCAGACCCACCAGCCAAAAGCCTCTCCACTTTTATGTATCAGGCCTCCACTCATTCTCCAACAATGCAGCCTCACTCTCCACAAACATATAGCATCCAATTAACACATATAGTCTCTTCTAGCAACCATTTCCACGTACGGACAGTCTTCACCAAAACATAACACAACCCCTACCATTCATCATAACGCAGAAGATGCATACAAACCAAGCAACCCCCACTAGCCAAAAAGCACGCAACCCTCACCACCAGCAATACAACACAACCTCCATGCTCTTCAATTTTTATTTAGTTTCTTCATGAGTTTGTTTAGGGGTTTTACTTTTGGATTGCTTGGCTTGATGATTTGTGGCTGAACTCTTAATTTCTCTTAAGGATTTGATGTTTTGATGATGCTTTAATATTAAATTTTGCTAGAATCAATGACTGAATATTCATATGCTTTTTGATTTTTCTTGGGTTTAATTGTTCTTACGTTGAATTATTGGAAGTTGGCTTGGTATAAATTCACCTTTGGAAAAAAGGGGGGTTTTTGTTAGAAGATTAAAGGAATTTTCAACTAGGATTTTCTTGTCAGTTGGGAGACTAAAAAAACCTAGGAGGTGAAAATAGAAGGTTGGGTTTGGAACTTAAGAAACTCTAGGAAAAACTTAAGTAAGGGATTACTAAGTGATATAGAGTGGATAGATTAATTCACCTTTGGGAGAAGGGGATTAATTACTCTTAAAATTCACCTACAAGGTAAGGATATTTTATTTGTGAAGGATAGCTAATTCAATATTAAGATAGGCAAAATTTTCATTCCCCATTGCTATTAATACTTTTAATTAGTCAATTGTTACACTCTTTTCTTAATTTGTTACTGCACAAATTTGTCATATTCACAATTATTTTAGTCGCATTGAATTGGGTAGTTGTTTAGAAATTTCTTTCAGTTTAGAAATTTCTTTGAGTTTTTAAAAATTCTTTACATTGCTTTTAATTTCTTAAAATTTCACTCAACCTAATTTCAAAACTGTTAGCTGGCATAGATTTGAACTTTCTCGTAAGACATGAGTCAATTTTTATCAAGTTTTTACTCACTTCAACAACCTTGCACTTGTAGTTTATGAACAAGTTTTTGGTGCTGATTATGAGGGTTAATGTTTGAATGTTTGCTTAATGTTTGAATGTTTGCTTCTATAGCTAGTTTGATTTTTACTTGTTGGTTTTTTTTATCCCTACAGTAACTTATTTGCTTCTTTTTCTTTTTACGTTTTCATTTTCCTGCATAGCTTGTTTGTAAGAGGATTATATGCCCTGAATCACTAGAGGGCAAGAAAGACAATTTGACCCAGAGTTAGAAAGAACAATAAAGTCAATTCGTCAATAAAAGAAAATGGAAAAACAAGCAGAAGAGCTTCAGAGAAATCAAAGAGAGAGGGATGAAATGGCTCAAAGATTAGCTCAGTTAGAGGCCAGACTTAGTGCAACTAATTTAAATGGAGGGAATGGAAGAGGGGAAAATGGAAATGAATAGGAAGAATTACAAAAACATACTATCAGGAAATATTTATAGCCTACAGTGGTAAACAAGTATCACGGTATCCAAAGTCCTAATGTTCATGTTCAGAATTTTCATATTTCGACCAGACTCATCAATTTGGTTTAAACAAATCAATTTGGAGGGGCACCAATGGAGGATCCAAATGATCATCTTGCAAGCTTCCAGAAATTATGTGACACTATCAAGACTAAAGAGGTCATACAAAATGACATTAGGCTCAATTTGTTCCTATTTTCTCTTCAGGATAAAGAAAAGAATTGGCTTCATTCAATTTCTGCTGATAGAATGTGAACTTGACAAGAGGTGGCACAACAGTTCTTGATTAAACTTTTTCCACTTGGTAAAGCTGCAAAGTTAAGGGCTGAGATCAGTACGCTTAGACTGCATGACTTGGAACCATTGCATGAAGCTTGGGAGAGATACAAAGACCTTTTGAGAAAGTGTCCACATCATAGATATCAAGAGTGGGTACAAGTAAAAATGTTCTACAACGGGTTGAATGGCTAGACTCGAACCACTGTGGATGTAGCAGCAGGAGGTACTCTAATGAGAAAAACATCTCAAGAACCATATGCATCGCTGAAAGATATGGCTTCAAACAGCTACCAATGGCCTCCGAGAGAACTAATGGAAAGAGAGGAATTTTAAAAATGGACCAAGTGACTCAGTTATCTGCTCAATTGGTAGCCTTATCTAATCAATTTTTAAAACCCATGTCAAAGGAAAGACAAAATGAGCAGATGGCAGCTACTAATCAATCATTCTACACCAATGATGAGGGGGTAAAACGAGCTCAGTTTGTTAACCAAAGGAACTTAGGATTTAAGTCACAACCAATGGAAAATCAATATGGTCAAGGCTACAACACCAAGGAGCAATATAACTATGGTATTCAAAGGAACATGCCCCACCCACCTATATATGGACCACCACCAACAGAACGGAGACCCTACTTGGAAGAAATGATTGGCACTTTTGTAACTGAGACAAGAAACCATTTCCACAAGAACGAGAAGGAGATGGATGAGCTAAAGATGCAAGTAACCAATATTGGGACTTCAGTGAAGGGTTTGGAAGTTCAAATGGGGCAACTTGCAAATTCTATTGGGAATTTAACTTAGAGGATATTTCCAAATAATACTAAAACTAACCCAAGGGAGCATTACAAGGCCATTATTCTTCGAAGTGGAAAAGAATTGGAAGACATAAAATAGAAAGAACAAAGCTCCACTCAATCCAACCAGAATGAAGGAAAGAATGCTTGTGAAGAAGCAAGTGCACCTACACAAGTTGAGAAGGAAGTTTACTTAGAGAAGAAACTAGAAGGGAACTATAAACAAAAATCATCCCCAAGCTGCCATATCCTCAAAGATTTCAATGGAAGAAAATCAATAATCAATTCTCAAAATTCCTTGAAGTCTTTAGGAAACTTGAGATCAGCATTCCTTTGATTGAAGCTATTAAGCAAGTACTGAATTACGCAAAATTCACCAAGGACATTGATACTAAAAGAGGATTTTTGGAGACTATAAGATGGTATTGATGATCGAGGAGTGTAGTGAAGTCTTGCAAAGAAAGTTACCATAAAAATCGAAAGATCCGGGAAGCTTCACAATTTTGTGTGAGATCGCAACACATATTTTGGTAAAGTGCTTTGTGATTTGGGGGCAAGAATAAATCTCATGCCTCTTTCCATCTTCCAAAAGCTAGGATTAGGAGAAGTCGAGCCATCAATAATTTGCCTCCAACTAGTCGACCGTTCCCTTACTTATCCTCGAGTTACTGTAGAAGATGTTCTTATTCGTGTAGATAAATTCATTCTCCTTGTAAACTTTGTGGTGCTCGACATGGAAGAAGATAAGGAGATCTTGATCATACTTAGGTGGTCATTCTTGGCTATCAGAGGAGTAGTGATTGATATGCAACAAGGGGAACTAACCTTGTATGTAAATGGCAAGAAGGTGAGGTTCAACATATACAAATCACTCAAATATCCAAGTGATACATTGACTTGCAACCGAGTGGATGTCATATCCTCTTGTGTGGTAACATCTTTTCCTTCCCTTATATCTAAAGATCCATTATTGACATGTTTGGAAGGTATGTTTAGAAAAGATGTTATAGATGATGATGATGCTTGTTTTATAAAGGTGTTGGATTCTTTTGAATGCTTGAAAAATTTTGATTAAACTGAGCATTTATTTTTTGTGACTAATGCTGATGTTGTTGGTGATGTGAAAGATGTGCACCCATCGAATGATTTGAAACCGTTTCCTAAAAATTTGAAATATGCATTCTTGGGTGTTAATCAAACTTTTTCTGTCATTATTTCATCTTTATTGACTCCTTTAGAAGAAGAAAAATTGCTTAAGGTGTTAAAGGAGTTTTAAAATGCATTGGATTGGTCAATTTCAGACATTAAGCGAATTGTTCCTTCTATTGTAATGCATAAAATTCTTATGGAGGAGTCATTCACCCCTAGCATTGAACCCAATAATGAAGGAAGTGATTAAGAATAAGATTCAGAAGTGCCTTAAGGCTGGAATCATTTACCAAATTTCTGATAGTTCATGGGTTAGTCCTACTTAGGTTGTTCCTAAAATAGGTGGATTCACTATAGTTAAAGATGATAATAATAGACTATTTCCACTAGGACAATCACTAGATAGAAGGTTTGTATGGATTATAGGAAGTTGAACAAAGCCACTAGGAAGGACCATTTTCCTTTCCCATTCATAGATCAGATGTTGGATAGACTTGCTAGATATACATTTTACTGTTTTCTAGATGAGTACTCAGGATATAACCAAATAGCCATCGCACCTGAAGATCAAGAAAAAACCACATTTACATGTCCTTTTGGCACATTTGCTTTTAGACGTATGCCTCATCTTTGCAATGCTCCTACTACATTTCAGCATTGCATGATGGCTATCTTTTCTAATATGGTTGAGAATTTCATAGAAGTCTTTATGGATGATTTTTCTATTTTCAGTGACTCATTTGATAAGTGCTTACATAATCTGTCTCTAGTGTTGAAAAGATGTCAGGATACTAACTTGGTACTCAATTGGGAGAAATACTATTTTATGGTAAGGGAAGGAATTATGTTGGGTCACAAAGTGTCTGCCTATGGCATTGAAGTGGACCGAGCCAAAACAACAATTATTGAAAAGCTTCCTCCATCGATAAATGTAAAGGGTATCTGTAGTTTCCTTAGACATGCAGGGTTTTACTGGAGATTCATCAAAGACTTCTCTAAGATTGCTAAACCCCTTTGCAATCTCTTGGAGAACGATGTGAAATTTGAGTTCATTGAGAAATGCTTGAAGGCTTTTGAGTTGATAAAGAAAAGGTTGATTTCAGCTCATGTTATGATCACACCTGATTGGCATCAACCATTTGAAATTATGTGTGATGCGAGTGACTTCACAGTGGGAGCAGCTTTAGGCCAAAGGTGAGAGAAAGTGTTCAGGGTTATCTACTACTTTAGTTGGACTTTGGATGATGCCCATCAAAATTACACTACTACAGAAAAGGAAATATTAGCGGTTGTGTTCACTTTGGAATAGTTTCAGTCGTATATCATTGGGTCCAAGGTTGTGGCTTTCACAGATCATGCGGCAATTCGATATTTGTTTGCAAAGAAAGATGTCAAGCCCCGACTCATTCGATGGGTGTTGCTTTTGCAAGATTTTGATTTGGAGATCAAGCACGAAAAGGAGATAGAAAATGTAGTTGCTGACCATTTTTCTTAATTAAAGCTTAAGGAATCAAAGCCACCATACCTATCCAAGAAACTTTATCAGATGAGCAGTTATTCAGAGTCAACAAAAAGCTTCCATGGTTTGCCGATGTGGTGAATTATTTAGCTATAAGTTTGATTCCTTTGGATTTAAATCCATCCCAAAAGAAAAAGTTCCTATTTGATGCGAAAAGTTATCTTTGGGATGAGCCTTTACTGTTTAAGAGAGGTCCTAATCAAGTGACTCGAAGATGTATCCTGGAAGATGAAGTCCTAGCAATTTTGGAGCATTGTCATTCATCACCATATGGAGGTCACTTTGGCCCAACAAGAATATGAGCAAAAGTTCTCCAATATGGTTTCTATTGGTCTACGCTTCATAAGGATAGCTATGCTTTCACTAAGACGTGTGATTGATGTCAACAAATGGACAATATCTTACAACAACATGAGCTTCCTTTTGACCAACATTTTTTAGGTAGAACTCTTCAATTTGTGGGGAATCGACTTTATAGGACCAATCCCCAAATCTTGTGGACAATCCTATATCCTTTTAGCTGTGGACTACGTATCAAAATGGGTTGAAGCCATAGCTTCACTAATAAATGATGCTAAGGTTGTTCTCAGATTTCTCAAGAAAAACATTTTCACAAGATTCGGCACTCCAAGGGCCATTATTAGTGATGAAGGTACCCAACTTTTGCAACAAGCTTCTAGGTAATCTTTTAACTAAATATGGAGTTCCTTACAAGGTTGCTTTACCTTACCACCCACAGTCAAATGGCCAAGCTGAAATATCAAATCGAGAGATCAAGGACATTCTTGATAAGACGGTGAACCCCAACCGGAAAGACTTGGCTCTTAAGCTTGATGATGCCATTTAGGCATATAGGACAGCTTTCAAGACTCCAATTGGCATGTCTCCATATCGCTTTATTTCCGGCTCAAGCAACCTTTACAATCGATTTGTCTTCCGGCACAAATCCTACCAACACCACTTGATTTCCTGCTCAAGCTACCTATACAATTTGATTTTTCTCTAATCACTCAACTCACAATAACAATGAGATAAAGATGAAAGAACAATGCTCAATACAATTGTGTGACAAGATAAGAGCAATAGTGAGCAAAAT
>JANTNU010000004.1:33630819-33642373 GCA_024752395.1 Erythroxylum havanense | reverse complement strand
TTTGTATTTGATTCGATTCGCATTCGATTCCGAATTTTGTTCGTTTTCGTTTTCCGTTTTCCGGTTGGGATCCGGTTCCCGGATCGGGTCTCAACAGTAAGTAATGGATTAAAGACATTAAATGGTAAAATGTGTAAGTAATGGATTATAGACGTTAAATGCCTTAGAAAATGCAAAAGAAAGCTTATGCGAATAAGAAGGGAAACCATGTGAGAAGCTTAATGATCGAATCATATAGCTTAAAGATAGTGATATTGTGTTTTATACACTTATATGGTGATGTATAAATATGAGATACATGTTTGAGTAATAAATACATTATATATTTGTATGTATAAAGGCTCGGGAGTTGTGGATCAAGGAGCTTGTACTGAGGATTGTTGAAATCAAGGGAGTGTACACCTTCTTTTGAAGTGAGTTGGGAAACCATATCTCTCAAATAGGATTAGGACATCCCAAGACATACATGATGACTTTTATGTGAATTTTCAACCTAAGTAATGCATGGTAGAATTTAATCTCAAATGGATGCTAGTATACTTGTGTATTTAATAAACAACATTGTTTTGAATAACTTTTTGCACTTGGAGTGCAACTAATGTTTTTATTGCGTATTTTGAGAAATGATATTGTTTTCGACAAACTTGCAGTTGAAGTGCAAAGGACAATGTTTTATTTTTTAAAACTACATTTTTGAACAACTTTGCACTTGGAGAGCAAAAAATGACTTTTATTGCATGAAATAATGTTTTGGAACTTACATATGCATAACCGATTCATGTATACTGTGTATATGTGTTTTCTTTTGGTCTAGAGTCATGATAAGGTTCCATTTTATTAGTTGGACCGATAAATAAAGGCATGATGCCTTACTTGATTTTAGTACTTAATATTTGTATATGATTTTTGTGATTGGTGGGTCTGCAACTGGCCTCAAATACGCTATCCTTCCACAAACACTACAATACTACCTCCATCTAACACACACGCAGACCCTCCAACCAAAAGCCTCTCCACTTTTACGCATCAAGCCTCCACTAATTCTCTAACAACGCAGCCTCACTCTCCACAAACACGTAGCATCTAATTAACGCATATAGCCTCTTCCACGAGCCACTTCCACGCACGGACAACCTTCACTACAAAACAACGCAACCCCTATCATTCATCATAACACATAAGACGCACACAAACCAAGCAACCCCAACCATCCAAAAAGAACACAACCCTCACCACTTGCAATACAACGTAGCCTCCGTGCTTTTCAACTTTTATTTAGTTTCTTTATGAGTTTGTTTAGGGTTTTTGTTTTTAGATTGCTTGTCTTGATGATTTGTGGGTGAACTCTTAATTTCTCTTAGGGACTTGATCTTTTGATGATGCTTTATATTAAATTTTTCTAGAATCCATGACTGAATATCCATATGCTTGTTGATTTTCCTTGGGTTTAATTGTTCTTACTTTGGATTATCGGAAGTTGGCTTGATATAAATTCTCCTTTAGAAAAAGGGGGTTTTTGCTAGAAGATTGAAAGAATTTTCAACTAGGATTTTCTTGTAAGTTAGGAGATCCAAGAAAATTAGGAAGTGAAAATAGAAGGCTGGGTTTGGAGCTTAAGAAACTCTAGGAAAAACTTAAGTAAGTGATTGCTAAGTGATGTCTAGAGTGGATAGATAATTCACCTTTGGGAGAAGGGGAATAATTACTCTTAAAATTCACCTACAAGGTTAGGATATTTTATTTGTGGAGGATAGCTAATTCAATATTAAAGGAGGAAAAAAATTCATTCCTTAAGAGAAAGTCATTCACCATTGCCGTTAATACTTTTAATTAGTCAATTGTTGCATTCTTTTCTTAATTAGTTGCTACACAAATTTGTCATATTCATAGTTATTGTGGTTGCACTGAATTGGGTAGCTTAAAAAAAATTTAAGTTTTTAAACAATTCTTTACATTGCTTTTAATTTCCTAAAATTTCACTCAACTCGATTTCAAACACTGTTAGCTAGCATAGATTTGAACTTTCTAATAATCTTTATGGACACTACTCAGTTCTTTTCGATTTATTTCTCACTTTGACAACCGTGCAATTGTGGTTTACGGACATTCTCCAACCCAAACCAAGGTGTTCTAAGTTAATTTGGGATCAAAGAACTCAAATCTAGCATTAGATTTGAGAATTTCTCAAAGGATTTTAAGATGTCACCAAAGGAAAGTTTAGGTAAATTTTGTCTCATCTCTCTCTACATTACGATTTTGAGTTTGGTGTTAAGATATGTTCTTCTCCATACTAGAATATGCATGAAACATGGTTTAGGTTAATGAAATGAGTCATAGAGAAGTCTCCTTAAGCCAAAACCAAGATTCCCTCTCTTTGATGAAAGTTTGTGAAATTTTGAATATCTTTTGAAATTGATGGTTTAAATGAATTCTATGGTGTTAATTCTATATGTATAATGTGAATTGATGATGAAAAATGAAGAAGATGTATATTAGACAAGGCTTGACCGAAATGACGGGGGAAGAAATGGACTATTGTAATGAGTTGTATAATTATGATGAATATCGCTTAAATGAAGGGAATTGGATTGAATGGAGTGTTGAAATGTATTGTTGTTTGGAAGTGACAAGAGCATGAATTACTATTATAAAGTCTTGAAAATATGAATTGAAAGTCATGAACATTAGGTGTTTGATAAAATGCCTAAGTAAACTTGGCTTATGATTTAAGGATTGTAATGGTGTGCGTTGGAAAGAGACTTTCATATTTACTTAGAGTAAACTTGAAATTTTGCTTAGATTGATGAGTAATCGCCTAACCTGCTTAGATAAAAATGTGCTTAATTATGCTTTGAAATGTGTAAGTGAAATGTGTAAGTAATGGATTAATGACATTAAATGCCTTGGAAAATGCAAAAGAAAGCTTATACTCTTCTCATAATGATCGAATCTTATAGCTTGAAGATAGTGATATTGTGTTTTATACACTTATATGGTGGTGTATAAATATGAGATACATGTTTGAGTAATAAATACATTGTATATTTGTTTGTATAAAGGCTTGGAAGCTGTGGATCAAGGAGCTTGTATTGAGGATTGTTAAAGTCAAGGGAGTGTACACCTTCTTTTGAAGTGAGCTGGGGAAGTATATCTCTCAAATGGGATTAGGACATCCTAAGACATGCATGATGAGTTCTATGTGAATTTTAAACCTAGGTAATGCATGGTAGAATTGAATCTCAAATGGATGCTAGTATACTTGTGTATTTAATAAACAACATTGTTTTGAATAACTTTTTGCACTTGCAATGTAACTAATGTTTTTCTTACATATTTTGAGAAATGATATTGTTTTCAACAAACCTGCAGTTGAAGCGCAAAGGGCAATATTTTGTTTTCTGAAACTACATTTTTGAACAACTTGGCACTTAGAGTGCAAAAGATGACTTTTATTACATGAAATAATGTTTTCAAACTTACATATGCATAACCGAGTCATGTATGTTGCGTACATGTGTTTTCTTTTAGCCTAGAGTCATGGTAAGGTTCCATTTTATCAGTTGAACCGATAAATAAAGGCATGGTACCTTACGTGATTTTAGTGCTTAATATTTATATATGATTTTTATAATTGGTGGGTCTGCAACTGGCCTCAAATATGCTACCCTTCTACAAACACTACAATGTTGCCTCCATCTAACATGCACGCAGACCTATTAGCCAAAAGCCTCTCCACTTTTACGCATCAAGCCTCCACACAATCTTCAACAACGCAACCTCACTCTCCACAAACACGCAGCATCTAATTAACACATATAGCCTTTTCCGCCAACCACTTCCACATATGGACAACCTTCACTGAAAAACAACGCAGCCCCCATCATTCTTCACAACACAAAAGATGCACGCAAACCAAGCAGCCCTCACCATCCAAAAAGAACGCAACCCTTACCACCAACAATACAACGTAGCCTCCGTGCTCTTAAACTTTTATTTAGTTTCTTCATAAGTTTGTTTAGGGTTTTTGCTTTTAGATTGCTTGGCTTGATGATTTGTGGTTGAACTCTTAATTTCTCTTAGGGATTTGATGTTTTAATGACGCTTTAATATTAAATTTTGCTAGAATCCATAACTGAATATCCATATGCTTGTTGATTTTCCTTGGGTTTAATTGTTCTTACTTTGGATTATCGAAAGTTGGCTTGATATAAATTCTCCTTTAGAAAAAGGGGGTTTTTGCTAGAAGATTGAAAGAATTTTCAACTAGGGATTTCTTGTGAGTTGAGAGACCCAAGAAACCTAGGAGGTGAAAATAGAAGGCTGGGTTTGGAACTTAAGAAACTCTAGGAAAAACTTAAGTAAGGGATTACTAAGTGATGTCTAGAGTTCATAGATTAATTCACCTTTGGGAGAAGGGGATTAATTACTCCTAAAATTCACCTACAAGGTTAGGATATTTTATTTGTGGAGGATAGCTAATTTAATATTAAGGTAGGCAAAAATTTCATTCCCTAAGAGAAAGTCATTCCCCATTATTGTTAATACTTTTAATTAGTCAATTGTTGCACTCTTTTCTTAATTAGTTGTTGCACAAATTTGTCATGTTTATAGTTATTGTGGTCACACTGAATTGGGTAGTTTAGAAATTTTTTAAGTTTTTAAAAAATTCTTTACATTGCTTTTAATTTCCTAAAATTCCACTCAATTCGATTTCAAACACTGTTAGCATAGATTTGAACTTTCTAATAATCTTTGTGGGCACGATTGGGTTCTTATTGATTTATTTCTCACTTCGACAATTTCGCAATTGTGGTTTATGGATATTCTCCAACCCAAAACAAGGTGTTCTAAGTTAATTTGGCATCAAAGAACTCAAATCTACTATTAGATTTGAAAAATTCTCAAAGGATTTTAAGATATCACCAAAGAAAAATTTAGGTAAATTTTGTCTAACCTCTCTCTACATTTTGATTTTGAGTTTGGTGTTAAGATATGTTCTCCATCCTGGAATATGCATGAAACATGATTTAGATGAATGAAATGAGTCATAAAGAAGTCTCCTTAAGCTAAAACCAAGATGCCCTTTCTTTGATGAAAGTTTGTGAAATTTTTAATATCTTTTGAAATTGATGGTTTAAATGAATTCTATGGTGTTGATCCTGTATGTATAGTGTGAATTGATGATGAAAAATGAAGAAGATGTATATTATAGAAGGCTTGGTCGAAATGATGGGGGAAGATAATGTAATGAGTTGTATAACTATGATGAATATGGCTTAAATGAAGGGAATTGGATTGAATGGAGTGGTGAAATGTATTGTTGTTTGGAAGTGCTTGTTATACAACAAGACAGGAGCATGAATTACTATAATAAAGTCTTGAAAATATGACTTGAAAGTCTTGCACATTAGGTGTTTGATAAAATACCTAAGTGAACTTAGCTTATGATTTAAGGATTGTAATGGTGTGCATTGGAAAGAGGCTTTCATATTTAAACTTAGGTGAATTTTAAACTTAGGTGATGCATGGTAGAATTGAATCTCAAATGGATGCTGGTATACTTGTGTATACAATAACCAACATTGTTTTGAATAAGTTTTTACACTTAGAGTGCAACTAATGTTTTTATTACGTATTTTGAGAAATGATATTATTTTCAACAAACCTATAGTTGAAGTGCAAAAGGCAATGTTTTATTTTCTGAAACTACATTTTTGAACAACTTTGCACTTGGAGTGCAAAAGATGACTTTTATTGCATGAAATAATGTTTTGGAACTTACATATGCATAACTGAGTCATGTATGCTGCGTGTATGTGTTTTATTTTGTCCTAGAGTCATGGCAAGATTCCATTTTATCGGTTGGACTGATAAATAAAGACGTGGTGCCTTACTTGATTTTAGTACTTAATATTTGTATATGATTTTTATGATTAGTGAGGTAACAATTTGTCATTCATATGCTAGGCGCAACAGATTAAGCGACCCTTATATCCTTAATGCTGGTACATAAAAGTCGAGTCCTTATATCGATACCTTTCTATGAGACTTACAGGTGATTGTACACCTAGAGGTCTGGTCACTGACAAGGTCATCACCTATGGTCATGACATTCTTATCAACAATAGTCCGGACTCACCACAAATAAAAGTTGAGCCAACAGCGAGAATCGATGGGTATGCACACAAGTTTGGCCAATTAATGGCAACACATATGACTGTTTTGGCCTATTCTAAGATTTGGCTTGCTGACAAGATTTGATTTATACATGTGATGCTTTTATCTTCTTGTGTACTGGAACTGGAGCCTATATTCACTTGATAAGTGATTAATAGGCTAGGTCTATATGGTTCTTAACCAGTATATGTTGAGTCATAGGCTAGGCCTATGTGTTTCTATGTCATGTATGTTCACTTCATAGGTGGTTATGTGTATGCTAGATGCGTGAAAAACCTGTCCTTAGGTTATCTAGACCGTCTTGGTATGTACCAGGTTCTATTTACGATATATGTTTCGACAATCACCATAAAAACCAGAAAATGAATTTTCACTACCAATTTTAAAATTCAACATTTCCCTTCTATCTTTCTCATATTGATATTCTTCAAGCAATATTTTCATTTCACTTCAAATTATGGCTTACTTTTTTGTAGGTTTTACATCTCCTTTAACTCCAACTAAATGCCTCTTCAATCAGGTGATTCCTCTATCTTTCAAATACTTGTTACAAAATAGGCAAATTGTACGATTCTTTATACCTGGGACTAATACAGCATGAGTCCAAGTTAGATCATTATATCTTCTTAAAGCAATTTGATCAGGAGCAGTTGAACTGTCTTCCATTTATCTGTAACAAACATGAAGATGTTGATAAACTCATTTATTCAAATATATTTTTATATCTTTTGGATGAGTTTTTGTCACTAAAATTGGTCTTTATAGCTTTATTTGATTATTATTTAAATTATTGTGCTTTACATTTAATTTGTGTTATAGAGGCAAAAATTATCATATTTTGGTTTAATTGTGATAAATTAATTTTTAGATAATTGATGCTACTTTATTTGTAATTTTTATTGTAGGGTAGTAGTAATCTACAAAGCCAAAGAAATACCCGACATAAAAATAACAGTCCAAAAAGCAAGCATGATAGAAAGAAACGTCAGCAGTGGGACATTGAAAAGGAGATAGACGACAGCATAGGCGTGAAAGTTGCAAGGGTTTTTGGCGGCACAAAAACGTTGGAGCTGGCGTTGTGCTGTGGAGACAAGGGGGACGAGCTGTGCATGTGTGGGCTGCGTGGTTGTGTGGCTTGCATCCTGGTTATGAGGTGTGTGGCCAATTAATAACAAAGAAGCTTGCAAGTTGAAGGGGTTTTATCCAAGGAATAAACATGAATCTCTCACATCAGTATATAAAGAAGGGAACAAAAGGTAGTGGCTTGTGAGGTGCATTGGGTGTGCAACGTGGGTGTGTGAGTGGTTAATAAAAATAGACAAAAAAAGAAAGCTAGCAGGAGGTGTTGTCTAGAAAAGTTGCGTGATTGGTGGAGGACTTGAGGTGAGTGTGCGTGGCTTTTAACGTGTACGTGAGGCAGGCGTGTGTGGACCAAGAGGGGAGGATTTAATTAGTCACATTAAAGAAGAAGGTGGGTGATTGTGAGATGCATAAAACGAAGGAGAGGATTAGCAAGTTAAGGAGTCTGTCACATAAATAAACGAGAAGTGGGCGGCGTTGTGGTCTGGCTTGTGCGTGTTCTTCGTGGGAGCTAGCTTTGAAGGCAGCTGGCGTAGATCAAAAAGAAGCAGGTGGCGTTGAAGGAGCAGGTGACGCAAGGGAGCAGATCTAGGATTTGGTGTGAAGTGTGTGTGTGGTTGTGTGAGTGTGTGAGGAGTTTGTGTTGTCTTGGCGGTAAAGGAGAAGCAAACATAAAAGAAAAGACAAGCGTGAGGTGGCGTTGGTGTGTGCTGCATGAAGAAGGAAGAAGACAGCAAGAAACTAAGAACAGGAAGCTGGGGTGTTCTGCGTGTGTGAGTGGCTTGGAGATGGGGGTGCTGCGTGGTGATTAATGGGAGAGGCAGCTGGCGTTGTGTGAGGTGCGTGAACAGTGGAGTGACCAGCAAAATTAAATTGTCTACATCAGCTGGTGTGTGCGTGTAGGTCTAATTTGCGTGGGTTTGTGAAGAAACTAAGCAAATCTTAGGCAGGCGTTGTTGAGAGCAGGAGGCTAGGTGCAATATCTGTTTTAAAAAGAAGAGGATAGAGATTTTGGTTTTACACAAATCCAAAAATCTCATTCCCCACAAATCTGAAAACTCTCGTTCCTATCTTTCATGGCTCACCGTCGGAGTTTAACATTGGCAGCATCCTCAATGAGATTTTTTGGCTGGATCATCTTAATCTTTTGATTTAACGGCAATAGCAGGAGCTTGGTATTTTATAGGGGAGTTTAAACTGCATTTATCTTCTATCCATTTAATTAATTAGCTATTCCTAGATCTTAGGATAATTATTAATTATTTGGAGTTGCGTTTTGATTAATTTTTAGCAATTGATATTGTGTTGATTTTGGATTTAATTTCATTACTTTGTTTTGGGTCAAAACTTTATATTGCGATTTTAGCGAAATTGGTGATGATTCAAGGTGACTTGAATTATTTGATCATTTTATCTATTGCTGGCATTAATTCTGTTTCTTAATTATTGGTTTAATTGTTTTAACTCCCATATCTATTTGAGTAATGATTGCCTGCGCTATTGAACTGGATGATTGCGTTTATCATTGTTAATTATTTGTATTTTTTCTTATTTAATTTGTCATTTCAAATTACTCATTTCAATTTGAAAATACCAAAAACAAGTCCTTAGCGTTTATTTTCATTCGTTGCAAACTTTAGCGGTAATTGTTCAAATCAAATCCCATTTATAGTCTAGGTTGCATTGCGTCTAGTTATTTAGAAAATTAATTTCATCTTTTGTTTCTTCAAAGAGAACGACTCGAAGGTTGTGCTATATGCAATCCTTGGTTAAATTTTTGAAGTAACCCCAAGGCGACAATTGGACAAAAAGGCTATTTCAATGTTAGTTTTGTAAGAAATTAATCCTTTGGTAGTTTCATCAACAAAATTAGCATTGTTAATGCTAAGTCCTTCATGAGGCAATGCAGTATGAATAATGTCTTTAAATCTTTCTATTAAGCTTAACAAAGTAAAGATGCATGAAACTAGAGTAAAATTTAGAAATAGATAAACTTCTGGAGAGTACTAAAGCCTATGAGTATAAGAGTTAAGATTTAAAGAGTATATGTCTTGAGAGCTGCATAACGTAAGACCTATAATACCTACACGGCATCCAGTTGTTGATATGTAAAGAATCTCCCACATTTAATATAATTAACTTACTGATATGCAAAGAACCTCCCACATTCAATATAATTCACTGCTTTTTACTATTTTTTCAACAAATTCTTTCTATGGTGATTGCATGTTTGGACAACAACTAACCTAATGGGTTGAAAGATCCAGCATTTTGTAGATGGAAGACAACGATAAATTATATTATTATTATTATTATTATTATTATTATACTCAATTAATTATTTACCTAATATCTAAATATCATTTCAATAATTTTAAGATTATGTCAATTAATTATTTATTTGAATTCTTTGCAATTTACGTTCTTGATTTGTTAGTTTTAAGTTAAGTTAAAACTTTAAATCTTTTCTAACTTTTAAATCATGCATTATAAAATTAAGTTGAAACTTGAATTGTAAATTGAAATTTGAAATCCTTTCTAAAGTTTTAATGTATCCAGTGAATGACCAAAAAATTTAACATAAATTAAGTCATCAATTATCAAACCCCAAATGAACCAAAACCAACCGAACCACAAATGAACCAAAACGACAAAATCATACTCCTTTCATTCAATTCAACTCCAAATCCAATCCATTATCCAACTCTAACCAACGGCACACAAAGTCACAATTACTTCATAATTTCATTCTAACTTCTCATTCACAATCACAACACAAATGAAAAAATTCTAACAGAAAGTGAAAAAACACTCCCAAATAGAAATTCACAATCGGTGATTGGGTATTATTCTATATCAAGTTGCATTGGGTTTAGATTTGGGTATTATTCCCAAATCCGATAGCTACGAGTGTGGACGACGGAGAATGGCTGGAGACTGGAGAGCAGACGATGGTGGTTGGTGGTCATCATGGAGGATGGCTGAAGGTTGGTGGAGGTCCGGATGAGGTTCAGTGGCGACATTCCATGGTGGATGAAGATCCGAAGATGGCCGCCATAGACGTAGGACGTAGGAGCACTACCGGAGAGTCACGCAAGTGGAGCCGGAGCACCGTCGAGGAGTGGAGAGGACGAGAGCGTGGGTGAGATAGAGAGAGGATGAGGCAAGTTTGAGAGAGACAAAAAAATGAAAAAGGATTCGATGGCGTTTAATGGATAATTCCTATATATAGATGCATATACAAATCATCATATAGGGACAGAATGACTCCAAATAAGCAAACAACAACCAATGCTTAATTTCACACGAATGACTCCTCGTGGAACAGGAGTCCAGATCGTCTGTCGAAGATCCCCTGTCTTATTCTGTCTAATGGGCTAAACGACGTCGTTATTGCTATAAAATTTAAAACCGTGGCTTCCTCTGTACTCCTCCTCTTTTGCTTAAAATTTTTAAAAAAGACAGCCTATAGGAGCTCGGCTTCCGTGTAGGAGCCCGACTTGTGTTTCAAAAAGGAAGTGACTTGAAATGTTTGTAATTTATAAACTTCTTGATTTTTGCACAACTGGATAGGAATTTTATTCATAACATTATTAATATCCTTATTATTATTAAGGATAAATAATTAAAATTTATTTCTTTATTATTATTCATGAACAATACTAATATTGATAATAATTATTATAATAATCTTCATAATAAATATAATAATCATAATCATAATAGTCATAATAACTATTATAATAATAACAATAATAATAATAAGCATTTTAATTTGAAATGATACATTTATTAATGGTAAGCAATATACTGAACTACAAACCTAACGATAATAGTCACATAATAATAATAATATTAATAATAATCACACAATTATTTTATCCATGATACTTAATAAAGCATTAGTATTATTATTATTAATTTTGTTATTATTATTACGTGTATATAATTGTTTTTTATTTACTTATTAATAAATGTTATATTATTTTTATCATTATTATTATTAGAATGTTATTATTATTATTATAAAATTCTAATATATTTCCATTATTATAATAACTAATAAATAACAACAATAATTATAATAATTATTATAAGGAAATTTTAATAATAATAAATACAAATTATATAAGAATAATAATAATAATATATTTATTATTATTGTTATTATTATGTATAATTATAATTAAAATTATTGTATAATATGCAGGATAAATATTATACCACTATAATTATTATTAGTATCATGATTATTTCTATTCTTATTCTTATTCTTAAATCTGATTTTTTGCTTGTT
>JANTNU010000004.1:33516697-33529188 GCA_024752395.1 Erythroxylum havanense | reverse complement strand
AATACCAAGCTCGTAGATTTGGATAGAAATCAAGATATACAGGCTTATCTGCTAAATGTTCAAGCACTGAATTCCTGTTTATTTCATCATGAGAAACAGAACTATCTAATGGCATGCGATTGTTACGCAACAATAACAGATACTCCAAAGTAAGCTCAGCACCAACTGCTCCTCCTCCTGTTAAGCATTGCTCAAGAGCAGGTCTGTAGAATTTCCATAGACGAAGAAGAAAGAGAAAAGCAGATGAAAAAACCATGTAAACTGAAGGCTCATCACATGCGATTGATCTGTTAATTGATGTGGGCATAAGCGACCCAAATTCTTCACAAAGAGGCATCAGAGCAGCTGCAACTTCAGGGATCTGCAACAGTCGAAAAGACCAAGCCTATTATAATGTAAAAAGAAAATTTGCATAGGTTATTATGTAACAAGATATTAGATAACATCAATAAGGTACGATACAGGTTTAACAAAAAGTTATTCAAAAGCACAGTCACATCTAAAGGGAAGAAACACCAAAGAATAAAGAGAACACAACTACAAGTACTTTTCAATCTTGTTATGAACTGACAATACATCTGATTCCTGTCGAGAATCAACATAAGGGCCATCTTTAGTACTTTATCCAACAATCTCATGTTAGGTAAAGGACGTGCACATATGAAGCATTAAAATGAATACAGCAAAACAATTAAACTTGCTAGCATGACAATTGCCATGACTTCCAAGTACAAGAAACAGAATCAGAAACTAAACTCACCACACCATGTAGAGAAAGAATATGGACGGTATCAATTGAAGAAGCCCCAACAAGAATAGCACTTAGCATAGTCATGTAATCAATCAGGTGGCTCCTGTTTCCACTGTGCGTAGAAGGTATAGGAGGGGAAAGAAGCTTCACCACGTGATGCACTACATGCTCCTAAACAGAAACAAATGACTCCAAGTTTCTCAATCCTGAATATATATTTGTTTATGAGGAAATATCAAGAAAATAATGAAAATAATGATCATTTTCCTATGTCAAATAGAATCGAAAGATGAATAATGATTAGCTACGTCATATGTTGGAGGCTTTTGACACAAAATAGAAGGGAAAAAGAAGTATCTTCTTACTTAGGGATTAGGATTACACAATTATATACAACTTAAGGGTAGGAGGAAAAAATAAGAAAAAAATATCTAAAAATAGGAATCAATCTCCTAGGATTCCACACTCTACTAAGAAAAGAAAACAGTCCCTTAAAATCTCACTAACTTTGAGATATCAAGAAATTGACTTTTCTAAAATGGTATACAGTTCATATACAACTCGATAGCTTTCAAAGCTACCAACTTCAAAATCTTTGCAATTAAGTACATGTGCTACCTGAATGTTCCATCCACAGCTTAGAGAAGAACCACATAAAATTTTTGCAGCAGCTGATTTCTCCTCAGGTGACCCATTCAGTGCAAAATGATTTAACTTCTCTATCCCTGCCAAACTTTGTGGAGGAGTAAGATCAGTTTTTACAGAGTGAAAAATTTTTAAGGTTAGAAGTTGAAACTTTTACTTTACCATGGAGCTGGTGTCATGAGAAGTGAATTAACAAGAGAATTATTTAATGGCGCTCCTTCCATAAATGTTAACCATGGAGATTTCCTAACTGGTGCGGAATCCAACTGGGAGATAACTGAAGCAGAAACATAACCAGGCCAAAAATATGATGACGTATCGATTAAGTTTCTAGCAATACAAGCTTCCACAATAAGGTGCCTCAAGTCACCACCTGAAATCCACAGATAATCCAAAATCATGAAAGGCAACAGAAAGTTATGAACTAATTATGAACAGAATACATGTAGTGGTCATTGTGTAGTGGTCATTGTAAGCGACAGTGAGTCGCAAGGTAAAAACTGAACAGCAACTTTCAACTTACCAGCATTGACAGAGATATCACTATAACTACTATTGCCAACGCCATCTTTCCCATTGTTTGCATTAGAAACAAAAATTGCTGCCTTAGCAACTGCGACATTAGCTGCATCAATGATTGACATAGGAGGGCATAAGAGTCCATGGAATTGTCCAAGGACCTGCAGCGAGGATACAAGCCCAAGTTTCTTGGATGCTTGACCCTTCCTATCTACCTGGTCTTTGCATACATTCTCCCCAGGCTTACATCTGCCTCCTTGAGAAGATGAGGAGTGAGGTTGGGCATCATCTTCCAACACACTTGCAATAGCCAGGGGGACAATAGTTAGAAGAATACTAAGACGAGACTCGAGATGGGGAATAGGGCCTTCCAAAGGGTCACGTTCCTGCAAATTCATGAATGTATAAAACAGAATTCCTTATCAATGAACATGTATGCTTTTTATGAGAAAAACATTAAAATGAATTGCTCTGAACTCGTTGGACAAGCCGAAGGGCTGCAAGCCAAAGTGTTAGGAAGGTTTCTTTCCAGCTTGCCCGGTTTAACACTTGGAGGGTCTTGATTGTCTCTGCAATTAGAAGGTGCAAATTAGGTAATCGATAAACACTAAGAACATGTACACATGTATTCAGGTTGTTAAAGCACAAAAAATAAACCTCAATATGTGTTAGTATGTGTTAAAAATCTAATTAAGCAAATTAAGAAGATTTACCGGCAAGAATGGCAGCTCCCGATCTAACAGGGAATTGCCTTCCATCCATGGCATTCTCCATATAAATATCAAAGGGAACCCAACAACCAAATTGTCCATAACTAGGATTGCAAGGTTCAACATCAATAAGCATCTGGACTAGCTGGCGCTTGTTTAATTGGTATTGAAAACCAAACACTCTTTCGATGTTGGTAAACAATCTTTCAAGGAGTTGGTTTTCACACTTCATATTCGAGGATGCCATTCTATTGGCTTTGACAAGCAATAGCCTTTGCATGAGGTCACTAAATCTTTCGGCCCTATAACAAGACAAAGAGAACTTGAAATTAGTAGCACTTTTCAAAGGAAGAAATTCCATATAAAAGTACATTTTGCAAAAATTAAAATTATATTTCTAACTGACAAAATTTCTTAACAAAGACTAGAATCTAATAATCACAGGTTTCTCTTTTGGCTTGCTCAATCATCCTAACAATCCACAATCTAGGTGTTATCCTGAATCATGAATGAAAGCCTAACCATCCACATTAATCTTAATGGTGTTATAGCTAATTAGACAAATTTAAAATGAAACTTTTTCTATAAGAGACCATAAATGATCATATGATAATTTAGGGTTTCTTAGTTATTCTTTATTGGCACTTAATAAGATATCTATACAAAGAGTACAACACTAATTAGGAAACGAATCTCCTAATCCCACTAAACTAGAAAGCTGACTTTATCTGAAAATCCCTTAACTTTTGGGATCCTAACAATGCATATCCTATAGTCAATATTTATCTAAAACAGTATCTATTATTATGAATTCTCACACTCCCCCTCAAGCTGGTGAATAGGAATTTTCCATTCCCAACTTAGATACAATATTCTCAAATACTGAGCTACTCAATCCTTTAGTGACAATATCAGCAAGTTGCCCCTGTGTTAACATATATGGAGTGCATATCAAGCCACTGTCTAACTTCTCCTTGATGAAATGTCTATCTACCTCAATGTGTTTCATCCTATCATGCAGAACTGGGTCATGGGCCATGTTCATTGCTGAGTTATTATCACAGTAAAGTCTCGTAGGACCACCCCACTTAATCTTTAAGTCTTCAAGAATGATTTTCAGCCAAAGCAATTTACATATATCTTGTATCATAGCACGAAATTCTGCCTCTACACTAGATCGTGCTACTACCCCTTGTTTCTTGCTTCTCAATGTTTCTTGCACTACATCGCCCCAGTTCTAGTGCCTACTCCAATCCGGTTATCTTAGTCAAGAAAAAGGATAATTTGTGGAGAATGTGTGTTGATTATAGGGCACTAAACAAGGTCACCGTCCCTGACAAGTACGCTATTCCGGTGGTAGAGGAGTTATTAGATGAGTTGAATGGTGCAGGAGTTTTTTCTAAATTGGACCTAAAGTCCGGGTATCATCAGATTAGGGTCAGGAGAGAGGCCATTCCTAAAACGGCCTTCCGAACACACGATGGTCACTATGAATTCCTTGTAATGCCGTTCGGATTAACCAATGCACCGTAACATTCCAGTCCGCTATGAATGATATTTTCAGACCCTTCCTCAGGAGGTTTGTGTTGGTTTTTTTTGACGATGTTCTTATATATAGTGCAGATTGGCACACCCATCTATTACACTTAACAAGTGTCTTGGAGGTCTTAAAAGCCAATCACTTTGTGGTTAACCAACAAAAGTGCAGTTTTGGGAAAAGGACCGTAGCTTATTTGGGTCATATTATTTCGGAAAGGGGAGTAGCGGTGGATCCAGCTAAGGTTTCAAGCGTAGTGAATTGGTCAATTCCTCGAAATGTGAAAGGGGTGAGGGGATTCCTCGGTTTAACAGGATATTATCGGAAGTTCATTATGAACTACGGTAAAATAGCCAAACTTCTTACTAAGTTAACAAAGAAGGATGGCTTTCATTGGAATATGGCAGCTTTGGAGTCTTTTGAAAATCTGAAGAAGGCTTTGACTACTTCTCCGGTATTGGCTCTTCCTCAATTTGACCAACCCTTCGAAGTGGAGTGTGATGCTTCGAGCAAGAGAGTAGGGGTTGTTTTAATGCAGAATAGAAAACCCATTGCATATTTCAGTAAGGCTCTCTCCGAAGGGCAATTTATCTAAATCAGCTTATGAGAAAGAGTTAATGGCATTGGTGTTAGCAGTTCATCATTGGCGGCATTATCTGTTAGGTAGGCCATTTGTGGTGTATTTCAATCAAAAAAGTCTCCACTATTTGTTGCAACAAAGGGTCTCCACAACTGATCAACAATGCTGGATGGCTAAACTGCTTGGGTATCATTTTGAAATCATTTATAAGCTAGGACCCAAAAACAAAGCTGCTGATGCTTTGTCTCAGATTCAAGAGGAGGGTGAGTTGAAGACTATGATTTCATATCCACTATGGGCTGATGGTGAAATTCTACAGCAAGAGGTCGATAATGATCCTATGTTGAGTGACATTATCAAAACATTACAACAAAATCCTAATGCAAGAAAAGGGTTTCAATGGCACCAAGGAGTTCTCCTACGCAAGGGAAGGCTAGTGATACCCGCTCATTCTACTTTCATTCCCTTACTCCTTAAGGAATTCCACTCTTCACCTATGGGAGGCCATTCAGGTTTTCTACGCACATATCGACGGATCGCTAGCAATCTCTAATGGATCGGTATGAAAAGGTCCATTCAAGACTTTGTTAAGTCTTGTGACATTTGCCAAAGGTAAAAGTATGCTGCTACCTCTCTTGGGGGTTTGTTGCAGTCCCTTCCTATTCCCCATCAGATTTGGGAAGATATATCAATGGATTTCATCACGGGACTTCTGAAGTGTAAGGGATATGAGGCAATACTGGTGGTGGTTGATCGGTTGACTAAATATGGTCACTTTATTTTACTGAAGCACCCATATACTGCCAAAAGTGTGGCTGAAATAATCGTGAGGGAAGTGGCGCGTTTACATGGAGTTCCTTTACGATCATAAGTGATCGAGATCCCTTGTTCTTGAGCTACTTTTGGCGGGAACTGTTTCTACTACAAGGCACTATGTTGAAAATGAGCTACTCATATCATCCGGAGACGGATGGGCAAACTGAGGTACTGAACTGATGTCTAGAGACCTACTTGAGGTGTTTTGCTTCTGAGCAACCCAAGCATTGGTCTTCTTGGGTGTCATGGGTTGAATTATGGTACAACACCACCTACCATGTGTCTACGGGTTTAACCCCTTTTGAATTAGTGTATGGCCGAAAACCTCCTACATTGGTTCGATTTGTGCAAGGCGAAAATAAGGAGAGGTAGTGTCTAGGGAGTTGGTGGATAGAGATGAAGCTTTGATTCAGCTCAAATAAAATCTTCAAAGAGCACAAGAGCAGATGAGGAAGTATGCTGATAGAAAGAGACAACCAGTATCTTTCCAAGTGGGCGAATGGATTTTTCTTAAGCTCCGCCCTCACAAGCAACTCACGGTGGCCGGAAGAATCAACCAGAAATTAGCGGCCAGATATTTTGGTCCTTTCCAAATTTTGGAGAAGTTGGGGGCTGTTGCTTATAAACTTAAGCTTCCATTGCATTCTCGGGTTCACCCGGTTTTTCATGTGTCTCAGCTTAAAAAAGCTGTGGGACACTACACGATTGAGGAGGCTTTATCTGAAGGAATGGAAGTAGAGCTGGAGGAGGAGGTAGAACCAGAATCTGCACTGGCCAACAGGGTGCTTTCTAAGGATGGACAGTCAACTACTCAATGGTTGATTCATTGGAAGGGAAAACCGATGGAGAATGCTACATGAGAAGATGACTTTGTTATTCGGAGTCAATTTCCTCATTTCAACCTTGGGGACAAGGCTGCTCTTCAAGAAGGGGGCAATGTTAGGATCATTACCAACATACCTAGGATATGGAGAGTATACCCGAGAAGAAAGAGAGAGGGGGCTGTGGGCAATGTGGGCAATGATGCACAAGCTAGTTAGGAGTGTGGATACACAGTTGGGGAATAACAGAATGTACGGGTTGGTAGCTAAGTAAAGAGAGAGAAAAGGCATTCGGGAAAGAAGTAAGGAGTGAGAATATTGTGACAGAGAGATTCTATTCTCCCTGAGGAGCTTATTCAGCTCTGGTTAGAAGGTGTTCATAGTGAATCACCTTGTAATAGCCTTATACTGCTGTTATTATCAATATCAATATAGCAAACTCTAGTATATTCAGCTAGAGTTCTAACATAATACCTGAAATATTTCTCAGCCTTCAGAAATTCTATCTTAGTGTAAACTGGACGCACGGTATTACGGTATTTCTATGACCGCAGTTTTGTTCTCCCTCTTCTTCTAAATCATCATTCCAATGAGATCTAGACCGACGATCATTACTGCCCTTAGGCTTCTTTCCCTTATCAACTTGAGCTTTTAAGGCAGCCACGTCAGCCACTATAGCGTAAAATAATTCAAGACGAGAAGCTATGGTGGCTAATTGTTGCATTATTGGTTCCGCTAGATTACTGTGTGGTTGTGGGTCGGCGGTGGATGAGCGAGTGACAACCACAGCTCTGATACCAAATGATAAGAACCAGAAAAGAAGGAAAATAGAATAACTGAAAATGGAATTTTATTGATAAATTTGAGAGAAAGAATCTTAAACTCCTAAATCAGTCTATATGGAGTGGACTAAAGTCCAATACAAATGGATTAATTTCTCAGGATGCCTAATTAAATCAAACTATCAGATATTTATACTGATAGGTTCCTAACAAAATGCATAACTAATTCCTAAAGATGTGGAATAAAATAAATAAGCAGTAGCTAAAATAAAGGCAATGTGATCTTGCGCTGAAATCAAGCTGACACTGGAAAGATTCTGTTATTTGTTGACTGAGTCTTGGTCACGTGATATTCTAAATTTCCTTCTAGAATTAAGTCTTAGAGGTGGAAGAGGTAGAGGTGTCGTATCAATCAACTACTTAACGAAGTTTTTTTTTTCTGAAAAAAAAAATTTGAAAATTCTACTAAACGAAGTTAATCAGCTATTAAATGTTGATTCAGAGACAAAGGAAAAGAATCTCAAAAAAAAGAAGAGAACGACTACAAGCTCAACACAAAGCAAATAGCATCAAAATGCATGACCACGCCCTCCAGAAAGAGATAGAGATAAAGGGATTCAAAATAACGCAGAGTGAAATGAGAATGACAAAACCAAATCGCTCTTACCTCTGCTCTCAAACAATGCATGACCATTACTCATTAATCTTTCTAGGGCTTCCCCACATTCCCATTCTTTGGCCTCAACACATTTTGGGCCGTCCGCATTAGATTAATCACTCTGATGATGTTAAATCTTTGATTTAAGATGAAAGATGGCATAATTTATCAACTTAACCATGAAAGGAAACAAATATAAAGGCATAATTCATATCAGAAAAAAATCAACCACTGGTAAAATAGAAGAAATAGATAAAGCAAAATAAGAGAAGAACAAAGCATACAAGTTTAAGTGAACAGCATGTAGTAGAAGCATAGCTTTTCTGGTTTCGGTTAGTTTTGTAAGCACCTCCATGGCCGTGCAAGTATTTGATTCTCTGAGAAGGTCACGATGTTGAGTTCTACCAGTATTTGAGTCTCCTAGGTTATCTATCTCCATGGGATGGTGATCAGCACTTTGAAATGGTCCAAGTGGCATATCTGGAGTCAATCCCCAATCACAACAGACAATATCGACCAAGCCAGTAACAATGCTAAAGAAGAACAAAACCAACACATGTCCGGGCTCCAGAACACGAATCCCATAGGTGCGAGATAGCTGAAGAGTGGCATCAACGGATTTGATGACACTGTGATCGCCAAGCGGGTCGAGTGAGAATGCATATTGGGCGAGTAGCTGGAGGAACAATCTAAAAGCCTCAGGTTGAGAGTGTCGGTGAGGAATGACTCTAGCAGAAAGGAGGGAAAGAACATGGAGGGGAGAGAGAAGGCGGGAAGAGAGAGAAAACTGAAGAAATTTCCAGAGGGAAGGATGGTTGTTTCGGAAGCAGAGATTGGAGACCAGTAGTTGAGCCAACTCGGGACTCGGAAGGTTGAATCCCAGTGAAACCATGGATTTTCCCACTTCCATAGCCCACGACGTCATCAATCCTGCTTCCTCTTCCCTTCCACTCGTACTGCTACTTCTACTACTACTCATCTTTACTATAGCCTCCATTACTGTTTCCTCCATCTCTCTCGCTATCTTCGTCGTCGCCGTCGTCTCTTCTGCAACTTCCTCCTCTATTTCTATTCTTTTGTTATTTCCGTTATCTTTTTCCTATTTCCATCCACAAAAATTAAGGCTATTTATTTCAGATTTATTCCTCCAACTTACATTTAATTTACTACAAAAATTTCTTTTCCAATAAAAAATTATATGAAAATTGCTCTTTGGTATGTTCTGGTGTTTAGTTTGATCTTGGGTGGATCCAACAAACTTATTGCTTTATCTGTTCCAACATTAAATTAAATTCGAATCCCATACTTTCAAGATCCAAGCCGATCGAATCAAGCCCATTACCATACCTAATCATCCACAATCACTATTTCTATTAAATAATAAGATTGTTTTATTAATTTGTAGGGTCCACGATCATAGATTATCACTTGCCAATCACTCAATCCGATTGTTTTATATTTATTTAGTCTGCGGTATGTTTAGAGTTACATATAATGACAAATCATAGATAACTTTGTTTAAATTCAAATTGAAAACTTTAAGCTTTTTAGGAAAAATGTTAAATGATTGATATTGTTGTCATTGTTTTCTAATTTGAGTGAAGATGCTGCCATATTTGAAATTATAAAAAAAGTGTAAAAATTGTATTTTTAAGTTAGTTTTTTATAATTTTAAAATTAATCAAATAGGTATAATTCATATTTTTAACTATAAATGTATGACATTAAGTTAACCGTTAATAATACATGGTTTAACATACTTTAATAGCAAGTTGGGTTAACGTGTTACTTTGCCCATTTTGTTTGAGTCCTTCTCATTTACATGATAAGTACATTAAGAGCGTTATAACATCGCAAGGAAATTGGTTTAATCTATTATTTGTCCATTTTATTTTGGTCTTTCTCATCTACACATAAGTATATTAAGAGTTCCATATCATATGATGCATTGCTTTTTATCATAAGTATATTTCATCACTAAAATTATCACTTAAATAAAAACAACTAAACTATTATTTATTCTTATAATATTTTTGAAATATTTACATCATTATTTTCATGGAAACTTACATTATCTTAATTTATAAATAACTTTTACAATTTAAGATCCAAACTCTTAATAATTATATTAGTTTTAAACTTTTACCCTCTAATTTCTCACTACCTAATTTACCTTTCAACCCTCTGCACTTTCCTTTTTTGGGTTTTTTTTCCGGCATCCTCGTTTGCTTCTGCCTTGAGGTTTCTTCTACTTCCATTTTTACTGGGTTTCACCCCTTATCTCTATATCTATGCAAATCCACTAAGGAAATAGGGGAATCTTCTTCATTTGGTGAAGTCTACCCTGCTTTATCACGAGAGAAATTGCTCTCCAAATCTCCATATCTATGCAAATCCAACTGTGATGTTAAAAACAAAAAAATAAAGATGAAAACATGGAAGATAGAAAACCTATGGGTGCATGGAAGAACAAGTTCTTCTCTGTACCTCGAAAATTTTCTCTTAAGCATTTTCATAATGTTTTAACTGATGGTATCATCAGTCATCCAGTGGAACTTCTCAAGGCAGGAGCTAAGGTGTGGTCCTTTGCTTTACATGTTTTCTTTTGGAGCAAAAGGTCAGCTTTTCCGGTGATTAATGCATGGGCGAAATCTAAATGGAATCCGAAGGGGCTGGAGAAGGTCTTGTTGCGTGAGGATGAGACTACCTTGTTTCAAATTTCAGATAAAAAGCAGTTAACTGACAGCCTTGGGCAAGGGCTTTGGCATATAGGAGAGCAACATCTCTTCCTAGAAAAATGGCAGCTAAGTATGGAAACGGATCAAAGTAAAGTGGACATTTTTCCTTTGTGGGTGAATTTTCACAATCTCCCATTAGAATTATGGACCACTGAGGAGCTTAACTATCTTGCTAGCTCACTTGGGAAAACCATTATATATGAACTCATAAACAGCTTCTATGGAGAGAATCGGTTGTGCAAAAATATGTATAGAGGTTCAAAAATCCACCTTTCTTTCGGATACTCTCTATGTTGTGTGCCTAGGGGACAATGGGGAATTGGAAAAGAAGGAAATAATTATGCTTTCCTTTGGAAACTTAGTAACTCTACCAAAGTGCGGCAGCTTACATGGAGGAAATTTCAAACTAGTGGGCAACAGGAACTTTTGGGATTGATTCCTCTATACACTGTCAGGAAGAATTAAACAAACCTGAAGAAACTTCGGCTTATAGAGGGAATGTTAATGAATCCATTTTATTAGGGGTGAGCATTATTCGGGCCGGGTCGATTATTCGGGTAAGTAAATGGTAAATTTTGGGTAATTCAGACCGGCCCGGGTATTACCCGAATTATTTTCGGGCCGGGACGAGTAACTCCAATAAAATTCGGGCTAGCCCGATTATCCGAATTAGGTTTAAACAAATTATAAAATAGGATAATTAGGATAATTAGGGTAAATCGGGTCGGGATAATTCGAGTAAATCGGGTACATCGAGCCGAGTAAATAGGTAATTCGAGTAAATTGGGCCGGGTAAGTTCGGGTAATTGAAAGTTTGGGTTCAGGCCGAGTAAGGGAAAAAAATTTCGGGTAATTCGGGCTCACCCTTACATTTTACAGTCCAAATTGATGACCGAAGGAGACATAAGAAGTCATGGTATTTTTGACACTAATGTTGCTGAGCATAATTGTGTGAGCATTGAAGGCAATCTGCCAATTGCTAGGGAGAAGACTAACTTAGAATAAACTGATTCACATGTATTACAAGCTCCTATACAACCCTCTTTGCTCAGAATGAACTCTTTAGATGAAGAGTAAGTTACATCCTCTTCTACTAATTCTTCTAATAATCCTCCAATTATAGAGACTTGGTGATACTAAATTGAATGATTTTCAAAATGTCGCTAGTAAGAAATCTCTAAGAAGTGGGAGGAAGAAGGGTGTCAAAGGTAAAAATTTATGGAATGTACATGGTATTAACTGCCTGGAATGGTTGTATGCTTTGAGGGATTTTGTCTGGAGGATTAAACCTCTTATCATAGTTTTGCTTGAATACAAAATAAGATCTGAAAATATGAATAGGGTGAATATTTTGGGTCCTTGTTGGACTTTTTCTCTAATCATCACCACCATCATTACGGAAGAATTGTTGTTGGTTATAATTATAGTTTTGTAAAAGTGGAGGAGAAGGTTTCTAATGAGCAGAAGATGCATCTAAAAGTTCACTTTATAAGAGAAGGAGTTACATGTCATTCCTTTTTTGTCTATGGGTTCAATACAAGTTTCCAAAGGAGTAGTATATAGTCTTCACTGCGCAGCATCCAAAATACCTTTTCAAGTCCATGGATTATAACTGATGATTTCAATTATACTATTTGCCAATCAGAAATATAAAGAAATTGTAATCTAAGGAATTATAATGATGATCTAAAGGTTTTGTTAGAGAATGTGGGTGGTATTTATCTTAAACAAGAGGGTTATTTCTTTATTTGGAGTAATAAACAATAAAACGATTGTCATATTCAAAAAAAAAAACCAGATAGAGGTCTAGTCAACACAGATTGGTTCTTACAATTTGCACATAGTAAGGTTGCATTTTTGGATCCTCTCTTTTCAAATCATACTCTGATTCTAATTGATTGGCTTTTCCAGAAATCTTTCACTCATCATCCCTT
>JANTNU010000004.1:33496236-33509737 GCA_024752395.1 Erythroxylum havanense | reverse complement strand
ATTTATGGTTTTAGTTTTGTAATTAAGAAGTAAGAAAAAGAAACATATTCTTAAAGAGGACATTATAAGAGTAATTACATTGGAAAATTCAGGAAGTAGGCCAAAGACATACCTACAAATTAGGTTTGTTTTGAATCTAAATGATGAAGATAGATTAAGACATGTTTGTGTCTTAGATTATATTTATTTATTCACTGAAATAATTCTAGGACAGAGAGATCCATGACTAGGAATGCACTCATGTCCTAAACCATGTCGATAGTAAATTTAAAAGTTTTTCTAAAGACATCCATGTCCTAATGCATGCTCATATCCTTAATCACATTTATATTTCCATATTAATGCATGAGAAGTAAAGAGATCCACATCAAACCTAAGAATTTATTTAAGGAGTAATATGGGATACTAAAGATAGGCTTATGTTAACTCTCAGGTGTTAGAGACAAACCTTTCATATCAATCTATAGAACCCAATACATTCTTAGGGGTTCTAATTATATAGAGATATCAATTAATCAATATGAGAATGGGTGGTTACATTTTGAGAGAGAGCAATTCCAAAACCTGGGAATTAATGTCAATCCATGTTATTAAAACCTTCGAAGTTTATTAAATCATATCTACAAAAATGATGTTAGGGAGAAAAAGACATTACTTACATCCTAATTCTCAATTCTTAATTTGACTATTTGCTTTGATATGTTCTTATTTTTTTATTCTTTGTTTAGATTTTATTTGGTAATCAAATTCATCTACAAAAATATATTTTTAATCTTTTTGACTAGTTGGTGGTAAAAGCAGGTTCTAAAATATTTTAGGTCCCTTATGAAATTGACACTTTATTCATTTTTATATTACTTATTAACAATAGGTATACTTTTAGATTTTAAGTAAATATACTATGATAAAAGAAAACTTTAAGAGTGTTATCAACACACCACTACTCTAGATTGGAATCTGAGTTGGGAGAAGGGCATGTTATAGATTGAGTTCTTATCTATACCAAAACTTATGAACACTTTTTGAGGAATACTTTTTGTCTATTGCCATCCTGCTTATGTAAGGGTATGTATCTTTAAGATAACCTTCAACACAATTGTTTCTTATGAAATTATCGCATCCCTCTCTTGCTTTTCACCCACAAAATAATAAATAAAAGCAAAGAAACAACTAACACCTCTAAAATAAAACATGAGGGAAATAAAAGTTACGAATATGTAAAAGTCAAGAAGCCTATTAAACACATAAAAAACTAAAATTCAAATAATTGCTTCTAAAAAATTAAAAATTAAATATAATTGTTTTAAAAACAATTAATTGGGTTGCCTCCAAATACGTACTTATTTGAAGTCTTTTAGCTTGACTTTCTCCTCTTAAGATGTCATTACGTTGAGATAATGGACATATGGCCCCTTTTTTCACAATTTTGTGTATACAATATAAAGGTCTTATTCATTTTCATATCTAATCTTTTTCATATAAATGCCTTTTTGTTCATCCTTAACACCCCTGGCAGCTTGCCCTATGGTATTCTAAAACTTTACCTTATTCATGCGCTTGTTTATTTTCCCTTTTTTATTTATAATACATCCTTTTGGATTAATTCTTAAAAATAATTAGAGATTATAATATCAATAAAATAATAAGAATCATCATAAGAAAAGAACTAATTCATTTTATTTGAGATATTAAGGATGTGCTTTCTCTTTCAACCTTAAGTATCAGTTACCTTTTTAAACATTTATAATAGCTCTTATTATTACAAGGAAAGGTCTACTTAGGATTAAGGGTATCTCAACATCAACCTTTATATCAAGGACAATAAATTTAACTATTAGAATGAATTTATCAAACTTAACTAAAATATCTTCAATAATTCCCTAGGATGTTTTATGGATTTATCAATTAATTTGATGCTCATCCTAATTGGTTTAGTCCTCTTAATCCCAATTTCTTAAACATATAATAAAGTAATTAAATCTATGCTTGTTCCTAAATTAGCCAATGCCCTACTTGTAGACAAACTACCAATAACATAATATGACAATGAAACTTCTACATCTTTTAGTTTCATTGATATCTTATTTTTTAAGATAGAAGAGTATCCCTCATTAAATGTAATTTTCAATGATTCCTCCAACTTTTGCTTATTTCTTAGCATGTCTTTCAAAAATTTTGTTTCCTTGGCATAAATGAAAGAGACTTAACAAACGTCATGTTAATATGAAGCTTTTTGAACAATTTAAGAAACTTAATGAATCTTTCATCAAACTTCTCCTCATTTAGTCCCACAAATTAGGGAATTCTCGAATGTTATTCCTTGAACTCCTTTCTTTTAAATTTCTCCATTTTGTCATCTTTCAACTCCTTCTGACTCCTCAAATGATTGCCATCATATGATTTTTAGGATTTGGTTTTGTGTCATTTAAATAATTACCCTTCTGTTCTCTCAGCTACCAATTTAGGTAGTTGACCGATTTGGATTTTAAGGTTATGTATTAAAGCCTCCTATTTCTTAAGAGAAGCTTTTTGACTTTGAAATTGAGCCTCAATTGTGGATATATACTTTATCATTAATTCCTATAAGCTTAATTTCTTTTTATGTTATTATTATTAATATCCTAATGGAGGTGAATTTTGAGATACCTTATTATTTCATGAGGAATGTAGGTTATTTCCTTATCCTAAACCATAGTTATCGCTATAAAGGTTATTTTGAGATTATTAGCAATTCCTTAAGTAGCCAACTTGTTTAATTAATTTGGAAAAGGAATTTCTAACCTAACAGATAACCATGTGATCTACCACACAAATCACAACATAATGCTTATCTTGGTCTGTATACTCTACTCAAGTTATCAATGTCCTTACTTACTGGTTCGGTATGAGTTGTTAATGTGATCATTGCGTCCACATTGTGTATCCAAGGAGGTTAATTTTCTTTGGGATGATTAATTATCATTGATAATTTGTAACATCCTATTTCCATACTAAGCATTAAAACCCTAGATTTTTATAATTGAGAAATAGCAATGAGATTAGAAAAATGCCTTTCATACTCATGCATAATGTTAGCATACACACACATGAACTTGATTGTTTTGCACACATTTTGATGATTGTACATGCATTCATTTAATATTTTTTGGATAAAATTGATTTATAATTTTATTGATAATTGTGGATTATATGTATTGAAAATTATTTTGAAGAGTATAATTTTTTTTTTGAATTTTTAGTGAAGTTTAGGAAATTTACAAAATTTTGAGTATTTTTGGACAAAAAAAATACTATGTGGCAAGATAATTGATTTATGCTAGTAGAAATAAGTGTTAAATGGAAATGGAAATTTTTATAAATGACATTGGGATTTAATGATAAGTGTCATGGAAAATCGAGAGACAATTGGATTAGAAACAGGGAAAAAAATGGACTAGTAGTTTAAAAAGACCAAGTGAAATCATAAGGTGGTGACATGTGACAAGTGATAAGTGTCGCTTGCCTTGCCACACACCTCATTTACGTATGGCCTAAATGAAAGACAACCATTTGATCTTTCATTTTATTTCTTTGGCTAAATGCTCCCTCTTCATTTCTTTCTTCATCTTCTTTATTTGTCTTCATCCTTGATACTCACTTCTCACCCATCCACATTGAAGCTTGCTTTCACCTTTCATTTGTTACTACTATTTCATTGTCTTCTTCATTTCTTATTAAAGACCCTACCCTACTACCCTTGAATGATGATTCATGAGTGAGAGAAGAAATATAGGGTTAAGAGAAAATGTGAAGAGTTTGAAGATCTTGAAGCTTAAACAAATAAGTCTTAAGCACTACTCTTCTTATTTGTTGAATGAAGCATATTTGATGATAGTTAACAGCTAAGTGATTATAAAATGGTGATATGTATATTTTTTAAAACATGAATGAGAAACTTGGATATGTCTGTGTCTTGCTTTTGCATAATTGATGAACAATATTTCATAAGATGTTGTTGAGATGATTTTTGAGATAGAAAGATAATTATGATGATGTAAAAAGAGTGTAGAAATTTCATGGAAAGATGATATGCTTATGCTTTATTTTCACTCTTCTTATACTTGGATCTCTTTGGGTGTTACAGATATGGATTAAAGCGAGTAAGAGTTAAACAAAAGGCTAGTGTAATGTAATGTCTTGAAATGGGAAGGATTAAGGTGATAGTTAGAGATGAAATCAAGGTGTTCAAGAAGATGAAAAAGTGCAGAAAATATGATGAACATACGTAAATGATATGTTCTATTTTTTAGATTTATGATCAATCATAGATTTTGATTTGTGCGTGAATGAGTTAAACCAAAATAGGAGTAGGAATGAAGAGGAAATAATGAGGACATAAGTTAGAAATGATAGAATAAGCAAAAGAGAAGAATTGGTGATAAATATATGCAGTTTCGTAAAAATCTAGGGAAGATCGTTTGTCATGATCGTACACAAGCATGATCATGACAAAGAGGAAACCCTAGAGGATTTGCATGATCATGATAGAAAGGAAACCCCAAAGGAGTTGCACGATTAAGATAGAGAGGAAACATGAGGCAGTGCACAATCATTCACAAGCATGGGTGTGATAATGAGGAAGCCTCAGGCGAGTTGCACGATTGTGACAGAAAGGAAACTCTAGGTAGTGCACAATCGTGCACAAGCACGATCGTGATAGAGAGGAGAAATAAGGTATTGCATGATTGTGATAGTGAGGAATTAGTAGGAAGTTCACGATCATGCACAAGCACGATTGTGATAGTGAAGGTGTAATGCTTTTAGATAGTTTTCAATACCCTTTACTCTTTTGACCATAACTTCTTCTCTAGACCTCTGATTGACTTGAAATTTGGACCACAAACTTCTCACACATTATATTTTCTCTCAAAATAATTTCATGGCCATATTAATTCATTAGTAAAGGATGGATAATGATTGACTGATGAATTTAGGATGAAAATGATGAAGTGAGTTGGAATTTGTTAAATGGAATGTTTTCACTGAACAAGCATCTACATTTTGACCATATCTTGATATCTAGATATCCAAATGGAATGATTTTTTTTATATTAAACTAGAGACATATGGATACAAATTTCATGAAGTAATCTAATTTTAATTCTGTCTCTAAAAGTTTCAAAATTTGTCTTGAAATTGTGTACTAAGTGTTATTGCAGCTTGAGTACAGTTTGAAGTATTTTATGTATAAATTGCAGAATACTAAACCGAATTGTATGAACTTTAGTTCATTAGAAACTTAAGACCTAGAGGAACATTTTTTTTAGAATAAAGTCCCTTGTCTTAACAACATACAAATTGACCTGAAAATCTATTTTTGAGAAAAGTTGGAATGATAGATTGATGATGTTATAACTTAGTGAATGAATTGTTGATATCAAAGTACTAAAGGCATGAGTATAATGGGAATGAAGATGTTCATATGATAGTATTTGTGATTCAAAGGAGTTGAGTAATTTGTGATAAGTAAAGGTGAATGAGGAGGTAAATGAGAATTGGATATTATGAGAGCATATAATGCTAGAAAAGAAATGACGAGTAATTGAATTATAATATTAGCATAACCAAGTGTTCTTGAGGTGTAAACCTAAGAATAAGCTAGGCACATCCAATTGACAAGGATTGATCGATCAAGAGACGTGATTAAGGAAATATACCCAAAATAGTCAAATTGAGCATGCATTATACATGACACATATACATATGTGTACAATTGAATGTTTATGTAACTGTGAAATTAATAATGTGTGTGCAATGTATGTATTACATAATGATGATATCTAAGATAAAATGTCTACGTTCAGACATTTCTGGATCCCAGAAGTTAATGCTAATCTGCAACGTACTGTGAGTCGACCTAGATGGTCTTACCTTAAATGACTATTTGGTTTAAATTATATATTAAATTATTATGTGAATGAGATTGTGTTGATTCCAGAAATTGATAGTTCATGGCGTTTGATGTATGAAATACATATTGGAAGTGCTTGTTGAATGTGAATTTGACAAAATAAGTGATTACTTAACATTTTTGTTGAATATCGGACTAAAGTCTGATGATAAATATGAATGTTAATGTGAACCTGAAATCATGTGGCTGAATGAAAATATGTGAATGTGATGCATTTTATTACATAAATGCATGACAACATAAAGGTTGTTGTGACTGGAGTAGCCACCAAAAAAGAGCTTAAAATTTAGAATGTGATAAGAGCCTCTGGCTCAATTGTTAATGTACCTGGTATCTACAAGGGATATGGGCCAGTAATAAGGCACTTGGTCACAACAATAACAACTAGAAATGAGTCTCATGTGCATTGCATATATAATTGATATGTATGTTTTAAATGAACTGTGTGACTGCTCTGAATGTGAAATATGAAGATTGTGAACAAAAGAGTTTTGTGATACTACATGATGATAAGTGAAATGATGTGAAATATGTGATTGTATGAGGTGATGTGTTATGTGATTGAAGATGGTCCACTCACTGAGTTCGCAAAACTCAACCCAAATTTTGCAACATTTTTTCAGGCTTAGAGATATCTAGTTAGACAAATTGGAGTATAGCCACCGCATTCGAGAAAGAGATAGAGGTTAGGATCAGTTTATGTCTGCATTTGTATTTTATTATTTTTGTATCAAAATTGTGTATTTTGCAATTATTGTACCTCTAGCATTTAAATAAATTTTGTTTAGTAATGACTTTCCAAATTGGGAAATGTTTGTAAATGAGATTTATCAATGAGTGTAATAATAATTGTGATTATACTGTTATGAAGAAAAAGGGCCTGAATTGATTATTGGTTTTCTATTATATGCGTGTAATGGGTGACAAAACTTTTGCAATGAGTATGATTCTTAGACTATTCTAGCATGTCACCCTCGTAGAGCATGTTCTCGAATATCGTCAGTATGTTTCGGGATATGTCCTATGAGAGTGGGGTGCTACAAGTTGGTATCAGAGCCCAAATTTAGTATCTTAAATAGGCATTTTTTAAAATATATGTTAAGTTGCTTGCATTTTAGACATGTCCTAGTAGGCAGTAGTAACTGATCCCCAGTCTAAGTCGCATATTACATGAGTCACACACATGAACATTCGTTAAGAGCCTGAGAAAGTGGAAATAATGAGAAGAATGATGATCTATCAAAGTATAAGAAAATGAAAGTTCTTGGATATCTAGAAATAAGAAATAGTATATGGTTCTATATGATAGATAGCGATTCACTACATTTGTATTTTTTGATGTATCATCAAATATGACATCAATATTGTGCTGCAATGGTATATCCTTGAATGTGAAATAGATGTGACTACATTGTCGTGAACTTATTGAGGGAAGTAGAGATATAAATATGAATGAAAAGATTTAAAGTGTACAATCCAAGTTGAAAGAAAATAAATTTTTCTATAAACTTGAAAGGTTAAACTTGGACTTGAAATGGTTGTTTGGCTAATATGACAAGAATTATGATCCACCATAAAATATATTTGAAATTGAGATCATAATTTCATGATGATTATGCATCTATAATTCTGAATTGATTGAGGTTATACATGTGGAAGATGAAATAAATGACAATAGGAAGATGAGATTGATATCAAGAAAGAATAAAAAGGGAATGAAGTAGACATAAATGACTTTACATAAGATAAATGATATGTAGTAAGGAGAAAGTTAGAAATGCATATAAGATAGGATTTTATGTATGAATGAGATTAAGAAAAAGATGATGAATCAAATGAGAAGAGTTAATGCAATCAATATGGTAGTTCAATTATTATGAAATGATGTAGTATTAGAAAAGGTAAATTCTGGAAAATTGGAGTATAATTGATGTGAGTATGTGTGTTAATACGAGGAAGAAATGAGGAAGAAAGTCCAAGGCATGACGGTGGCCTGACAAAAAAAGTTTCTGTCATGATCGTGGCAGGGATACCTTGATCGTGGGTAGGAATAAAGAGAGAAATGTTATCGAGGATCAATTAAGATCAAAGTATCATTAGTGTAAGATATAAATTGGTGATTTGTTGAAAATAAATCTCTGCATAGAATGGGATTGTTAAGTCAAAAAGACTTCACTTCTATTAATTTTGATGACAATCAAATAATAATAATCTTAGAAATATAGGAACTGTTTTGACACGTTTGTTAAGTGTGCAGAAAAATGGAAATAACACTTAGTCAACTCAGAAGGTGCACAATCAATGCTAGACGAAGCACTACACCAGACGAAGTGCAATACCAGACGAAGCGCAATACCAGACGAAGCGCAACACCAGACGAAGCGCAACAACAGACGAAGAAATATAACAGACAAAGTGGAATAACAGACGAAACGTAATAACCGAAGAAGCATTATTCCAGATGATACAAAAGGAAGATATTCTAGAATGTCAGACAGTTAGTTAATTGGAGTTAGTTACAGGACTCAACTAATAACCGTTTCTAGAAGATTCAAGAAGCAGTTTTCAAGAAGACAGTTGGAGACTTAGGCTATAAATACTAGTTCTAGTCGAAGAATAAGTTAGCATTTTTTACGTGTTTACAATAGCAAATATTCGTATTAAAAGTGTGAAAGAAGTGAGCAAATACATCTGTAACCTAAAGCTCAAAAATACTGTTCTTAGATAGAGAAAAAAGGCTAGAGCTTGGAGAGGCTAATACAGCTGATAAAGAATACTTTGTAAGAGATACCTGAAGAGGCTTTGTAAGTGCAGAAAGAATACTTATAAAGTTGAAGAGTATAGTGAAATCTCAGACGAACTCTTAGGACTGGACGTAGTCCAAGGTTTGGGGTGAACCAGTATAAAATCGCAGTGTCTATTCTCTAACTCTTACTTTTAATTTTCTTATTGTTAGACGAAGTAGATAATATTACTTGCGATTACATTACTTATCAACTTTAGCAAAGAGTTTTAGTAATCATTTGAATTTTTCGTAAAGAAATTCAAGAAGTCTCAAAAGATTAATATTTTTAAAAAGATTATTGTGTAGTTTACAGATCATATCGGATTTCTATATTAACAAGTGATTTACTTCAATTGGTATCAAAGCAAGGTTTCCAAGAAACACTGTCACAAAGTGAGGACAAAGATCTATAGCTGAATCACATGTTTTTATAGCTGAAGGTGCCTCGGTCACAAGACCTCTTGCGTTCAACGTTGAGGATTATCATTATTGGAAGGACAGGATGCGGCTCTTCATAGAATCCACATATATTGATCTTTGGGATATCATCGAGAATGGTCCATATACACCAACAGATGATGAAGGCAATATCATTTCTCGTGACAAATGGTCAGATCATCAAAAAGCTCGATATTAGTTGAACTCAAAGGCCACGTTCTTTCTAAATTGTGCCCTAAGCAGAAGTAAATATGACAAGGTTCATGGATGCGTATCTGGAAAGGAGATGTGGGACACATTAGCCATTGTACATGAAGGTACAAATCAAGTGAAAGAGTCCAAGATCCGTATTCTTATTCATCAGTATGAGATGTTCAAGATGAAAGATGAGGAGACTATTGATAAGATATTTGGAAGATTTCAAACAATCGTTAACGGGCTTAAAGCTCTTGGGAGAATCTAAGATAATCAAGATAATGTCAGAAAGATTATCATAAGTCTACCTAAAAGATGGAGACCTAAGGTTATAGCAATACAAGAGGCCAAGGACTTAAGTAAGCTAAAGCTATACAAATTGCTTGGCTCATTGAAGATACATGAAGTGGAGCTTAATGCAGAAGATAAACCTAGAAGAGATAAGTCTATCACATTAAAGGCTGGTTAGAAGAATCAAAAGAATCAGCAAAATAGTAGCACATCTTCAAAAGCATTAAAGATTGAAGAAATCAAGAATAATGATACCAATGATTCTGATCAAGATTCAAGTGAAGATGATGATGAATTATCCTTCATTTCAAGAAAAATTCGGAGGATGTGAAAAAAGAAAACGAAAGGAAATAAAGACTTTTCTTTTAAGAAGAATAGTAAAGATGAAGCCAAGAATGAGAAAATGCCTATCATCTGCTATGAGTGCAACAAACTAGGACATTACAAGTTTAAATGTCCATTGCTCAAAAGAAAATAGAAGAAAAGAAAAAAAAACAAAAAGAAAATGATGGCAACGTGGGAAGATTTGGACTCATCCGAATCATATTCCGATTCAGAGACGTCGGAACAAGCAAATATATGCTTGGTAGCTAAAAAGGAATGCGACGATGAGGTAACTTCTAACTTTAATGATCTTCAGGATGCTTATTTAGAATTGTTAGAAGATTCACATGCTATCTTGAAACGATATAGGATATTGAAAAATAAATTTGCTAAAAGTTTTAAGAACATAGAAGTTTTAGAAAAAGAAAACATCTACCTTAAGAAAGAAGTAAACGATATGAAAAGGAAAGTAACTGTAGATAGATCTAAGTAAATTAATCAACTGAAACAAAGGATTAATAGTCTTTCAGCAGATTTATCAACATTTACTGAAAGTACAAAAAGGATGAATGATATGATTGGAAAATATAGACATCTAAAGGATAAGAGTGGTTTAGGGTTTACTAATAGTAATGTTTGTCAAAATAAGAGTTTTGTTACTAGCAGAAAGCAAAAGAGGCAATATTCTTATTATTCGAGGAATTATTGTACATTTAACCCCAAAGGACCCAAGAAAATATGGGTACCTAAGAAAGACATAATATATACTACAAATCTCCCTTTTTGGAAAAAGCAACCAGCACCAATGGTACTTGGACAGTGGATGCTCGCGATACATGACGGGAAGAAGGTCTTTGTTCCTAGACCTTCAAAATATGTAAGGAGGATCAGTAACTTTTAGAGACAACCAGCAAGGAAAAATAGTTGGAATTGGCAAATTTGGTAAAGATTCATCTGCGTCTATTGATAATGTTCTGCTAGTTGAAGGATAAAAACATAGTCTAATTAGTGTAAGTCAATTATGTGATTCTGGCTTTAAAGTATCCTTTGATCAAAATTCTTGTGTAGTAAAAAACAAGGACGGTTCTGCATTCTTGTCTACCAAGAGATGAAACAATCTCTATAAGATCAATTTAGATTATTTGAAAAATCAAAATATTTCATGTTTTATATCAACAGATGAGGAAAAACTGATTTGGCATAAAAAGTTAAGTCATGTTAGTTTTAAACATATTTCCAAGTTGGTTAGACATGATTTGGTAAGAGTATTACCACAAATAAGTTTTAACAAAGATTTCTTTTGTGAGAGTTATCAGAAAGGAAAATAAGTTAAAACATCTTTTTTCTTCTAAAAATGTTGTAAAAAAGATGTTTTAACTTTGTATAGACCCCTAGAGTTGTTACATATAGATTTGTTTGGTCCAACTACAATATTAAGTCTTGGCGGAAAGAAGTATGGTCTCGTAATTATTGATGACTTCACTAGATTTTGTTGGATATTGTTTTTATCACATAAAGATGAATCTCTTAAGTGCTTTAAAGTTTTTTTTCCAAAAAGTTACAAAATGAAAAAGGAATTTCTATTGCTGGAATTAGGAGTGATCATGGTGAAGAATTTGAAAATGAAAAATTTAGAATGTTTTGTGAAGAGAATGGACTTTTCCATAATTTCTCTGCTCCTAGAACTCCACAAAAAAATGGAGTTGTAGAAAGAAAGAACAGGACGATTCAGAAAATGGCAAGTACTATGCTATGTGAAATGAATCTTCCTAAGTATTTCTAGGCAGAAGCTGTGAATGCAGCTTGTTATATTCAAAATAGAGTATTTCTGCGACCTTTTTTAAATAAAACTCCATATGAGTTATGGAAAGGAAAAAGGCCAAATATTTCTTACTTCCATCCTTTCGGTTGCTAATGCACTATGTTAAAAACAAAAGAAAAATTGGATAAATTTAATTCTAAGAACAATTCAGGAATTTTTCTAGGATATTTGATGTCTTATAAAGCTTATAGAATTTATAATCTTGTTTCTAAATCTGTTGAAGAATCTATGCATGTTATGTTTGATGATGATTCTCATCTAGATAGAAGAGACGATTCTGATGATGAAACTCTATCTGCTCCTTTAGTTGATAAACTAGACATGTCATCACTAGTTGATATACCTGATAAGGTAGAAGATATTCCTGAAAATTTTAGTCTTAGGAAAGACTAGAAGTATAAATCCTCTCACTCAGAAAACCTAATTATAGGAGAAACTTCAGAAAGAGTGAGAACTAGGTCTAAATTTAGAAGAGAGGCAAATGTAGCTTTTTTTCTAAATTAGAACCTAAGAAAATTGATGAAGCTTGGATTTTAGCCATGCAAGAGGAGTTAAATCAATTTATTAAGAACAAAGTTTGGACTTTATTTCCTAGTCCACCCAATAAGTATGTCATAGGAACCAGTTGGATATTCAAAAATAAACTAGATGAATCAGGTAGAGTAAACCGTAACAAAGCTAGATTAGTAGCTCAAGGCTATAATCAACAAGAAAGAATAGACTATAATGAAACCTATGCTCTTGTAGCTAGACTAGAAGCTATTAGGATTTTCCTTATATATGTTGTTTGTTATGATATAAAACTATTTCAAAGGGATGTGAAAAGTGCCTTTTTGAATGGTTTTATAGATGAAGAGGTTTATGTAAAGCAACCTCCTGGTTTTGAAGATACTGATAAACCAGATTATGTCTACAGACTTCATAAAGCTTTGTATGGATTAAAACCAGCACCTCATGCTTGGTATGATCGTCTAAGTTCATTTTTGATTGAAAATGATTTTATTAGAGGACAAGTAGATAAGACTTTGTTTAGAAAATGTATCAAAAATGATTTCATTATAGTACAGATATATGTAGATGATATTATTTTTGGTGCAACTTCTAAGGTGCTATGTTCCAGTTTTGAAAATCTTATGAAAAGTGAATTTAAAATGAGTATGAATGGTGAATTGAAATTCTTTCTTGGTTTACAAATTAAGCAAACCGAAGAAAAGATTTTTATTCATCAACAGAAATATATTAAAGAACTATTAGTAAAATATAAAATGGAGAAGCTTAAACCTATGTCAACTCCTATGCATCCTTCAATCCTGTTATCTAAGGATGAAGCAGGTAAGAAGGTTGATGAAAACCTCTTTAGAGGAATTTGTAGCACCCACACTCGACGAGACCCGAACCCGACATCGACAGCGATGTTCGAGCCCGTGACCCGCGAGGGTGGCGTACTAGAACAGTCACTACTTTTTAAAACTCGATATAACATTTTTCCTCTCTTTTAAAACCGATTGAGTGCGCGAAAACGGTAAATGTGCCTATTTCATTTCGAAATCATTCTCAGTAAAACAATATCAGTCAAACGGGGCACTCAATAACATTTATCAATTATAACACAAATTTCTAAACTGGCCCAATGCCATTTCTAAACATTTACAGTCACATTATACAATTTACACATAATCGATTAGGCCTACTGAAT
>JANTNU010000004.1:33456309-33495203 GCA_024752395.1 Erythroxylum havanense | reverse complement strand
AAGAAGATGTTGCCTAAATACTTCATTTTTCCTTGTCTTAATGACCATGCAAAATTGACCCAAAAATCTTAGAAAAGTTGGAATGATCGATTGATGATGTTGTTTAACTTTACAATGCAAATTACACGAAACATTCAGTTGAAGACAGTTAGACAAGTACTTGTGAATATTTTGATGGATATAAATTTTCACGGGTTACATAAAATAAGTTTTATAGTCTCTCAGTCATTGTAATTTATCAGCTATTATTCATGAGTTATAATATTTGTTTTTTAGTAGAAATCTGCGTTTTTTATATTTATTTAATTTATTGAAGAATGAAATTCCACATTATCTCATACATGTTCCATTTAAATGACAACTTATTAGGGCCTCTTGATCTCAGGAAGTGCTGACTACTCCATTAATTTATTCAAACTTTGTCCCTGACCGTTTCTAACTAAACGGTATTTCTAGAAGTCAGAATCCCCGGCCTTCCTTAAATGGCCTTCACTTATTACAGTCCTCAACGGCAACCCTCCCTAATTGAGTGTTTGGACTGACATGAAGCTTTAATTGAAATTTGAACACACCATGTACGAATCTCCACACCTTCAGGAATTGTATGGGTCAAAATTTGTCTTAAATAGAAGAAGAAGTTAAAAAACACGGGATTGGATTTAAAGTAATTGCATCTCTCCCACGCAAGTCAGATTTAGTTTTAACATTCAAATAATCACATGCTGCCGAAATCAAAGAAAATGAGACAGACAACCTTAAAACTATTAAAATATCTCTTCTAGAATGAAGCAGAGACCATTTGTACCATGGATAGCAGCCAGCCACCTTAAACTCCGTTTCTCATTCCTGACCAAACATACGTACTCTCGTCTCTTATATTTGCGAATAGATGACAATGACTTGTCTAGATATTTTGTACCATGCATCCCCCACATCCCTACAATCACAGGACAGCACGAATGGAGACAATTAATATTTACCTAATGTTTGATTTAGACACAAACCTTTAAATTTATTTGCTTGGAAGGATTCTGATGCTCTATGTTGCTTTCGACCAACCAAAACGCAAAGCTTCTATTCTTATTACAAGAAACTAATGGTAACAATTATAAGTAAGCCCAATATTATAATTATAATTATAATTAATAATTTGATCAGTAATCTTACATGATATGTGGGAGGAAATTTGAAATTGTTTTGATGACACGCAATCTAGAAGCATTCGTACATTATTATCTAAGCCTCGAGAGTGACATTAGAGTAATGAATCAGAAAGTCCTTGTTGATCGGCTACACTTATTCAAAGTATGAATAAGATTTTGAATTGACTTATTATATTATAGACACCAGTCCCACGATTATCAACTCCTTCTGTTAATAATAATAATATTCAATTACTAATCTCGAAGATGTTAATGTATAGTCCTTGCTTTCTAGTAGCCTAGTCAATGTTTAGTCCCCACACAAAGCGTAAACTAATCTAACATCACTGTGGAGTACGCGTTTCTAATTAAAAAATATATTCTCTTATTAAAATAGCAAAACGAAAAAATTAGGTTAAAAGAAAAATGAAAAGGAGTCAAGAGGTATCCTCCTTGTCAACTCAGATGACCGAGTCACTAGTATCCAAAATGATTCAAGTGTGATTTCCGTGTTCTTTCATTCAATACAAAATAGGTCAAAGTTGCACATTTATGTTGTAATTTAAGTGATTTTTATTTTTTAAAATAATTAAACATTATTTGCATGTGAATGAACCAAATATTATTGATGTGATGATATATTTCAATACTTAAATTTAACTCAAATTAATTAATATATGATTTAAATCAATTATTTAAGTTAATTACAATAAATTATTATTTTAAGCAGATTTTAATTAATTTGTACTAAGTTGACATGTTAGGTTAGATTGTCACGTTAATAAAATTAAAATTCACTATATATGTCTTTTGTAAACATTTTTTATTAAAATTTTAAGAGAATGAATATTTTTCAGGATTATAAATATAAGGAATTTTCTTAAAATCTAAGGGTAAATTCTTTGTATTTTCCCATACAAAAATTAAAAGTCTTTGTATGAATTAGTTGAAAAAAAGCATTATGTTATTAAATAAATAACGACTCCTGATTACCTACTCAGAAGCATCCAATCTTAGCGGCTATAAAGGTGACGGCAATAAACCGTTGCTGATCAAATTAACAACACGCCATAGGATATAAATAGGCGGTGGGGGGGAAGATCGAGAGAAGGAAGAAGAGAACTCAATCCAGAGTTACTGATCGCACTGCACAAGAGAAGAGATCGCGCAGTTAGTTGTAAGGTTTCTATTCTATTTCGTTTATTTCTGATCAGAGATCGATGGACGAAGAATCTCTAAATCCAAGAAGAGTAGCTGCTGCGGCAGATGCTTCTGCGACGGAAACTCCCAATAATAAGGACAGGAAAGAGGCTAATACTAATGATGCTGCTGCTCTGATTCGTCAGAGGAAGCGTAGACGCAGAAACATGTGCCTGGGGATAACCGGAGGCGTAATCCTGACCGTGATTCTGGTAATAGTGATATTATCATTTACGGTGTTCAAGGCCAAAAAACCAGTAACCAACGTTGACTCAGTCACGCTTAGGGACATAAAGGCGTCCTTCGACGCAAACAGATTGAGGGTGAATCTCAACATCACCTTGGATGTGGATATGTCCCTTAAAAACCCCAACAAAGTGAGTATGAAGTACACCAACAGCTCCGCTCTTCTCAATTACAGAAACCAGGCCATTGGCGAGGTTCCTATTCCAGCCGGTAGGATTGCCTCCGACAAGACCCAAGCCATGAACTTGACCGTAACTGTGATGGCCGATCGCTTATTTTCCGACCCCCAGCTAATCCAGGACGTGAGTTCCGGTTCGTTGCCCATCAACGTATACACCAAAATATCCGGTAAAGTGAAGATCATCAAGATCATAAAATTCAAATTCACTGCTACTGTGTCCTGCGATATGACCATCCTTATCTCCAATAGGACTATTGGGCAGCAGAATTGCCGTTACAAAAATAAAGTTAAATTGTAAGCTTCCCCTTACACTCAACTCTTTACTCTATTAGGATTCACCTTTTCCATTATCATGCTTGTTGCTATTATTAGTACTAGTCCTTCCCCTTTTTTCTTTCCCCCCGTTTTTGATGTACGATTTGTAAGCGACTGTGTTTGTTTATAGTGTTCTTGAATATTAATAAAAAGCGAGCGAAGATGGAAAAAAGAAAAGAAAAGAAAAGAAGAATTTGATATTAGACGTTTAGCTCTCAAAAGTCTGAAACTATCACCGTCAATTTTATATATGAATGAAGAAAAATACACGACTAGCTGTTCTTTTACGCCACTTCGAAAATATTGAAGTGACAACGTTTGTTTGTACGTTATTTCCAGATTAAAATATGTTCAATCAAATTACATATTAACTATGATTTAAAAAATTTAACCATATCTTTCATATGAACAAGAGTTTGGTAATAACCGATATAATTGATTTGATAAATACACAATGGAATGAACTTGAATTGCGCTTCATTCATGTTTATAAACTTTTCTAATGGCTCGCACGACATGTATTATGAAATGAATTAATATAATAGAGAATGGAATTAATGGAGTTTTTATTCTACATACATCTTGTATATACATACATATATGTATAAATATATGAGTTATGAATCTTTAACTTACTCTTAGGATATATTTCTCTTGGGCTACGAATCATTAATTGATATTTAGAGGTTACAAGCAATGATTTAATTAAACCATCGCAAATCCGGTTAAAGATTTTATTCAATTTTAACGAAAATTGTCCAAAGAATTTAAATTTTAATTAATAAAAAAGCTATTAAATAAAATTAATTGATTAATTTTAATTTATAAAAATTTATTGTTTTACAAAAATTAATCGATTAATTAATAAACCGAGCAAGAGTTATTAACATAAAAAGATGAGTCAAGCATATTAAACATTTAAATCTATCACTAGATAATTTAACTTAATTCTTTTTTTATTGTTTATGAGGTGTTTTAGAACTGTTTTAATTATAGAAAAACAGTTTTGAGCTATCTACACTCAGACTAATCCCTGCTTGAGTCGGATAAGTATCTTGCGGGAGGCAAAGCTCAAACCCAAAATTTTAAATAATTGAAGAAAGAATTTGAATCTACAATCTCACTTAAGTTAGAAAAGCTCATTACTAACTCACCTGCACCTTAGGATGATTTAACTTAATTCTTTAAAGACTTGACTCGACGAAATTTGCTTAAAATTGATTCAAATTCAAACTTGTTTGGACTAATTGACTTGAAACCTAACCGAACCTATCTGATCACATAGAACAACGTTTTTCAACATTACAATGAATGGGTTAACAGTAAGCCCATAACGGGCATTAAATTTGATAGCTGCCTAACTCCCAACTTCCTGATACAGAAAGCTTCCAATTCCAATAGAGGGACTATTAATTAGGGTTGACGCTTAGCTGGACTTTACTTTCTTTTACACGTGGCCCATTCTCTGTACTGATATGATATCAAGCCTTTTCTTTTCTCAACCACCTGCTTCTTCTTCTTCTTCTTCTTCTTCACCATACCAGTAACTGCCTCCTTCTCTCCATCTCTCTTTCTAATTAACCATCAAATGACAACAGGATCACATGATCATCATCATGATGATATCAAATCTAAAAGACGCCGGCGATGTGTGATAGTGGGAGGAGGGATTCTCCTTTTGTTGTTGCTGTTTTTCATAATCATGCTCATCTTAGCATTGACCGTGTTTAAGCCCAAGCAACCTTCGACCAAGCTCCTCTCGGCGACTGTGGAAGGCGTATCTCCTCGCATCTCTTTCCCTGTCGTAAGCATCCAACTCAACATAACTTTGAATCTCACCGTCGAGGTACATAACCCAAACAAGGCAAGCTTCAAGCATGGAGTTGGCAAGAGCTTCGTCTACTACAGAGGAGTCCAGATGGGAGAAGCTGAGCTCTCCCCTGGACTCATTCCTTCTTCTGGTTCTGAGATTCTTGGCTGTAGACTGACGGTTCAGGTAGATCAGTTGGGTTCAAATACATCATCTTTGATCTCTGATATAATTGCTGGTCAAGCTGTTCTGGACACTAGCACTAGGATTCCAGGCAGAGTCACCATCCTCCGGATTATCAAAAAGCATGCTATTGCAATATCTAATTGCCGATTTACCATTGCTGTTCCTTCCATGGAAATCAGTAGCCAGGAGTGCAAGAGTAAAACCAAGTTTTGATCTTTCCAAATCCTGTAGAGATTAGGTTTGATGAATTTTTATTTAATACGCTCTTCTATTCTGCTGAACAAATCATTTTTCTCCTTTTTTATTTTATCATCTGTGACATATTTAGTTAGTTGATCAGGTGTTTGTGAATGGTACACAGTATAGCGTGAATTAAAGTTCTGCTTCTTTTTCCCCTACACCAGTGATTTATCTTCTTAAACTTCATGTTTCACATGTCATGGCACGTCAGAGATTTGTATGCATATACCAGTCTTGGTTACCTTAGAGTTCATGATAATATCTGTATTTATTAGTTCAAATAATTTAGACAATGGAATCTCATGAAGAACCCTTCAAACTTGCCCGATGGAAGGAAAGTAGTGATGCTGCTTCCTAACTGTAACGAGAAGGAACGTGGGATGACATGCGTGATTTAGACCTTTTGTCACTTGCACTAAACAGCTCGGGATATTGGCATCTTGTAAAACCAAAAGGCTATACTTGTTAGGCAGTTAGCACTCTTGATCCAAAATCAATACAAAATTACCCTCTTGATGCTTCACTTTAAAGCTTTTCAGATACCCCTTTTAAAAGGAGAAATTCAACGTGATGATTCAAGTACAAGACCTGAAAGCCATAACATAAGCTCTCCTAGCTTTTTTTCAAACAGTAAACAATCGCCAAAACCATTCCAGGACAAACACACAGGTTGAGAGGTGAGAAAACAAAGGAATCAGCCGGGGATAGACAAAATAAGCAAACACAACAAATGAGAATATATATGAATAGTAAAAAAGTTGTTTAACATAAGTAGAGCATATGCTAATCGACAAACTCTATACAATATTACTCTAGAATTGTCATCTTGGTCAGTCAGACATCATAAAACATAATCTCTACGGACAAAATATAGAACCAAAGAAAAAACGTTAACTCACTACGAATGGTACACAGATGGTGTCAAATTCAATGTAAGAGTTAGTTGTGTTATATTCTCTGCAATGCAGAAGAACAAGAGTCCTCTAATCTCAAAACTCAAGCTTTCTACACAATCCCAAGTCAATAACCCTTGATTTAACAGTTGACTTCAGAGGAGCACCAGGACAATTTTCAGCCAGCCCAGTTAGTCGAGGAGCTAATGGAGGCGTCCTACAAGCATCAGAATCGCATTCTTCATTCGGCACTTGAGTAAGCGCACCCTCGGTTTGCTTAAATACTATAGCTTCCAAAAGATTTTCATACACTGTTTCAAACATCTCTTCATCTGTAAAAGAATCTGCATCAAAAGAACATCTTCTGAAGGAAGAGGTAAAATTTAGACAGCGTGAAACACTGGCTCTTGCTTCATCAAGGTACTTCTTACAGTGTGGAGCCATGGCCATTTCATTGGGACCAGGAGCAAAAGGATCAAAGACACCATCTTTAGGTGTCTTGGGGCTAGCAGGGATGTCATGTGTGTTGGATTCAGAAATTAGAAGCTTGGGCAGAGTAGGGGGAGAGTTCAAATTGAAGGGGAAGTTTCCATTCTCTTTGGTTGTATCAGGAGTAAGAGGACCCAGAGTGAGGAGTTCAAATTTTGGGTTTTTAGCACCCAAATCTTTACAAGACTTCGGGTAAGAAGGATTACTCTCGACGGTCTCATCCACGCAGGAGCAAGAATCCTCCATAGAAGCTACTGTTTCAAGAGGGGAGAGAAATGAAGTGAGAGGCAAAGGTAGTGTAAGCAACACAAGCAATCAAAACGAAAAATGAATCTGAACCCTAATTTGAGTGGAGATCTGAACTCGAATCCGAAGCTCACCCTTTGTAGTGAACAAATTTGAAAGATAAAAGACCATTTTTAAAAAATTTTCACAGGAAAAGGGAAAATCCGGAAACTTGCAGTTTCTCGTGATTGAAATCCAAAGTAAATAAAAGATAAAAAGGAAAAGTTAGTACAGAGTTTATGAAACTGCGGGAAGAGTAAAAGGTGGACATACCTGGAGTTAAGAGGGAAGTTATAGCGGCAAATAATGGCGGAGGCGGAGACGGAGAGAACAGGAAAGAAGAGGGCTTTCGGAGAAAACGGTACCGTGGGAGTGTCAAAAGTTTTAACCTTTTCGACTGAAATTAGGGCTAAGCAAGTGCGTGCTAGGGACATTTTTATGATATATAATAACCAATAAAAAAATAGTAAATAAGGCGTTGTTGTTTGGTCATGGTCAAGCAAGCAAGGCCAACGCCCAAACCCGAAGTGGCGGGTGATTTCCCCATTTCAGGAGCGGGAGGAGGAGGAGGACAAAGAGGAATCAGAGATTATCTTCATCGCCCACCACCACCGTACCTTCTTCTTCCTCCATCATCCCCTTATTCGAGTCTAGACGGGCTCATGTCGTGCGGTCTGAGGATGAGCAGATTATCGAAAACGACATGGTTTTGAACGCTCAAATTTCTCGAGTCAGGCTTACGATGGATCCTTGGTCAAACGCATTATTAAATCGGTATTCCTTCGCAGACGCATGGGCCTTAATCAGGATTGTAGAAGTTCAATCTTGTTTCTACGGCCCATGAACGCGACCTCGAACACAAGGCCCGTTTTATAATTACCACTAGACCAATTACGTAGTTGGAATGGTCTTTAGTCAAAGTTTGAGGGTTCACGTTCCTGTGTGAGTTGTGACTTTTGGCTCCTTCTTCCCTTCGCCTTACACATCACAAATCCCAAACGAATTGCAGCTCCACGTTCATTGCATTGTATGTCCACGTTCATTGCATTGCAATTTGCAGGTCCAAAAAACCATTTAGGCTTTCTTTTTATATTACAATTATTTCACCACTCATTTATGAATAAGCTGACAGCTCTGCCGTGATCGGGAAATGTTAGGTAAGGTACGGAAGATTTGGGTGATGTCAGGTAAGATACAGACTTTACCTATTTATGTACAGACTATGAATTATGAACCGTGATCATATATTATAAGAATAATAAATGCTAAGACGTGATTTACAATTAGTAACATCTCATGCCAAATCTGAGAAAGTTATTGTTTACACAGAAGAGTGAAAAAGTTGTTAGAGACGGATTTGGAGGCAAAGGTTAAACCGTTAAAAAGGGATGACAAATCGACCACGGCCCCATCATCTTCCATAGAAAAGAACAAAAGTAATTGCATCAACTTATCTCCTCCGTTCTTATCTCATGACGTTGATATCAAACTTATCTTATAGCGAGGACCTGTGGTGTCTTATCAGTTCATCAAAGTTAGATAGTTACATTTTTTTTTTTGGGTTACGAGGTGTTTTAGGATGAGAACATACTTTTAAGTTAATCACTCTCAGATTAATCTCTACTCGCATCGGGTCAGTCCACAAGGAGTAAAGTACTGGCCAAACAAATTTTTTCATTACCAAAATTCGAACTCGAGATTTCTAGTTAAAGGATAAAAAATCTGAACTACTCACATCAACCTATTTGATTGGTAATTACGTTACATCCTAAAATTTTCACGCCAACTTTTGTTTCACTATTCATTCTAAGCATACCATACGTGTATATATACATATATATATATATAATAACACAAAAACCTTTTTCATACGAACATGTGAACTTAAAAAGTCGGATCCATTCCAGCAGGGCACACGGCATAGTATGAATAGAGAAATTAAGACACAAGTTACCCACGAAAGGAACTTATCCATTCCAGCATCAACCACGTTCCTGTAGTACGACATTTGTCGGAGATGTCTGAATATGATTGGTTATGAGAAGTTGCCTTCACCGTTCACACTTCACAGACATGTACGGAAGACACAAATGCTCCCCGATCTGAATATTATAAAGTAGAACACGACACTGGAAGTAAAAGTTGTTCAAATTAATTAATAGAATAAAGACACCTACATGAAGATGGTGGCTTCGGGAATCTTATTAATCACAGCGAAGGAGACAGTATCAATAATAATTAGTAAAAGAACAACCTGGAACCTCTTTTTAATTCCAACTTGTATCACTACACCGGAAAAAATGTATGCGTATATATATATTTATGGCAGCAACAACAACTAATGAACGAGCGAACAGGAAGTTGGCTGTGTCGCGTTTCAAAAAGCCTTTGCTTCTCTTCCCCTCTGCAATTCTGCAAATTCCGAACGAAAGGTACGTGTACTTCATAACTAACCTTCTCTGATTCACTATACATTTCAAGCTTTCTTTTGGATGCTGTGAAATTGCTCGACCACCACTGTTCCAAAGATTGTCACTTTTATGTTCCATACACTGTTTCTACTTCACATGCATTTCTTTCTCCGTTAGGTTTCGTTTTCTTGTTTCTTTGTGGATTTTTATACACAATTTGATCCTCTTGAAGGCGTACCTTTCTATTTCTCGCATCCTTCTTATCAGATTTGTTATTTTGTTTATAGTAATCGTTGTACAGTAATTAAAGATTAGCATTTTTTTTGGCAAATTAGCATATATTATGTCGTTTTTATCTCGTGTTTGGATCAGGATTCTGAATTTGTCAATAGGTTTCGCTTCTTTTCGTCCCTCGGAAATCTCTTCTCTCGGTTTCATTTTTCCTTTTGTTTGCTCTTTCTTTTTCGGATGATTCTCTCTTTTTCCTTTTTGTGTACAAACATGAAGCTTGGGGAATGGCGACGTGAAAGAGTATATTCATGAGGATTTGCTTGATACATTCAGTCTGAAACCAAAAGGAAATAATAAATTGTAATGGATACGAGGCTTTGAACTTCTCAGAAGCTGCTGAGTCAATTTACTTGTTAAACTGCCGCTACATAGATTTGTTTTCGTAGGTCTTTTCCAAGAAACGTCATTTGTCCAGTTTCGGGGTTATGCTACGTTTCCTTTCCTCCATTGCATAATTGTTAGATTGATATGTCATAAATTCCACCAATTCACTCCAATTAATTTCTTTGGTGCTAAAGTAGGATATACGGTTTCAAGCTGCATCATTTGGAGTCATCTAAAGCAGATGCCTGAAAATTTTAGTTATAACAGGATTTAGAATCTACAAATTTCCGGACAGAAGATGGAGAGGTTATTATCGGCTGTAGCAGTGATGGAAAAACATGTTGGAGGAGAGTCGGTGTGGGGAACAATCAAGATTGCAGTTCTGCCAATTGCAAAAGTCTTTACTATGTGCTTCTTGGGATTCCTAATGGCTTCCAAATACGTTAACATCTTACCTGCCAATGGAAGGAAACTCCTAAATGGGGTAACTCTTTTATTCTCTTTCGTCATTATTAATCAACATCGTTTTTTTCCTTTTAAGTTGTTAAATGGAATTACCACTATCTCATTCTTTTAACCATATCTTGCAGTTAGTCTTTTCACTGTTGCTTCCTTGTTTGATTTTCTCTCAACTTGGGCAAGCTGTGACTTTAAAAAAGATGTTGGAATGGTAGTTGTTTATTTGGCACCCTCTTTCCTGTAAACTTTTTTCTTTGTCAGGCAACTTTTAGCATAACACCTTGTTCCGTTTCAGGTGGTTTATTCCTATGAATGTTCTGCTGGGCTCCATATCTGGTTCAATTATAGGTTTTGTTGTTGCATCTGTTGTTCGGCCCCCATATCCATTCTTCAAGTTCACAATCATACACATAGGAATTGGTAAGCCTCTTTAGTTTATAAATTTTAACCTTTAATACATTCTTGTTTTCTGTTCCTACTATGATTCTATGCAATGACATGATAAGTCCGTGCAATGCACTTTTTACCATGAAGATGTGTGTTAGAGACCACCTGCTCTAACAGTATGCCAACCCAAAATACCAGAGACCTGCACTAGAAACAGACACAAAGCCGCAGAAGAATAGGAAGAATGATGGAATTAAGAAGAAGAGACAATGAGAAGTGTTATTCCTCAGCTAGACTTTGAGAGCTAGCTAATCTCCAGACAATCACCTTTCAATTCATCAATCTCCAGACAATCACCTTTCAATTCATCATAACCGAATGCCCCATCATTTCCCCCCATAACAACCTTTTGTTCCCCTATTCTAACTAACTTCCACATGACACACCCCTTTCTATAATTTCCCAATTTACCCTCCCACACTGCCTGAATTGCTAGATTTCATATTCCTCTTCTTGCGATATTGCTGCTGAAATTTAGTCTCAACAATGTGAAATGTGAAATTTTGGCTTCTGCACACTTGTTTGGCTCTTTGTGTCATAAAAGAGCTCTTGGTATATAATTCCATTGATAATGATTGCAGGGAACATTGGAAATGTGCCTCTTGTCTTAATTGCAGCTTTATGTAGAGATACTTCCAACCCTTTTGGCGACTCCGATAAATGTAGCACAGATGGCACTGCCTATATCTCATTTGGCCAGTGGGTAAGTTTTGAGGTCATTATATGTTTCTTATAGTAGTGTAAAACTACTGGGAACACAAATTATCACATCAAATTGATAGGTATAGATGCAGTTCCCCGCATTAGATAATACATATTGAGGTGTCCTTTTGAAATGAATTTTTTTTCTCTCTCTCTTGAGTTTGATTGAATCAATGACTTGCACATTCTTCCAAATATTATCCCTCCATTTTCACTATCGAGTTGTAGTTCCAAATTAAGTATGATATTAAAGTCAAGAAAAGTAATTTATGAACAATATGACACCCAAACAAGTTGTCAATCATTGGTGGCAATTTCCAGTGAAAAGATGCTGTCCCGTTTCAGGCAAAACAATGCAATCTTCAATTAAAACATTATATCGACCTCAGTTTGGCTGATGTCTTCACTCTGTGTCCTTGTATTGATGCTGTCACTCTAAAGGTCATGCACGTATCCTAGAGGAAGAAATATCAAGAATCTCCTTATAAGTGGCTCAGAGATAAAATGCATTCTTTTATGGTTTCCTTATTTCCTTTTAGTTTAAAGGATTGTGTTTTTAAGTTTAATTCAAGACACTGAAGGAAGAACCTCAATACATGCATTCCAGGTTGGCGCTATCATTCTTTATACTTATGTATTCAATATGTTGGCACCTCCACCGGAAGGAACATTTGATATCGAGGATGGACATCTTCCCATCAAAGGCCCTCCTAAGGATGTTGCACCAGAGCAGGTCCCATTGCTTGCTGGAGCTGAGGAAGAAACAGATTTAAATGCGTCAGTGAAAGGAAAGGTTAGTGGGACAAGCTTTTATATGTTTACATATATAGCATAGTTCTATTCTCTGTATTCTAGCATCATGTAACATTATTCATTGCTGCAGAGAGGATATCTCCCATCAGTATTAAAATGACATAGAAAAATCACCGTATCAGGTGGACTCCAGCCAACATATTTAGTATTTCTTTTCCATGCATATAAGGTAAAATGTAATAGCTACTAGACTGGTGCCAATTTATCTGTATGGCACAAGTGAGTTCGATAGGTCAGTAAGGTTTGTTAGAGGGATTAATATTTTTGACATATTTTGTTAAGAATAACTAAAATCTTTTAGTCTAGCCAAAAAAGACTAGAATATCACATCCAGATTGCTGCTTGTTCTTCTTCTTACATTCTATTTCCCTGTTTGCAGATTAAAAGATTTGCAATTTTTTTCTATGAGAAATTGAAGCTCAAGCAAATCCTTCAACCGCCTATCATTGCTTCGGTGAGTTTCATAATTTTCTTCAATCTTTTAACTTCTTTTATCTTGTTGTGACTTCACCTAGAGTGTACAGTTCTATGTTATCCCTGATTAACTCTGAATTGTTGCTATGGAAGCTTAAACAGGATCCTGGGGGAATGATAATGAATAGGAAATATCTTTCATAATGTTATCAAGCTTGGAAGAATCTTAATAACATTATGCTTTGACTGCAACATCAAATTATATATTTAGTTCTTGGGTTAACCATGAATAGGCATTAAGCTGATCACGATTAGGTGTAATTTTCTACTTTGCCTCTATTGATCATCCCTTGCCAAAAGTCCAAGTTTACCGTTATCTTTATAAGGAAATTTTATTAATCTCTGTCTGAGTCTGAACAGAAGTTAAAGTGCCGAATTAAAGGTAACTTCAGCTGATTCATGCATTTGTTAAACGAATATTTATTAGCTTACATCTTCCGGATTATAGACTTATACAGCAATGGGCCCACACCATTCTGACATAATACATTCATCTTTAATGCATTTTCTTACTTATATGCAAGTGGAATCTTGCACATAGAGAAATGTTTGTTCTAGGTCTCTTGATGTGTTTGAAAAATACAAGAGATTGATTAAGAGCAATGCTTTATTTTAATTACTGCATGTGTTTCCTGCAGATCCTAGCAATGGTCCTTGGTGCAATACCATTTTTCAAGCGATTGATCTTTACATCTGATGCTCCACTTTTCTTTTTCACTGATAGCTGCATAATTCTTGGGTATACTCAACTGAATCCTTTGTAAAAGAATATAATTAGAGTTTATGACATTTATTTCTTTGATATCTTGATTGATCTGCTATTTCTGGAGTATACTATAACATACTAAAAAGTTTTCAATGGTGGTTAGCCCTGAAAATTTTTTCGGGCATGGTGTTGAAAGAGAAGCTGAGTATTATCTGAACCAAGCAAATTAAGTTTGTAATTGGTTAATCTAATTAGTATACGATACACTGGTATAGATACTGCAGATCTCAGTTACTTTGAGGGCATGCAGATACTTTTCTTGGATGGATAGCTTTCTTGTCAATTATGCAGTTAATTCACAAGTTATGCGTGCAGAAGTTAAAAAAAGTTATTGCTGAAAATATACTGATGTGAGAAGCAGGCTCTCGTATGAAGTTGAGAGGTTGCTTGATTTGGAAAAATCTCAACTAGTTTATGTTATCGTGATTTGAACAACATTCTGATGTTGAATGTTGTAATTTAATACCTGGTTTGTACCAACTTAAAAATTATTGCATAAACTAACAACAGATTGCTAGCATTTTTTGGTATCACTGTTAATAACTTACTGCTGCACATAAGAATGTCTCAGTATTTTAGTTTTCCAAATATGAATTGGTTGCCCCATGTACTGCTCTCCAACCTATTATTTGCCAGTGAATGTCTGTAGTTCAGTTTCCTGATGCTTTTTTGTCGCACCATCAGAGTGTGCACGAGCTTGGTGATTTTTAAGTCTATCTCCTTGCATTTGGATGATTAGCTAATGATGCGTTTGGTTACCAGGGAGGCCATGATTCCATGCATCTTGTTGGCATTGGGAGGCAACCTTGTTGATGGTAAGTTGTTATCACAGGGCTACAATTTCATCCATGATACTTATCATGTTACTAGGCCTTACTGAACTTTCTTGCAGGGCCAGGAAGTTCTAAGCTTGGTTTACGGACAACTGCTGCTATTATTTTTGGTCGACTAGTTTTGGTGCCTCCAGCTGGACTTGGTATAGTAACGTTAGCTGATAAGCTCGGCTTCCTTCCTGCTGATGATAAGATGTTTCGGTTTGTCCTCCTACTTCAGCACACAATGCCTACATCTATCCTTTCTGGTAATATAATTCACCATGTTCTATACATTCTCGACGCATTTCAAATGACATGATTAACATATAAGAAGCCATCTAACATCTTTTTTCATGACAAATGCTTATTGGAGGATCCTCCGTGTTGTTTTTGGGTTGTATCCTTGACCTTAGTAATCATTTTAGATCCATGATTTTTGTATGTATGTAAGCAGCAATATGAAAGGAACAGCATAGGCTAGAGATTTTCCTTTCAGTCAAACCATGAATTCCTCTTTTCACATACTATGAATGCATCACCTTTTTATACTCCATCATCCAAGAACAAGGATTATCAATTGAAGAGACTAGTTTAACATAACAAAACATTTATTCCTCTTAACATGATGTTTTCCTGAATCTAGGTGCTGTTGCTAATCTCCGAGGGTGTGGAAGGGAGGCTGCAGCTGTCCTGTTCTGGGTTCATATTTTTGCGATCTTCTCAATGGCTGGATGGATTGTGCTCTATCTTAACATACTCTTCTAGAAGTGCAGCAATTTCATGCCGACATGAACCTTCCCTATTCATAGCAATTCATTCCTTGTTGATCTTTGTCAATAGCTAGACATACTAGCACTAGTAAAAGACTTGACTCTTCCCCAGATGAGAGAGAGAGATGAGAGAGGCTATGGATTGCTAATGCAAAATCAACTTTCTTGGCTTATGCTTAGAGCTCTGGAAAATGCTCCAGAAATTTTGTGAGCATTTGCAGATAAATTTTACCGGAGAATTTCAGATTTCTTTGTTGTATACATTATGTAATAAAAGGCATCTTTAAGTTTATAGCACATCTAATAGCATTCAGACCAACTTTAGCAATCAACTTATAAGGGTAATGGCGTCTGTTTTGGGTCCAGCCACCTTCATGTCGAGCCTAACAAGAGTCAACCACGACCATAACAACATACGTCAATGAATCTTGTCATATTTTCGTTTGATGTTCACATGTGAGAACTGGCTCACCTGGCATGAAAACTACACAATTGTTTTAGCAAGACAGCCTAGGGAGGTCCTTGATGAGAGGTGCCTGCCTTGAGGTCAGCTCAAAAATTGATGTTTATGTGAGAAAAGTTCTGCAATCTGTCGTATGTAAACCGTGAATTTTACCTGAGCAAATACTAGAAATCTGATGTGAGAAAACCTTGTTTCAAAACAAAACTAAATACATCAGATTTGAAACTGCAAATGACAAGCATATTCACCAAGTTGTGATAAGATTTTAAAATCAACACATGGTAATTTTAAGCTAAAAGGCCTCCAGTCTTCCTAACTAGAGAACCATTCGAAAATTGACCACCATCTCTTGCCTCTGCTATCCCTCTGATTGGGTGGAGAAGTGGCAGGAACTTGAATTTGATGCATACCTCTCTCTGCGAAGCTGTGACTTATAATTTCTCTTTTTTCAGACTTCCCTAACCATAGCACAAGTACAAATCCAACAAGACCAACAATTGGTGCAGCAGCAAGGAGAAACCATCTACTCCGACCCTCGCTTCCAATGCTACTTGAGTCTATGTCCATGTCAAGAACATCTGCTTGCTCAACCCCAACTTGAACAATTTCATGAGCTGGAAGTATTTGAGCTCTGTCTGAGGCATCAGCTGAAGTGTCTACGCGCACATCCTGCTGCCGAATGTCACTTATCCCCAATCTCTCCCTAATGCGTCGCTTCTGCTCATCATAATCTTTATCATCCGTAGGAAGCTCATACCGGCAGAGAGGACATGAATTTCGTGCCCTCAACCATCGCAAGATACAAGATGGATGGTACAGATGAAGGCAGGGTAGTTGATTAACTTCAGTGCCAACTAATAAAACATCTTTGCAAATTGCACAGGCTAGATTATCACACTTCTCATGCTTCTCATCAATGATAATACGAGGCAAGCTTTTCATAACAGATACAGCTGCAGGTGGTGCTCCTCTTCTTGAGTTATCTATCCCTGCAAGATTTTCAAGCAATTCCTCAAAGCCTGTTGCATCAAGATAATCTCCAGAATTCCGTCTGTGCGCCAGAAAATCTGATTCCACCAGATTCTCGAAGATGCCATGGTTATATGCTTGTCTACCACCCCTGATTCTCCAATTTCTCAAGCCCTCAAATTCAAAAGGGTGTGGCTGTTGATACCAAGTAACATGGTCATTACCTTCACTTTGATTAGAACTCAAAAAATTATGAAGCTGAACTCCTGCTTCTCCAGATTCATGTGTCCCTTCGGCAATATCAGCTTCTTCCCATCCACCTTCTTCTTCCTCTTCTTCATCATCTTCCAGGTCATCAGAGTTCCACTGACTGAAGCCAGTATGCATGGGATCAATGTCAGTATCACTGTAAACATCACTTCCATCATCTTGTTCAATCAACATTTCCCTATCCATGAGAACACGCCCATCCACAGAAGCATCAGAGTCCCCTCCATGTGCACTAAATGAAATGGTATCATTCTCAGTGTTGAAAGGCCTGTAGCGACTGATACTAATTTCACTCTCACCATAGAGAGAATCTAGATAATCAAAGCTTTCACTTTCAGTGTCTGAAAGAAGGTGCCGCCATCTTCTAGATCCATTTGGAGTTGTACGAGCACTTGTATACCTTAACGAAGTACCAGAAGCATCATCATCTATGAGTTGATTATCCTGCCAAGTAAGAGGCAACTGAGTCTGCCTAGCCAGATTAATCATATGTGATAATTGCTGTGAGAAAAGCTCTTCATTTGACTCAGAGCTGGCATGTCTAGTTCTTCTTGGTCGCGGAGACCTCCTTCGATCAAAATCTCGTGTGGGAGTCCCTAGATCTTCAAGAAGCAAAAATTTACAGTCCCCACAGATACTGACCGCATCAAGATCATCATTATCAGGGGAAAGCCTTCTTCTGCATAGAGTGCATAACTCTGTCAGGGTTGGATGTTCAACTAGTGAATCACCACCCAGATGATAGTGAGTAGCAGGCGAATGTAAAACCTGGGATGTTCTTTGCGAGTTTGTGTCCATGGGAGAAAACTGAAAAGAATAGCAATGAAAACAAGCAGAGTGAATTTTCAAAAGCACAAAGATTAACAGTATGAAAATATGGATAAGTAGCACTGCAAATAGAGATCCTAAATATACTTGATAAAAACACATGAGCAGGTTTCCACACGTATATAAGAAAAAAGGATTGGACCATTTGCTGATTTTGATGTTTATGAGAGTGTGTGTGAGTGTGAAAGAGAGAGTTTGAATTAGGATAATGACATAAAAAAATAAACTAGTTAAATATTTGAATTTGAGTTGGTTTTTCTGAGTCATGGTAAGATAAAGGACTGCTCTCAAGGGTCCTGAAAACTAAGAGTACAGCACAAAAATCCACAGACATGAGAAGCATAGATTGCTATTTCCTGTAGAAGGTGGGGAAACGCAAGTTTGATTGAAAAACTTTGATCCTCTTCAAAAAACTTTAAAAAATGTAACGACAAATGATTTCTTGAGGAGTACGATCTTTTATTTTAGAAGGAGCTAACTTTATTTCAGAAATTCTATCAAAATTACTCTCTCTGAGCTCAACATTATCCTGATACTTCGGATATCACAACTGGGAATCGAATCATTCCCAGAAAATAATAGAAATCTTAGTTTCAGACGGCGTTAAGATGATCAGCACGATCAATACAGCCCAAAGCTTAGAAATTGAGCATGTTTTGAGCGGACATAGTTCAGTATTAAACATAAAGCAAAGAACTTTCAAATCTGATTTCAGCATTCAAAGGAACCCACCAAACAAATCCATGAATACCCAACAACGATGAAGACGCTAATAACAAACTATGAAATAATTAAGAAAATGAAAACAGAACTGATCATAGAAGCCGATAAAAATCCACTGACCAGAAAAATCAAAGTAAAAACTGGGAAGATGGAATTGCTTTTGATGTTCCAAAGCAAGCATTTGAAGCTGTAAAGAAGTAAAAATCAAAACTCGTTTTCATGTTCTTTTTCTTTTTCCACTTGGATAATAAAAAAGGCCTCTAGCCTATCATATCTTAGATGGGCCAATGAGGCCCTACTTTTACTCTTCCCCAATCTTCTTCTCTTAGGCCGATCAGGCCTTTGGGTTCGACTTTGGTTTCTATAAAAAAACTGCCTCCAAATAAAAAAAACTATGAAGAAAGAGACACGTATCTTTGAGCTGATTCTTCTTCCTTTCTTGTCTGTTTGTGATCTGTCTGTCTGATAACTGTGAAGTAGTAAGTAAGAGTAGTAATGGATTAGCTAGTGATAATCTGTCCCCTTCTGTTTCTTTCCGTTTGCATTTAGTCGTTTACGTTAAAACATTAACAATTATCCAAGTGAAATTCGTCACCTCTCTCACACCCTCTAATCCTAGCATTATTCATTTCCATTTTCAGAGATACCCTCTTCTTCTTTTTCTTGTTTGATTTGCTGTGTATGAATGTCCAAAGCTTTGAACATACACGTCTAACGTATGTTTATAATGGCTTCCTAAGGCTCGAAGCTAGATAAGAAATGATCTTGGTTTTAAGCTTTTTCCTAGCTCGGTTTTCCCATATCTCCTCTGATTTGGGAACAACACTTACGTTGTTAGCTGTAAGCCTATAACTCCTCAACGTGTTATTAAGCTTAACCCCACTCTTTCCTCTACCTCCATCCCTCCTTCCATTATTCACATTTCGCTTCTGTTTCAATCTCTGTTTATGTGTGCCCACCTCTTCTTTACTTAAGCCAGTATAAAGCATAGTCTTGTGCTCTTATACCTTGCATTCTGATTATGTTCAGTTAGGGAAAAGATACAAACTTTAATAGCAAAAGAAGAACAGAAAAGAAAAATGGCAGCTGGGTGATCGTTATTTTCCAAGTCCGTGCGAATGTCCAGGTGGGTCTTTCGTTTGTTTCTCTTCAAGACTGATTTTCTTTCTGGTTTCGTCATTTTGGAGTAAGCGAAGGCAAAGAAAGCAGAAAAAGATAAGAAGACATGGTGATGTAAAAACAGAATGATTTCGAACGTTCTGAAGTATTAACTTTTGTATAATGATTTGACATTTTATTAAATGCCGATTTTTCAGAAAAGTACAAATGCGGAGGATTTGGAGGGAAGGAGACAGGAGGAGCCCCAGAATTTCTGCTTTAGAGGCATGGAAGGCTCGTCTGCAACCAACCAGGCCACCTTTTACTAAAACTAACCGTACTTCCACTACGAAAACTAACACTAACTCTAGTCTCATTAACAGCAATTTACGATACCACCAACCTCCTGGTGCCATTGAAGGACCAGCTTCTAGAACAAGGGCCAAGAAAAGGAGAAAGCTTAGACCACTTCTAGATGTCTCTTCTTCTACATCTAAAGCTGCTCAGGTTTTTCTTATTCTTCCATCTTTCTATTCAATGTCATTGTTTGTATTATGCTAGTGCCGTTAGCTACTTCCTTTCTCCGAGGGCTATGAACAGTTATTTATAGGTTCTTTTTACAGTTTAGTTTTCGTTTTTATTCCTTAATTTCAGTTGCTGTTCTTTTTTGAGAACGTGCTTGTACCTTAAGCACATGATTTAGAGACCTGTTCCTAGGGAGTAATCTCCACAGGATGCATTTTGTTTTCTTTTTTGTGGGTCCTCGAAGGTTAATCTTCAATGTGTCTTGTGAGTTGTCTTTCAGGATTCCAAGAAAAATGATGAGCAAGATAGAAGACAACCAAGTGATAACGATCCTTTAATCCATAGTAGTATGTGTTTTCCTTCGTAGATGTTCTGGCAAATTATCCTTAAACGATTGGTCTAATGATATTCCTTTTCCCTCGTTGCAATTTATCAGATCAATCGATTCTTAATGACTTGAGTGAAGATCAAGCTGCTTATCCAGGTTCTCTCTCCTCGTCTCCAGAAAATTGCTCAAAATATGGTTGGTTCAAATTCTCCGTTACTGATTTACGGTTTTTATCAATCAGATCAATCATCTAGGACATCATTTGCATCATGGACGCCAGAAAAACGCATACTTGAGCTTGTCATTGATTTGTTGCAGAGGTGAGTATGAGCAGTTTAATTAAAAAAAGATCATAGTAATTGCTTGCTGGTTTTGATTGTTTATCAAAACTTCAGAAGAGATACTCGTGAAATCTTTGCAGAACCTGTTGATCCCAGTGAGGTTGGTATTTTCTCAGTGATTCATGTTCTGTATATTACTATTGTTACTTGTCCTTAAATGTTATGTTGATGGGCTTTTGTGTAAAGGTGGAATCTTACTATGAAATAATCAAAGAACCTATGGACTTTGGTACCATGAGGGCTAAGCTTCATGAAGGAATGTACATAACTCTTGAACAATTTGAGGTTTGCTTGCTCTCTTCGAAGTACATATTTGTCAATTTTCAGTTAAAAATATGAATAACTTTGTAATGGCGTGTGAATTACATAAGTTCACCATTCAACAAAGAGGGAACATCCAATCCTTCTTCCCACTGATAATCTTTGACTGTTATGCAGCATGATGTATTTCTGATAACAAGAAATGCAATGCATTTCAATTCCTCAGCTACCGTTTACTTTAGGCAGGTATGATACGATCCCTATCAAAGCCCTAAAGCAACATTGTAAGATTCCTCTGCTTACACAAAGTGCAGTTGTTTCTGTCAACTGAATGTTTAATCATGGATATTGCAGGCACTTGCTATAGATAAATTAGCCAAGAAGATTTTTGATCTTCTTAGGACTGATCCTGAGAATTTCGAATTTAAATTCTTGGAAACTAGAAGGCGAAGCAGCAGAAGGCTCCGAGGTAAAGGAAGGTGTTTCACTGATAATTCAGTTGGAAACCTGGCAACAAATTCAAATTCCAATGACATGAGGCTTGGTGTAATGACAGAACTAGATCCATCTTCAACCAAAAGTTCATCAAATCTGGAAAGAGCAGTCCAAGAAAAGATTGGATGCTATGGTGTCAACATTATTTCTGATAGACAAGATCGTGAACTATTTCATGGTAAGGAGCTGACTTGTATCTCATTGTTTGAAATTAAGAACTTGATTGCGGCGGAACACTAAGCAAAACAAACAAAAAGGAATGAATGTTCCAATGGAATGGCGCATTTGTGGATGTCAACTTCATGTAATTAAGTGAACTCTATAGCCTTGCTTTTTCAGACTTCAAATTCTTGGCACTGAATGCAAACATACTTAAATACCTATCGGGTAGTTAGAGGAATATATTGAAAAACAGCACAATGCGGTTTGATTCTTTCCATAAAGCTGAAATATAGAATTTGGTAGCTTATATAAGGGAGTTGCTTCTTTATATGTGGTGCTGACGGTAAACCTACAAATTCTTTGAAGCCGACAGGCGTTCCTCATATAAACTTCGGGATCCCTTACTCAGTATGTATCATCCAATTGTTGGTAGTTCAAAAGAGCTAATGCTTGTAAGTAGGTCTTAATGAGAAAGCAGTTCCTTTTCAATCCGCAGTCCCTTGTGCTCTAGGATTTCTCATCAACGACATTTTCTCCTGTGCAGGTGATGCAGCAGGATATCTGCTATCGTGAAAGCTTAAAGTTGTTTGTTAAAGATTTAGGGCCTACAGCTCAAATGATTGCAAAACAGAAATTAAATGGATGGTCAACTGATGCTGAGGATTTTCCAACTTTAGGTTCAGATTACTGCCAAAACGTTGCAGCTTCCACCTGTGCCCGATTGATGCCTACTGCTCTTAGTACTGCAAAATTTGATGCTGATTGTAACAAAGTAGGAATTCATGATACTTCAGTGCGAATTATGGCTAATCGTAATGATAAGATTACCTTGTGCTCTACTAGAGGTGAAGCCCGTAATGGTGTTACAGTTACTCCTAGCAACCAAACTTCACAACAGAATCAAAAGAAAGATTTGAACTTTTCAACTTCTGGGTTGAATGAAACAGATAAAGTAAGCTCTCTTGGATCAGAGAAAAGCAAGACAGATACGAAGATGCCATCAGCTGACATTCACAGCGTTTTACCATCTTCATGGCCCCAAACATTAGTAGGGCAATCAAGTTCTCGTCAGGTCACAGACCAATCACAAAATCTTAATTGCCAATACCATGAAAGTAACGGCCAAGCTATAGCTACTGTGCCTCCAAGACAGGAACTTGGTACTATGTCGGAGACGGGACAAGCCTTGAAATTGACATCTTCCCCATTTATCTTCGATCTACCATTCGTGAAGTCACGGCTTGTTCAGACAAATTTGATGGGACGAGGTATCTGCTTCCAGCAGAGTAACAAGTCCACAGAAGCTTACCTGTAAACTTGACTATGGTTCCAAATTATGATCTCGTCATTCCTTTGTTTTCTAAGTACGGCCATGTCTAGAGATTAGGTTGAAGTACGGTTGTTGATTACTGAGAACTTGTATGTTGCAAAAGAGCTTCCCTGAGAAATGGAAAGTTAGGCGCTTTATAACATCCGACCTATCTCAGGAAGAAGTAGAAAATGCCTGTAACTACCTACGCACGTCCGAAGTAAGATGATAGTTGGGAACACGCCAAAAGTTAGTTGTTGAAGCAGTAAAAAGAACTTTAAAAAAAAAACTAAAATAGATATTCATCAAATACAAATTTAGTGGAAACGTGTACACAGAACGCTAAATGAAGTCAACTAGTGGGAATCATCCAAGGCGTTGATGTTCAATACTATTTCCAAGTTTGGAAATCCAATGGCTTTGTTCTAGTGCGTGCCATTGGTGCCACCTTATCAGAAATGTGTCTTTTCTCTTTTATTGATATCGAAGAATGAAAAAAGATGGTTTCTTGGACAACAAAAGGTGGCGAAGATTGTTGGAGGAGCCAAACCTGGTGCTGATCCATCTCTCTTCGTTTATAGGTAACGTAAGGTGGTGGTCGACGGTGGCGGTAACGTTGGTTGCGTGAAGATGGCATATAGGAGAAAAGGTGGAATGATGAGAGCATCCACTTTCAAAGAAGAGATTAATCACAGAACACAGGATGATGATGATGATAACTATAGTAATAATGGCAATAAAACCTTATCGTCCTCGCATACATTTACGTCATCATCAACTCTGGCTGCTCAGGCCATCAGAGCCTCTGCCACTCACCGTGATTCCTCTGTTTCCCATGCTTATTCTGGAGATTCTCTCCCTCGCAGATCTAAGGTTTTTCTTTTGCTAATTCCTTTGTTTTTTTAATTTGTTTTCTTGGTATGTGATCATATCATATGAAAGGTCTCCAAATATCAACACATCTTTGTTCATTGTTCATCATTCTTGTTTGTCTCACTTGTAAAGTGTGAAATTATACGATATCAGCAGAGAACTTTACCAGCTTCATATGTAATTGATCTTAAAACGGCCACAACCTTTCTCTTTGGTTAGTGGATGACCTATTGATCTGAATGTTCTCGGAAGAAAATTAACATCACTTCTTTCACTAGTTCTGAGTTCAGTTTGATTGGCATGTTCCCTTTAAATGGGCATGCCTGTTCTTAAACAAGAACTCCCGGTAAGGAACATAGTTTAGCCAAGCCAAAAATGAAAAAGCGGGTCTGGGATTACAAATCATTTGTTTTCTGGTTTCCTTTTGCTTATTAGTTTTGGACGCCTGAACCCCTTGTCATCTTTCCTTTTTGATAATTGAACAACTCTTCTGAAAATGTAGGCGTTTGAAGCATATGAAGATGCATCTCAAAATGATTCGAAAGGATTCTGGGGAGTTCTTGCTCGAAAGGCCAAAGCAATTCTCGAGGATGACAACCTATCTCAGCAATTTGAATCTCCTAAAAAATCACGGTTTCACATATCCAACACCTCTGCAGATAGTCAGGTGATTATATTAACTTCGGAAAAGTGACTTGTAGAATGCATCAGAGAAAATTATATGACCATACAAAACTGAAGCCTAAGTAAGCTTTTTTTCTTTTCTTATTTTGGTTCTCTAATCTATATTCTCTGTTACACATCCGGCAGTTAAATGCAATTCCTGAGGGATTCAAGAAAATGGAAAATCCAGCATTTCGAAAAGGCTTAGATAAAATTTCATCATCACTGAATCAGATTGGTGATACGTTTGAGAAGGCTTTTGAGGTGAGAAATTAAAATTGTTTCCCGGAAGGGTCACAGTCAGAATCCTTGTCAGTTTCTTCCTACTGTATCAATAACATAGGTAGTTCTCTGACTAGATTCACTGCATCTGTTTAGATGGTATTAACTTGGATAACCTTTTGACGTGGTTTTCCCTATCCTTTGATGTTGTTTTCCCATGTTAATCGTCTTTCTTCCCTGTTTTAGAAACATTTTCCATTTGTTAAAGCATTCAAACGATTCGAATTTCTCTGATATACTATGCTTCACAGCTGAAGTGAATTCTACTTACGGTTCATCCTTGATTATTGAGGGAATTAGTTAAATGTAGATAGCTATATTTGATACAGGTTACTAGGAAAAAGTTCAGATAGTCTGGAGTGTCCTTGCAGATGCCTGTGCAGACTCACTAGATCTTTTATCCAGCCTGGAGTGTAGAATTAAATTTATTTCTACCAACTTGTTTCTTCAGGAAAGCCGCAATACTGTCGAAAGTAAGACTGCAGACATCATCCAAGAAACTCGAAAGTTACAGATTAAGCGAAAAGAAAGCATTCCTATTGCGCAGAATGAAGGCTCACAGCTACATGACCATCAAACGAACCATGAAACCCAACTGAAGGCATCTCGCGACGTAAGGTGGCAACTATGTGATCGTGGGTCATGGGTTTAATTGGTGAACTTTGTGATTGTTTTTTATTGACATCCAGTAAAATTGGAAACACTTTGTTGCGATTGATGGCAAATGTGCAAGCATTAAAATGGAAAAGGATCAAACCTTAGAGACAAAAGGATATTAAATTTCTGAAGTTATACTGAAAATTATGAAATTATCATTGAAAAGCATGAAATTATACTGAATCAGAGGACATGGTTAAGAAGGTGGTAGTTTTTCATGAGGATTGACGATGTTCTGATGTAATGTGAAGCATTTAACACCTGCATTTTGTTCATCTAATATTCTTATCAAAATATTGGCTTTGGAGCTCTAGTTTTCATCTCTTGGTGCAGTGTATGATCGGCCTCTGTTCTGTAACAGGTTGCAATGGCAACTGCTGCTAAAGCGAAGCTTCTTCTTCGTGAACTAAAAACAGTTAAAGCAGATATGGCTTTTGCGAAGGAAAGATGTTCGCAGTTAGAAGAAGAGAATAAAATCCTGCGAGAGAGTTGTGAGAAGGGGGACAATCCAGCTGATGATGATCTGGTATTGGAACTCATGTTGTTGATTATCCAAAACATTTGTGTTGTTAGTCTTCTGTTTTTGGTATATCTTGTTGTTTTAACGTATGATTGTGAGCTGTGACTAACTACAGTTTTCTTTGTGAAAACTCAGATTCGGCTACAACTGGAGACGCTTCTGGCCGAGAAGGCTCGGTTGGCTCATGAGAACTCTATGTATGCACGAGAGAACCGGTTTCTGAGAGAAATTGTTGAGTACCACCAACTGACAATGCAGGATGTTGTTTATTTTGATGAAAGTAGTGAGGAAGTTACAGAAGTTTACCCTTTAACCAAAATGCTGTCTATTACTCCACCATCACCTGTGTCTCCAACCTCACCTTCAGAGCTTACTGCATCTTTGAGTTCAACAGGAGAGTTGCCAATAGGTACTGAAGATACCAAAGAACAAGACACCAAGCATATCCTTGTGGACAAGAAAGAAGATGAAACAAATTCACGTACACAAGCTTCCATATCATCTGCTTGAAATGGATAGTCCCTCACATGGTTCTTTAGCATTGATTTTGTGTTTTTTTGTTAATGTAATATTGGTTCCTGATTCTTCAATTCTTTTCTTATTCTTTTATAGGGTTTTCTTTTATCCTTTTATAGGGTTTTCTTTTTGGTAAACATTTGATATTCTTTTGTACGGTTTTCTTTTTGGTATGCATTTGTTGTTGTGATTGTGCATTCAGCTCTGTTCTTGTTTACAAATAAAGCATGTATGATTCTAATTTCAATGTACCAAATTGCTGGTGTTTTTTATTTGAATGTTGCTGCGTGTATTTGCGAGTTATACCAGGAATTCATATTGAGCACGAGACAATCTCTAAAACTGAGCTCATCCAATACACTTGCCCTTAGAATAAAGAATTAGTTCCTAACAAAATATTATACATCCCAAAGTAGAACATTCATTAAGGGGGGTGGACTACATACATTGTTAGTCTTCAAAATAACTTCTTCCTTTCTGAATTTCCATTAGTTACAATTAGGGCTTCTTCCATACAACTGAAGGGACAGCCAGTCAAGCTCTGGCTACTCTTATCGTCTGGTTTCAGGGGCTATAAGTCCGGAACAAGGCAGGCTGAATTACAGTCACTGTATGAGATTACGATGTTCGTTGGGGAAAAAGTACTTGAGCTGTAAGGCAGAAAATCTCCTAGTTTTTAGAATGACTTTAGAATATCTGAAAGAACAAACTCGTTGAGCCATCACCAAAGGATCTAAGGTCTGCAGGTTTCACCAAAGCCCTGCACAAGGGACACGTTCTTTCCCTCTCAAACCTGCATAATTGATGGCACATCAATAAAAATAAGAACAGAACAGCTAACAGATGCATAGAGTATAACCAAATGCTTGATCTTAACAACTAACCATTCAGACACGCAATCTTCACAAAAGATGTGTTTACAACGAAGTAAAATCGGAGCATGCATCTTCTCCTGACATATAGCACAGAGATCTCCTGCTGCATTCACCTGTCATCAAATCACTGGTCACTTAACATGCTGGGGCAGATTTCCATTGAACAAATAAAGGAATAAGAAGAGAGAGAGCTAAATCTATGTTCTTAGTACGTTCCAAAACAGAAATTTCATTATAATCACAAAACTCTAAGGTACAACTACTGCATACTTCCTTATGTCTGTCATAAGCACAAGGTTAATGTAACAGAGTACTAATAAATCATCACATTAGTATCCCTTCTCCTATAATCTCAGTGTAGTCAAAAATTAACAAACAAGCAAAATAAGTACAGAATTTTCAAACAAAAGAGGAGATTAAATATGCCTTGATTTAATATACAAAGCATCTCTTGAATGAATTTAGAGCAAAAGTCAATGCTCACTATAATTCAAGATTTAAGGATTCAGTGGAGAAATCATCTCTCAAGTAAACTGTAAAATCACCACCACCTTTTGCATTTTTTGGCCTAATGGTCTAGCCCTCAAGTTAGAGAAAGCTTCTAGCTCAGTAGCAAACAATCTTTATTCACTTTCAGACAAATAAATAAAACCATATCTACGGATAGAAAATATACCAAGAGCTTATGGCTCATTAAATAGTTTGATTATGCAAACAATGTCATGGCCCCAACTTTACTCTCCCAAGTTGTTTTGCCTTCTTCCAAAAGAACTCTTATGTTCATAACAAACAACAAGACTGCATCTTTTGGTTTAATATAGGATTCCACTAACAAAAGGCAAAGAACACAACTGGCAACTTTTCCTGAACATGGCCCAGTGGTATTCTAAAAACACTATAGTAGAGGTCATTCGTAAGTGAAGAACAAGACTACCTGGTCTGATGTTGCATAAGCTCCATAATGTACTTCTTTGCGAGATAATGCCTTCAAAGCAGTAAAGAATGATTGTACCTGCAATTTTGTATCTTAGGTAAGAGGGTAGAGAAAAAGAAAAAGAACATAATGAAATCTACAAACAAAAGCAATAAGGATAGTACCTTTTCAACAACAGATGTAAGTTTGAAAGTCAAGTACAAGCCTGTCATTAGAGACGAAAAAAGGCTTCCGTATTCTTTATTAAGAAAGAAACGGTACCAGACTGGTGTAGGTAACAATGCCCGATATAGAAGCATCAGATACTCAACCAATGTTAGCATTTGACCCTGGGAAATAAGAGCAAAATGAATTAGAAAACAAAGGGTTAAATAAGTATATCGTTCACAAACAAAATTTCCAAAATTTCTGGACTTGGCATGATCGAAAGCTCATCAAGGTTAAAATGCAAAAAGTAGTGAATGAAAGATTGATCTTATCAAAAAAAATTTAATACAACTGTTAGGGGAAAAAAGACCATGGATGATTCCCACAGCTTATCTCACCTGTTTCCGATAATTTCTGCCTCTACTGTTCTTGTAATACATTAAAAGAAAACATTTGAATATCATTGCTGCCTGCCGGACCAAAGTATCTGAACAATAATGATGAATTATTTAGAGAAAATTAGTGATCATAAAGAACTAAGATTCATAACATGTCCATTAGGACTTTGCATCCACACCCACACACACCGACCTTATGTCTTTTTAAATCTTAAAAAGAAGCCTAGACTTGAGAGGCAATCACTTGAATGTCAAAATATATCAAAAGCTGAGATAGATTTTAGAGGAATCTTCCTTTCAACAGCCTCCACAAATTTGGATGTAGGTATATTCGTGTGTGTGTTTTTGTAGAACTCAACCTCTCTCTCTACAGCCAAGTATCCACAATATATCAAAAAAGGTTCAACAACTAGTAAGTACAAACTTACCATTCACCAGGATGATAAAAATAGCGTGCCAGAAAGGTGGAATGGATTTGGGAGGAAGCATAATCAATGGGTATAAAAGGTCATCATTCTGATACCACCAATAAACACCAACCACATGAATCACAAATGCAAGACATATGCTAACCAGCACAGAAATTTTCCTCTCTCCCTGCGAAACCATTAATTGAAAGATCAATACTCACTTTCTTGACCCACTAAGAGATGAATGAATAGAATTCAACAAAACTATGAAATAGTAATAATTATGTGTGAAGAAAAATATGTACCTTAAGAGCAGTTTGTTTCCGCAGAACATCATTTGACTTAAACATGACAACAGCTATCCAAATAGTAACAAAGAAGCCTGCACTTACAAGAAAACACTATCTATAAAAATGAACAAATTAAGAAAGCAGGAAAGCTACAGGATGCTCGAATCGTTGATTTGAATATTAGCAAGAAAAGAATATAAGTACTTGCAAAAGATTCACAATATTTAATCACCAAACACTATTTCCACAATATGTCAAGTATTTGACAAAGTAAATTCAAGGGAATATAAATGCAGTGTTAGGTCCATTTTGGACACTGAAAAGATTAAAGGAATAGGTTAGGTTGTCTTCAATAAAATCAAGAAGTATGACAGCTTCCTCTGCATATATTTCCCCACTTAAACATCCACCTCCCCCACCAAGAAATAATAATAATAATAATGAAAAGAAAAATAACCATCTCTTTATTTCCTCTCACTTAACTCTAGTTTAACAAATTGATAGTGGTTGAAATAGTCCCTGCATTTACAATGTTCCCTTTTTATTTCCTTCGGTGAGTTCCCTCTTCTTCTCTCTTGGTTTCTATTTTATAACATTTACTTTTTCTTTGGATCAACTCCCCAAATAAACTATTATGGCAACAGGAAAGAAACAATGGGCTAACTGTTAAAAGGGATCAAGGTAAAGCCAATTTAAACCACGCTGGACTTGGATTCAAATGAATGCACAAGTGACAGGGTGACTGCATATGTAAATGCATTAGCTGAAAAACAGGGCCAATGAAGATGAGAAAAGGTGGGTTACTTCTTTTGACACTGACCAATGAGCACAGACGTAGTAGATACTAGTCATCAACGGGCTTAGCCCACGTATATTATTATGCATCTTTAGATTCAATATTAATTTAAATGAGAAATAGAGATGAAGAATCCCCTAAAAATCATTAAAGAGAATAAAGGCCAATCAACCGGGTGACAGAAGAAACACTATCAGCAAACAATCATGCAACCACAAACTCCTGATTGTTATTAGAAAAAAAGTGCTTTGAAGTAAACTAATAACAAGCATTTACATGGTATCTTAGTAAAGAAGGAAGGAAGTAGATTAAAGGCAATAAAGCAATATAGGAAGGATATTCATCAACAAATGATAATCAAATTGAAAAAGAACGTGATGATATCTTTTAATCGAGAGCAACAAGCGAAGAGTACCTTGCAAATGCTGTCGAATAAACACAACTAAAAGAAGTAATGAAAATGGAAGAACTTGTTCAATCCATCTGGCAGCCTGTTGAATATCATATCTCTGGTAGGATGAATCCCTTGCATTAGGTTCACTCCCATCGGTGGTCTCCCCATCCGCATTAGAACTAGAACGCAACTGAGAGGTAGCATCATCACCAGAGCTGTAGTTGTTGCTGCTACTGCGAACACTTGAAGAATCACCCTGAATATCTGACGGCAAAGGCTGTTGGGTGGCTGTCGGAGACTCAACAACCATGCCTGCGGTGGAGGGGTCTCGTCGGTGATCACGTTCGGCGGAGCCGATAATTCTGATAGTAACCTCTCCATTGGTGGTGGTGGTGGTGGTGGTAGAGGCAGCAGAAGATGAATCATCAAGTCGATGACTGTGATTGTGATTGTGAATGATCGGAGATACACGGCCAGCACCACCGTCGCCACCACCGGCGTTGGTGATCAAAGAATCCATATCTTGGTGAAGCGACCTATTATTATCATGATTAGTTCTCAAGAGACCCGAATACTCCAACAATGTGGAAATGGGTGCCCGTAATATGTTTGAAGCTGACAATATTCCATCCCTCCTGGAATTACTACTGCTTGATCCTACTCCTCCTGATGATTCCATCTACACCTAAATCATCACCATCATCATCACATCTCAAACAAAATCCTTAAAGCAATCAAAATCCATATATAAATAAACAAACAAACAGAGATATAGACGAAATTGAAGAGGGGAATGGAAAAGAACCTTGTACAGCGGATCAAAACGAAACTGGAGAAGAGAAAGTAGGTTGAACCCTAAACCAAACCCTAACCACCCCACCACCGAATGGAAGAACAAGTGAAGGAAGAAGATGAAACAGTGGGTGGTAGATGCTGAATTAATATCACAAAATCAGCCCAAAAAACACAAAAAAGGACACAACGGAGGCGTAGACGATCGGAATGTTCTTCACGGGGTGAGGTGGTGATGGTGGAGGGAGATGGAAACGGAGAGGGGGGGATCAAGAAAAATGGTAATTGGAAAATCCAATTTGTCTATTATATTTAGAAAATGTCAAAAACAAAACTATATATAAAGTGATCTCTACATATATAGGAGTAGGACTAGAGCCTAAAGATCAAAACTCCAAGTTGCTGAAGCAACCCCAAAAGTATAATCAATTAAAAATTTGACTGATTAAATATTTTAGATCCAAGCAAAGAAAGAAAAAAACTCAGATTGCCGCTAACGGTCAAAATAGAAAAACGTTTTGTTTGTTTGCTGCGAAAAGCAAAGCAATTATGGGCTTCGCGGTCACATTTTGTCCGGGCTTTTTTATTTAATATACCGTTGACTTAGCCTATGGACTTGGGCCCGATGACCATTGACTCTTTGGGTTAATTTATAAATAAATAACTAAATTAAGAGTGCTCACCCTTTTTAAATTATCTTAATTTAATGTACTAATTTTAAAATTTTTTAATTAAGTGATTAATCTTTTAAAATATTAGAAGTTTAGTTCAAAATTTTAATTTCGTTAGTAATTTTTTGATTTGACTAATGAAATTTTTATTTTTTATAATATATAGATGTTTATCTACCGAAAACAACCTATCTATTATGTAGGAATAAAGTTGCGTATTATTAGACCTCTTCAGATCCTGCTTTATTACGAAATTTCGAACTGCGTGTGATAATGATATAAATGTTCATCTAAAAAAATATCTTTAGCCTGGCTTAATCATGGCCACTAGTTTTTCATAAATTGTGAAGGGATAATCAATCTTAAAATGTTCAATCTTGTAGTATACAAGTTTTTAAAATTTCAATTAACTTTTTAAAATCTTAATAGCTTAGCTCAAAACATTAGTTTTTTTAGTAATTTGCTTATTTGACTAACGGACTATTTTATTATTTACAACATGTAAGTCTCCTTCAAAAAATTTATCTTTACTCCAATCTAACCATATTGCTGCTTTTTTTTTAAGTAGATACCTACGTGAGTAAAGATTTGTTAGCCAAGTCCACAACTAATATTTTAAATTGAATTGTTAAAGTTTAAAATATTAATCATTTAATGAAAATTAAAAAAAAACTTAAGCAATTAGACAAATTCAAAAGATTGGGCAATTTAAGTTGATTATCTCAGTTATAAATAAAAAATAGAATAGAGATCACGACGAGTCAAACTTGCTAGACATATAATTGAATTAGTTACTAATAATAGGAATGGTGGGATTTTACAATTTTTTTCTTCCGTATTACCTCGATGTAAAAATGAGCATATGTTACATATGACTCTTCGCTTTGCAAGACTCTAGAGAGGTTATAATATACACAACTTTATCTTTATATTTTTACAAAGAAGTTGTTCATATAATATAAACCTATAATCTTATAATTATAGGTTTGAATCACGAAAATAATCTTTAAGTAAAAATTTCAAAAAGAATGCTAAGTTAATGGCATTTTCCTGATTTTTGCCAAGCAAAGAGTGTCGTACATTTAATATTATGACTATTTTTTAAAACGATTGTCTAAGAAGTTTTCTTAAATTATTATTATTATTATACAATAACAACAACATTCAGGGTAAACTCGGTCGATTTGTTTCTTTTATAAAGGATAATAAAATCATTATTTGTGTAAGGACTTCTCAAGAACCATTTTTTTTAGGAAAAACAAATCATTTATTTCCATTAAAAATCGTTTTATGTTTTTGTCCATTTTCGCAAGTGTAAGCTTGTTGTTAGATGCAGTTCCCGAGAAGGGAAGGACACAACAAATGTATTAGGTGAAGGAACAAGAAAACGATGCATGTGTATAATTTGTGAGGTCTCCATCTGCATGTTAAGTGTTTTAAAATTCGGACTGATCCGTAAATTGAAGATTTTATTAATTATCAATTTAATTGGTTCAATCGATTTAATCACTGGTCGAACTGGTATGATGTCATAATTATGTAATAATTATATTTAATTATATACAATATTAATAATATTAAAAAATATCAAAAAATAATAAAAATTTTATTAAACTAATGATCGGCTATCTGGTTCAAACATTGTACATTTCCAGCCATAACAATATGTTAAGAAACTAATCTTCCTATTATATATATATAGGATTTGTAAGAGAGAGAAGGAGAGCAGGGGGTGGTAAAATGAAATCTGTGGGACATAATTTTACACCCGGGCCAATCCTAGAAGATCGGGAGGATGCACCTGCACTCTCACGTGCACGCAGAGGGAGAGAGGAGCGCACTTTAGTCTTTAGCATGTGTGGACCATTTACATTACAACTATCTAGTTTCCGACCCCATCATCATTTCATTTAGTTGGAAACAGTCAGGCCCTCCATGAGCTGGCGTTTTCACTATTTTCTAGTTTTCTCCTATATATAATAATGTTTTAAAACCTACATAAACGTACTTAAAATATCTGTATGATGCATAGTGCCACCAAGTTATGTTGTTGAGCTTATACAAAGAATCATCAACAAGACATTGTTTTGTTTGTACGTGCGACCAACAAAAGATCCACTACACTCAATAAACGACAATTTGTTTACCATGAAATTTAAAAAAAAATTGTTGTAATTTAATTTATTTAAAATATAATAATAAACCACAAATAATATAAATAATAAGTATAAATTAATTAAATAATATTAATACATATAGTAGGCCATTCAATTAAATGAAGCTATAATACAAATCTATCAATAATTCCAACATTCGTACATCGTCATGTTCTGTCTCTTGAGAAGATTAGCTGTCCGTATGCTTTCTAGTTGGTATTATTATTCAACATTGTCTTGCTCGCATATTAAAATTTTTTATTTAATAATTAATATTTCAAAATTTGTATGAATCAAGACAAAATTAAAAAATTAATTACTAAATTTTAAATTATCAATATTAAATAAAAATAATCTCACCATAATTTTAAATCACTTATCGGTAAATATATATATATATATAATTACATATTATATTCTACCTGTTGTGTGTTTGCTTGGCGGCGAACAATCGGAGAAACAGAACAGAACACACTCCCCGTTCCACACCAAATCTGATCATCCACATTGCTGTGTTTGGATCTTCTTCTCCTTCCTCTCCATCGGAATCGGAGAGATATTTGGTGGGTTTTGGAGGGGTTTCCCATATTTAGCTCTCTCACTCTCTTTTGCTCAGTCTTCCTCACAACGATCCATCTCTCTTATTCATTTCTCTACTCCCGCATTGCTTCTTCGACCTTGGATACAAATTGTTTTGCTCGGTCTTTGTTTCCACTTTTGTTTCTTAGTTCTGGTGAGACCAACTCAGGGTCCGAGAGCGTCTCTTACAAGAGATTCCGTTTACTAGTACTACATTCGGATCTCTGGTCCTCTCTGAGAAAGACGCCAAGGTTCCTGGTTTGGTAGGGGCCAGGGGGTCTGTTTTGCGCCAGCCATTGTCCTGAATTCAAAAGCTTTTTGATGATGGTGATGGGCCTTCGCACAATGCTTCTTCTTCTTCTTCTTCCGCTTGTTCTGGCGTGTTTTCTGGGTGTCTTTGCTCAACCACGAAATGCCCCTCGCGACCTTGATTCTCTCCTCCAAAACTATGCTTTCAGAGCTTTTGTTCGTCCCAAGACTGGTGTTCCTTATGACGGGTTTGTTCCTTCCAATTTGTCTGGGATTCAAATTGCTGCCATCAGATTAAGAAGTGGGAGCTTGAGGAAAAGAGGCTTTCCAGTGTACAAAGAGTTCCACATTTCCTCTGGACTTATGGTGCGACCCTATGTGGAGAGGCTTGTTTTGGTTTATCAAAACTTAGGGAACCGGTCCGTCGCGTATTATCCGCTTCCCAATTACACTTACCTCACTCCTGTGCTTGGTCTCCTTGCTTACTCTGCTTCTAACTTATCTGCCACTAATTTACCACAATTGGAGATTCAAACATCTGAAGATCCCATTAGTATCAGATTTTCAGACGTGAAATCAGCTCCTATGGGGTCTGTTCCCAAGTGCGTGATGTTTGATTTACAGGGATTAGTAAGTTTCAGCAATGCCAATGGCAATGTGTGCTCAACTTCTCAACAAGGCCATTTTTCTCTAGTTGTGGAGTCTGGTTCAGTTTCACCATCTCCGTCACCACCATCCTCGATTCCACCTTCTACTGGTGGTTCAAACGTCAGTCCAGGACCAACTGGTGTGGAGGGAAAGAAGAATAAGTCAAGGTTGTGGATCATCATAGGGTCTGTGCTTGGTGGATTGTTGATGTTGGTGTTCTTGTCATTCTTAGTGATTTGGGTACACGATTTAAGGCAAAGGAAAGAGATTCAACGGCTGGAGAGAGCTGCAGAACTAGGAGAAGCACTCCACATGACACCAGTTGGAGAATCGAAAGCACCAGCTGCTGCTGTAACTCGGACACAGCCGAGGCTTGAAACTGAATATGTACCTTAATCTTTTAACGACATTGTACAAATCGAGCACTTCACTGCCTTCCCACAGTCATTTTTGTTATTGAAGTTCAATTTGTGTATTCAGAATTCTTCCAATCACTCCTGTTTTCTTAGCGGCGTTGCTCTCTGTCAATTTGTCTTGTTTATGCATTATTACCTTCTGGGATTGTTTAGACATACAACAGGGGACTGGGCGTCCAAACCTACTACTTCTGGTGGGTACCATTTCACGACAATGAGTCAATGACAGGTGAAGGTGAAGTTCTGGATAACTATATGGGAATGTCCGAGTATGCGTTCACATGTTATTTATCCACACACTGTAGAGACATTCTTCGCTCAAGACAAAGGTGGAGTCTTGTCGTAGTTTAAGACCGATGTAGTTCCAGCGGCCGTTCTCGGTTGTCGACTCCCCTATCATCAGGTCACTAACTTTCTTGACCTTCTGTCACATGATCCCATGACTTCATATCTTTATCATCTCCACCAACTGTTTCCTTAAAAAAAAAAAAAAAAAAACTTGAAACAGCTAAAGAATCTTTCTGCTTTCTCTTCCTTTCTTCCCCACAATTTTAAAAGCAGCCAGCCGCCCAAACTTCTCATATCTTCCTTGTCTTATGTTGTGAGTGCTGTACTTGTCTTCAACTATAAATGATAGGAATTATAATATAATCGCACCTTATTTTAATTTCTACAGCCGTTTTCTCTATCAACCTTAAAAGTGTGTTCTAATTGGCTGGCGATCAGAAGCCAGAAGTTTTTCCACAACAATAAGGCGTTTCTAGCTAGTTCATGTTCTTAGTCCACAATTTGACGGCTTTCAGGAGATTAAACTTTGCAACTCAATACGACTTAAACTCAAGAGGTGTATTCCTAACCACAAAACATTAGAGAAACTAAAAATATGTACTTTAGAATTTGCAAGTGCATCAGCAACGCGTGGAGGATAAGAACAGAACATTTTCATAAAATCGCACTAACATTTGCAGATTCAAGCACTTGCATATCACAGTTTTTCATAATGCCCGTCATCAAGAAAATCAAGGATTATATGCTCGAGGATCCGGAGATGAAAAATAGAGTATCATGAATGCGAGGAAGACCATTCAGTATTATACCTCTCCCATTTTTTCTGTGTTCAAGTTCCCCCTGCCTAACTGCAAATCCTAAGCTTCTGTGTCAGTAGTTTAAGACCTCCAGCATTCAGGCTGTTTGACTGATTACACATGCCAATCAACAATTGCGGGCGGAAGGGGAATATAAGCAAGTGCAGATCAGGAGTCTTAAAACGTAACAAAATCCTATCAGACAATCTTGCAAAATAGCAGAGTCAAATTCAATTCAGAATGAGTCAACAATTTAGCTTTCAACAGTAAAGGCCTGTTAAAATTCAGATACAAGAGAAAACATAAAGGAAACGCAGACGAACATTGTTCGACAGACTCCTGTAGCAGTTTATTGTTTCTTCAGGATTCCTTAGGAAAAGTTTCCTGCATGCGGTAACTACATAGACCCAATAGTAAGTAACCATGCAAGTCTAGAAAAGTAAAATCGATAATTGAATCGATCTAATAAGTAAAAGGGCATTTCATAAATTTATTGTTTCTTCAAGATTCCTTAGGAAAATTTCCAGCATGCAAGAAGTATAAATCACAAAAGGAACAGGGGTACAAGCACAAGAACAAGTGACATATCATTCGAATTTGAAGAAGTGCAAGACCAATAATTGAATGGATAAATAAGCAAAAGGGCATTTCATAAATTCTTAATAACATCAATAGAATCCAAGGATAAACAGAAAAAAAGCTTGTTCACATGTCTTCCCACTCTGTAGGCCCTGTACTTGACAAGTTAACCGTCAATAAGAGTCCTCTTTGATGCAGATACAATGGAATTAAGGCAGATCAGAGAAGAAACATAATAAATTGAGCATAACAAAGACTAAATGGGAGTGAAAGGAAAATTTACCAGAGGGAGACAGGAAAGAATTCAATTGGAGGAGAGATTTTCCATGAGCTTCTTGTCCCTTCTCTCCAAGGCAACGTCCCACATATCGTGGCCGATGTGCTTAGGCTGTTAATGAAGTTAAGCCACGTATGTGAAAACCAACAGAGTCTCTGCAAATAAATCAAAATCCGATCTTTGTAGATCTATGGAGAAAGAGACGTAGTTGCAGATGTAGTACTTGTTGAGAAATCGGGTCGGGATTTGATCCGAACCGTAGTGAAATAATCATGAAACTTTTTTGTGATTTTTTATTTCCCGAAATCAATATCTATTTAATTCTATAAAATGATTAACACAAATCATAATAAAGTGAAATTTAATTCCTACCTTATTCCGAAACTTGATCTTTATCTTAATGCATCCCTCGAACCGTTTCAGAAACTGATCCGTTTCAACCATCGTAGTTGCACAAGTGTTCGACCTCTAACGGTATACTCCGAACAGGTTGAGAGAACTCTGCAACTTTTACAGAGAGAGTTAAGCATGAAGTGTTAGCTCCATAGAGTTCAAGCCTATTTATAATAAGCTTTAGACATTTTAGTAATTTAATTGAAATTAAATATTAATTTCAATTAAACTTTAATTAGAATTACAAATAATTCTAATTAAAT
>JANTNU010000004.1:33436994-33450713 GCA_024752395.1 Erythroxylum havanense | reverse complement strand
GATCCACTTTGTTACTCGATGTGATAGTCCATATCATTTATTTCGATTCGATAATTTGATTCATATTCGTTTCATTCACCTCTGTATTTCCTTGTTTCGATACTTCCGCTTTCGCTTTTGATGCTTTCGCTTTTCATTTTTCGCCTCTGTCCTTCATTTTCCGGTTGGGATCCGATTTTCGGATCGGGTCCCAACATTTCTATAGACATACAAGTAATGTTTCAAATGGATTTCTCATACCGGGTCTGTTCAGTGAACTTGATCTCTAACAAGCACTCACATATTTGTTTAAATATCTCAATATTTTAGCCTATGAGATCGACTACTTCCTTTATAAGAAAAAATTAAACGTGTGCTAGTCTTTTCCCGTTCTATTAATGTCCAATCTTAATAGAATAATGACTAGGAACATTCATGAATAATACATAAATGCAATATGAATCTCATAATTATAATCTCATTATAATTTTATTTGCAATATACAATTATTCTATGTACTTTATTATATACATTCAAATATATATAAGATAAAAAAATACCTTTTAAATAATTTGTCACTAAATTACACTCAAAATGATTGACTGTAGAGTATAAAACAACAATTACGACGGTTACCATAACCCACAACATTCCCGCTATTATTTTAGTTTTAGTGCCCATTCCAGCGTCAGGGGCCCAATAACCCAAAATGCGGTCTCAGCCCATTAATCAGAAGATTAAAAGATACGCCTATGTATGATGGATTGGTATAATAATGGATGTCTCTCTTGTTGTTCCTACTAATCACTAACATCTACTGTTAATTAAGAATCTGATTTTATCCTCAGTTTCAATTATAATGTCTCGGTCAAAGGATGTTGAATTTCCCTGATGACTCCTATGAAAAAGTCATAGAGACAAGACTACGAGAGTGTCCTTTTGTGCTTTGTTTGTCTATTTTGTTTTGCTTGTATTGGAGATTGCCTTCCTCTTCCTTCTTTACCCTCCTGCAATAACTAGAACTATACACCCCTTCACTTTCTTCTCCATCTCATTCTTTTTTCTTCCACCAATCTTAGAGAAGAGAAAACTCAGCCAACCCTCTTTGCATAGATATGTCAGGATTGTATAATACCAATTTCTCACCTGCAAGAACTGCTTCTCCACAAATTAGAAGCACGCCAGATGTTGACAGGTACTTGCTTTTCCTTACTACTTGTTGATGTCTTCTTTTTTTTCCCCCTTACTTCTTAGATCTCTATTTACACACTTTTTGCTGCTTTTGATGTGTTTGCTAATTCTTTTCCGTCTCCAAAAAATTGTGTAGTCAGTATCTTTCTGAGTTGCTAGCAGAACATCAGAAGCTTGGACCTTTTATGCAGGTTCTTCCCATATGCCACCGACTATTAAATCAAGGTTTGCTTTTTAGTCTTTCTTTTATTCCTTTGGGATCTGTTTTATTTTCTTTTCTCTTTTCCTGGTAAGTGGGATCTAACTTCGTTTTCTCTGCTTTCTGCACATCTTTGTCCCTTTAACTGCCTCTTTATGGATTTGTTCGACTATTTTCATTTGATGGGTGTGATTGGTTTCCACTTGTGTTAGGGCTCTGCTTTTCTCCGTTTTAGGTGTATGTTACCCTCTTTGGAATGTGTGATGTCTGATCAACTTGGCACTTTTCAGATTGCTGCTTTGGCATTTTACTTCTAGTGTTGGGAGTTTCGATGTTTAATGTGATAGTTTGCCTGTATATGTATGTTGCATCTTCATTGTACCACATTCTTGTAAAATATTTGAACCACTTGCAGTTGGTCTCTCCATTTTCACATGCTCAATGTGGTTATGCAACAAGAAAGTTGATGCAGAGCTTTTGGATGCTTCTTAAGAGATTGCAATTATACTTAAAAAGAGTTCTGTTGGTGTTATTGTTTAAATTCAATTGCGGAATTGCCTTAGCAGTATTGCCACTCACTTGATTGTAAATTGGATGGATGATGCATTAAAGTTTGAGAATGACAATGATAAGGCACAATTTATGCCAAGAAACTTAAAACATTAACTTTCCAAGGATTTGTAGTGCACTTGAAGCAGTCCTATTCCATTCAATTCAGAAAAGACGGTGTAGTCTAATGTTTTCCTTTGTGTTAATTTGGTTGTAGCTATTAATGTAATCACATTTTCATCAAGTTTTCCTGTTTCTTCCTATCATTGCAACTCCTGCTCCTTCAACTTGAATTTGCATTTCCTTTGAATTCATGATCTAATGTTGCTTATTATATGGTTGCCTTTTTATTAGACTGATGCTTTCTTTATGGTTCATCAATTTCTGACAAGACAAATGTTCTTCATCTGTAGAAATTTTCCGGGTATCAGGAATGATGTCTAGCCAAGGTTTCGGTGACTTTGACCGACTGCGGCATAGAAGTCCTAGTCCCATGGCCTCTTCAAATCTCATCTCGAATGCGGCTGGAACTGGATTAGGTGGCTGGAACGGACTTCCTCAGGAGGTAATTGTTTCTCTGTGGGTTACCCTTTTGTATCCTTGAAATTCCCATTTTGTTATACCTCCATTTTTGGATGCCTCCAAGCCTCTTGGTATGCAGTAGCAGGAACCGCTTTATTTTGCTATAATAACTCACAAACACTTTCAAATCCATATTTGACAAGTTCAAGCTGATCAAAAAGACATATATTACTTCTCTGGTACAAAGTTTCTACTATGACCTGATTTGAGTCTCTTCAATTCACATACAAATACACTGCTTTCCACCTGATAAATTTCACATCTGCTATCTGTTGACAGATGATGAGTACCTCTCTAACAAACCTAATCACATGTTGTGTACTTATAATTTTGATAATACAAGCATTTCAGCTTTTGTGGATATAATTCTGAGTGTAAGTGTTACGGTGAAAACCCTTCATTCAGAGATTGAGTGGACCTCCTGGAATGACAATGGATTGGCAAAGTGCTCCTGCAAGTCCTAGTTCATACACTGTGAAGAAGATTTTGCGTTTGGAAATTCCTGTAGATACTTATCCAAATGTAGGTATCATACTATCTTCAATGTGCTGCTCTTGAATAGTTAAATCTTAAACATGTTATTGTACCCTGGTAACTTGCTTTAAGAATAACGAATTTTGAATTTTAGATACTTTTATGGCTTCTTCTTCTTCTTCTTATTCTTCATGCTTTGATAGTTCAATTTCGTCGGCCGACTTCTCGGGCCTAGGGGCAATTCACTAAAACGTGTAGAAGCTACAACGGGGTGCCGGGTATACATTAGAGGGACAGGATCAATAAAGGATCCTGACAAGGTAATGAACATTCACATTCATCTTTCTTGTTGAATTTTCGAGATGCGATTCAATCTTTTTTCTTTTCCTAAATAAGCTTTTGCGGATTTCCATTTCTGAAGGAAGAAAAGCTAAGGGGAAAACCTGGATATGAGCACCTGAATGATCCACTTCATATCTTAATTGAAGCAGATTTGCCTGCCAATATTGTTGATATGAGGCTGAGACAGGCTCAAGAAATTATAGAAGAATTGCTTAAACCAGTGGTACTCATCTCTGTTCTTCCTCTTTTCTTCAATCTGATAACTAGCCAGAGAAGTTCCGGTTGTGTAAAGTGTAGGAGTTCTCTGCAGGAGGAGTCGCAAGATTACATCAAGAGGCAACAGTTACGTGAACTGGCCATGTTAAATTCAAATTTCAGAGAAGAAAGTCCTGGACCGAGTGTCAGCGTTCCTCCATTCAATACAAGTGGGATGAAACGAGCAAAAACAGGACGCTGACAGTATAAAAGATCAGTCTTAATCCAAGGAGTTATGATCAGTCTGAATCAACGGAGTTATGTCTTCCAATTTAAAGGTACAAGATGAATAGGCCAACTGATTTTTCCGGCGAGTTTTGGAGATGGGAGTTCTCGAAACTCCTCCAATTCTTCTTCTTGTTAATGCAAGTTGGAACAACAATGGCAGATATTAGAGAAAGAATCACATGGCTTCGGAAAAGAGGTTCTTTTCCCTATGTTTCTTAATACACCCATTGGATTTATTCTTGTGTTAGTAACTTTGACATATATGTATTTATTATATATTGTTTTGGTCAAACATTATACAATTGGATATAATATTTACATATAATATTTTTTAAAATATGTGAATAAAAAACCAATATTTATAAGAATTAAATAAAACAAGTTAAATCTAATTTAAAATGTATTTTTGTCCTATTGACTCTTTGAATCCAAAACTAATGACATATTTGCGATTTAACTTTAATTTTTTAGTTAAAAATGACAATGGATCGAACCTATCACTAATCCGACTTGGCCTAACTTTTAACTTTTAACTTATAATTTAAGTTTAAGTAATAATTTCATTATTAATAGGAATTAATTTGTTCGGATTCATCTCGGATATTGAGTTGTTTTAAGTTTCGAGTACATTAAGTATGAATCGTTGACTTCGAATCAGACTGAGCTTAAATCAAGATGCCACCCTTAATTAATAGAGATTAAATCTTCTATACCCATAATCTTACGTCTATTCTATTCTATTCGATCTCATCCACACAAATACGAGAGACTTAAAAAGTGAATGAGATCGTTTGAACAACAGGTTGATACAGAGTTAAGCATAAATAAAACATACAACGTAACTCCCTTCCGTCACATACGAGCATTGGGCCCGAACTTTCTAGGCCTGGATGGGTATAAGTTCGATGGCTGTGAGAATTAGAAGGTATAAATACGGTTATACGGTTACACTCTTCTCACTCTATTCAAAGTTTCGTCCCTTCTCCTTTCGATATTCAATTCTTGTCTTCTCGCCATCGCTTTCATGGCCGATTGGATCAAATGGAGAGTCCTAGCTCCGAAATAGGAAGCCTAAGGTATAATAATAAGCAATTCTTGTGTAGTAAAACGCTGGTATAAACATTAAACAGTACCACTCCCAGTATCACAAAGAATATCCCTGAACGTATCGTGGTTTCGGTCACTGCCGATTCGGTTGTAAGTCATGAATACTCCGAGAAGGATTCCGATGATGCCAAAGATGAAGAGAGAAACAGCTAGAGCGATCTCCTTAACAGGTGGGCGATTGTTGATGGCGTAAGATGTTTCCATCATTACGTCCTCGTCGGAAATCGGGAACGCCTGGTCCACGTACATCATTATTTTCCTGTGTTTGACCACCGATTTGGTTGTTGTTACTCTGCTTAGGTGCTTTTCTTGAAGATGACGATTAAACACACGCTTCTTCTACCTTTCCATTCTACTCTGGAGTCTTAAGGAGCCTAATCTCTTACTCACAGTTCAGTGATTTCATTCTACCTTTCCATTCTACCTTTCTGTACAAAGGTTATATGAAAATACAATATTTTACCTGCCACTATGGCATTATGCTCATACTCACAGTTCAGTGATTTCATTGAAAAAAAGACCACCTAAACTGGTCCTAATGTGAATGATTTCAGATAGCTTGACAGTCTAGTGTGTAGTTAGGAAGGGGGTCTTCAAGAGCAATCAAACTTGAAGGACTAGGTTACTATTCTGTGCTGCAACCAACAAAATCCAATGGTAACAAATAGCTAACGACACTAATCAGCCCATCTGTAGAACTAAAGAAGCTTATCAATCCAACCTGAATTCAGGCTCTCAGGAGTTTTATCTGGTCATTCCTGTGCTCAAACTCTTTGCTCGGCGAGCATGTTTCCTAGGTTTCTTCATTGCTGAAACAGCCAATGGACTAAGGCTGAGTTGTTGAGCTATAACCAGAACATCCTGCTGTGCAACTACTTCTGGGTACAGAACATTTTTCTCGTTGGATTTATTGTTATTGGAGCAACATAAAGCTAGACTTCTGCCAGTAGGAATTTCACTAATTGTGCAAACTTTATGTTTTGCCTTTATGCTTTCAGGGGCAATAGGTGCACATGAATCTAAACTTAACCAAGGGCCAGATGTACCATCCTTTCCCGGGCTTGTCGGGGTTAACCTTCGAAGGGGACTGCTCCTGTTGAGAACCGAAGTGTTGTCCTGGTGATTTATTGAACTCCTTACTCCACACTGTTGATCATCCATTGTCATTTTTCCCATTGCAGATCTTGGAACTGCCTATTAATGAGTTCCAATCAGAAGTTAAACATAAAGTACTCTTAGAATCAAGAGGAATTTGAATACCTACCAGCACAAATTATAAAATCTACTACAAGTTTTAAACCATCAAATTTAAAGAAAATGGAGAGTAAGAATAGTCGTAAAGCAATAAAAATGAACAGGGATGCAGGGATATTAGTCATGTTGATAACTCTATGAATTAATACAGTGATACAGGTAATGAATAGCAACCTCAATAGATAAGGTACTGTACTCTAAAAGCATATGCAGAGAGCAGATTGTGGATTGTGATTAATATTTCAATAGCCGTGAACATTTGGCCGCCACCCTATGAAAGAAAATGTAAAATAGCTTGTGCAAAATAAAAGCAACAAAGATGAAATATGCAGATCTCTTAAAATAAAGCAGCTGAATGTTATTAAGTAGATACAACTACTGTACCTTATCTTGTATCTCAGCAGTTGGCTCACTGCCTGAACCCTCTTCACCATCTGAATCAGTCATCTCTTCACACTCAAACTCTACATTTTCTTCAGTTTCTTCATCAGAATCACTCAACTCTTCCTGCTCCATTACAATCTCCTGATTACATTGGTCACCTGACTCATCCACATCACATCTATCAACATTATTACTTGGAGAATTCATTCCATCAGCATCTGGAAGTGGGTTAATCTGTGCTTTAAGGTTATTGTTGTTGCAGTCAGGGTGTGGACGGTTAGTTTCAGAAGACAACATTGTACGTCCTGATATTGATGCATCAACTGTTGACCTTGGTTGACTAATTTTTCCAGAATTTCTAGTTTCCATAGCTTTGTTGTTGATTGATGCAGAACTTAGATGGATTTCCAAGTCAAGTTCATTAGATTTCTCAGTAGAGGTAGATGGTTTAGTGACAGTAGTCTGAACAGAGTCAAACTGGTTTCCATTTTGACCATGATGTAAATTAAAGCTTTGTGTCACAAAGTCGCTATTAGCATCATCTGTTCTTTGCAAAAGGGGATGGAAGTCAATGGCACATGAAGCTGAGGGGAATTCTGTTGAGCTTGGGCCCTTCCTTTGATAATCAACAACACTAGTTACTTGGTGAGAACTTTGAAATAGTGTCAAATTCAGTTGAGGCTGATTCCCAGAAAATAAACTAAATGAACCAGAACTACCACTGTTGCAATTCAATGAGAAACATGGCACACGCCCTTCAGATTCCTGGAATAACAACGGATGCATATTACAATCAGCTTCATTGCCTTTTTGCTCAATAAAAACTGTATCTTGAACTGCAGATTCTTCTGCATATGAAATTGTAGCCTCTTCAGGGAATGAACTACCACCAGTATCTCTAACTTGATTATGCTTATTTCTATTAGTTTTAGCTGAACTAGTTGATTCAAAATTTGCAACATGTGAAAGCTTGGGACTAACTTCCATTCTAGCTTCACTACCGCCACTTTTTCTTGCAGACATCTGGATGGACACCTCAGATTGGTTGGTTTTCAGAACTGACTGTGGAATCACACGAACAGATGGTGGAAGATTAACAGGTGGTAGCTCTGGTGCTAGCTTCACTAAGCATGCACCATCACGTCTGCGAGTCTGGTAAGGCCACACATAGATTTTGGACTTCAATGCATTTAATCTTGTATCAGAATTTTGATGGTTTTGTGTGCTATTGCAAGGAAAATGTCTAACGTGGGTAACATCAGATGTAGCAGGAGGATAGTGACAGTAGTGGGATGCATGTGGAAAACCATGAATATTATCTTTTAGGGATGGAGGTCCTACAGGCCCATAAACCATTGGTTGTTCCTTTATATGTGAACTCTCAGTCAGCAACGTATTACTGGGAAGGCCTTTTGTCGTAATGTCTAGGCAGGGACGTTCAGTGACAAGAAGACTTGTGGCGCCTGGTCTCCAATCTGCCAAAAATCCTTGATGAACATAAGCTTCATTAGCATTGCCCATATAGTCATCCTCACTATGATTTCCTTCCATTTTACTTTCAACCTGATTTTCCTGCAGCCAATTAAGGCGTTGAACAATAAACCTTGAGTCACTCATAGAGGTCAAAATGAAAATTTTATAACCTTAAGATGCAAACCTAGTTAATCTCTTTTAAATTGATGAAATGTTTTACTACACATTTAAAACAATTAAATCAAATAATTCATCAATATGGTTAACTAATGAATTGTCACTTATACACATCCATGATATGATTTATTAAAATGCCCTTCCCATGTGTCATTGTCAATGAACTATTGTCAAGCTCAGAAAGTCAGACGCCAACTAAACATAGTCAAAACCCATATGCCACAGACAAGTGATTATAATGGTCGATAGATGTCCAATAATCCAAAATTAATTAAAGAATTGCATCGTAAAATGATCCTTAACTTTGATTATAGGTAATTAAATTCCCAGAAGACTAACGAACCTCTTTGTCTGACAACTCTTGCCAATTTGCCAAATTTGCAAGTTTGCGCTTTCTTCTGTTTGATTCATATATACGTCGTTTAGCCTTTTTATCTGCATCTACCTTGTATGATCTTTGAGTTCCACGGGCGATCCTCCATTGGCGTGGTAACAAGGATGGATCCCGATGTGGGACAACAAATTTCCAGACTGACATCCAGTCAAGTTTGAAAAACTCAAGACCCTGGAATGTTTCGGGTTAGTTAAAAGTATCAAAAAAAGTATCAAAAAGCTATAGCAAAAGAAGTTGATCAACCATAGGCAAAAAGAAAGAAAATATGACGGACAGTTTACCTCCTCAATACGTTCTATTTCTTCCAAAGTTAGAGGAGAGGTTTTCATCCTCCTTACTGCCTGAATGAGGAGCAATACATATTCAAATCATATCAAATTATTTGTTCTCAATGACATATTCGTCAAACTGAAGATATGCAAAATCTGAATCTAAAAGTTCAAATAAATTCTCAATAATTCAATTTCCCCATCTTTATCATCATTTCGATAGGCACATTACAAAAGGCTTTCATTCAGACACAAAAGATATGCACCTCTCTTGTCGCTTGACTCATTCCTAAAAACTTCCCCACAGTTTAATATTATTAAAAAAAAGTTTTCATAATTTGTTAAATAGTCTACACACCCTTTTTGTTAGTTCTTCCTTTAAAACATTTGATGAACAGGAGTATATGCCATTTAACAAAGTATAAGGACTTCTTTAAATGTGAGTAAAACCAGAAGGGAGGTGCATGTCTTTATCCCTTAAAGAAAACAAGCAATTAAACCAAGTCTAAGGTCCTACCATGGAGGGATATATTTTGGCATTTTATGGTCTATTGAAAATTAGGGACAATTATAAAAGCACCATATAGTTTCCGTGTTGACGAGAATTTCTATTTTTCATGTTCATCCCAGTTAAGGGAAGGTCAAAGCAAAATCTTCAAGTCCTTCACAAATATTTACCAAAATGTCAGTTTACCATTTCACTTTGTACACAGATATGGCTGTCTATACAGATAAGCAGTTGAAAAATAATGCAATTCCATATCCAAAACAATATAGGCAATCACTTAACACACTGCTCACTTTTTATTTCCTGCTTTTGAACTGCAACTTTGATATCAGTAAGTTGTCATTTTGTTATATGGTCAAAATAAAAAATAAATAGCATGATTTATACTAAGCCCCTTATGGCATCATTGCTTTTCAACACCCCATGGTTTCAATTTCATCAAAGAGGCCCATGTGCTTGATAATTGGTCAAATGAGATCTTTTTGTTATATCTTATTGTACAAACTTATAAAATTATGAGTAAAATATTGTAATCATCTGAATAATTATCAAATCACAAAGGCTCTTTGATGAAATTGAAACCGTAGGCCCTTTCTAAAAACCCAATGATACCATAAGAAGATGTAACGTAACTAATCAAAAGCACTAGACCTGCATATATTCAAGATGAACAAGCCATATGATCAAACTTACCTAGTCAGTCCAGTATCACTACCTTAGATTTTTTACAGGATGAAGTCCATGAGGAGCTCTAATAGGAGCCACAAGGCATACACAATAGCTTAGGGCTTGTTACAGGGTCTGGATTTGGTGACTTGCTAGTGTCACTACTAACATGGAATTGATGGACTCTTTGGTTGCTGTAATAAGCTTTTATCTGTTGTTAACATATTCTTTACTACACCCAATTTAAATTTTATAAGCATGATAGGAAATCTAATCCTTGGTGCTGCTGTATAGTAAGTGCAAGTTGGAATCTCATTGGTAGCAGTTTATAACATTGAATGAGAAGGGGAAAAAAAAAGATGCACAAAGAATGAAGAAACATACTTTTGGTCACTAGAAGTTGATTCAAAATTTATCCCTACTATATGTGTGCTAGTGTATATACCTTTATTGGGTTTTCAGGTGCCTTTGATGAACAACGATTCTTTTGCCTAACAAAAATCTGCAACACAAGTAGCATGTGATGCACAAGCATCAAGATGGCTGTGATATTGGTCAACATTTGTGTATGAAAACTTCAAAATCTAGCAGAGTGTAACCAGAAATGCCAAGACGCATGTAAAGTCAGTAAAACTTTACCATGTAAATATCTTAGCAATAAAGAGTAAAAGTTCAGCAAAATTAATACACAAAGAATAACTTCAAATGACAGCTCAAGTGAACAATCTCAAGAAGAGATCAATATTTAGACAAATCTGCAAACATAAAAAGTAACTATCAACTGAGAAAGTAGACTGGAAGATAAGTACGATTCACTATCATACACCTTAGTTCCTATCAACCCATTCCTTACAATTGCAATTAACTAACTGTGGTTCTTTAAGTACAGGTCAAGGAAACAAACTAAAAGCTAATTCTAAATGTAAAACATTTTGGCATGACAGTTTCCATTAGACTGCATAGGCTGATTACAACTGATAACTGCCTCAGGGCTTATTTATTCACTGCATATAAATGTAGCTCAAAGATTCCTTAACAAGAAAAACAAGTGTGTGAACATATGTGCACAAGTGAATCTATATATGTATGCATCTGAATGTGAGATGGAGAGATAGAGAGATAGAGGAAAAGTGATTTTGACATAACTTATTCATGGAGAAAGCATACTATGTAACATAATCTGTAGAAAGTGGATTGTAAATAGACACTAAAATGGCCATAACAGAGCTGGTATTTTGGTGCATATAATATTTGCCAAAAGCTTTTGAACTACCTGATGCTTAGATTTACATGGAAGAAAGCGTTGTTGAATTGCTTTCCAATCTGTATTATATTCCATCATACCCAGTGCCAATAATCTACATCAAAATTCATAAGGAAATCTTGAAATTTGTTAAGCACATTTTCAATTCATAATGAAAAAGCTCTTACCAGGCACTACACACAAATATTCAAATAAAAGTGACAAATTAGTGGAGAATTTTGTCTTTATTTGGACAACCACTTTGGTGCAAACTTATCTTTCCCAAATCATGGTCAAAGCTATGTAAATGTATTTGCAGAGTTTTGATTTCAATTACATGTTCTTTCAAAAACATGAAAATGAAAGGAACAACAAATCCTAAAATGCCAAACTTTTTAAAAATTTTCAATTCAGTGCCAAACCTTTTAAATTTTTTAAATAAGTGATTAATCTTTTAGAACCCTAATAACTTAGTTCAAAACATCAGTTCTGTTAGTATTTTACAAGTAGGGGTAACAAAACCATCTTTGGCCATGACATGTAGGCATCCACGGGAAAAATTGATCGATGTGTCAGCTTCCATATGGACTCATAACATAACCCATAGCCCTACCCACAACCCATACACTATAATATTAGTCCACCTGGATGACTATGTATTCATTAATTTTTCACATGGATGTCCAAATGTTATAGCCAAAAGTGGTTTATTAGCCACATCAACAAAATATTAACAGAACTAATATTCTGAATTGAATTGTTAAGGTTTTAAAAAGTTAATCACTTTATTAAAAAAATTAAAAAATTTTGGTACTAAATTGAAAATTCCCAAAAAGTTTGGCACTTTATAGCTTGTTATCCCAAAATGAAATGCAATGACTACTTATCTATTGACGTAGATTCTTAACCCAATACAATACTACAAATGTCAACGCATATTTAACCAACACATCTATATGCAATGACTGCCTATAATTTGTATGTTTAGAAATAAGATTTTTTTTGCCATACGAAATTGGGAAAATTATTGAACATAATGCAACTTAATGATACAGATAGTGAAACTGCAAAATAAAGATGATCAACATCAATAGCATTAATACAAATAAGGTGTGGTATCTATTTGGATAAAGTAATTCACTTACTCATCCTCTGCATCAGTAAAAAGAATACGTTTCACAACAGCTACAGGAGGTGACTTATGGGGAAATAGTGCTGGATTAAATAATGGAATGAACCTCTGGGCTAACTTGCTAATATCTTTAGGAACCAAAGCAATTGGTTGCTTCTTTGCTCGTTCAACAATGGAAGCAGCCAATGTCTTTTTAATTTGTTGTTCACCAAGTGTAGGTGTCCATGGTGTGGCAATAGGAGGGACTGCTCCTCTTAGAAGGTCATTATTTGACTCAGCTAATGATGGAATATTAGCAACACAGAAGAGTGGTTGTTTTTCATATTGCGCATCAAAGTTGGAGTTCATATGACGAAGCCGATAATCTTGAACAGCTGCAGAAGCAATTGAAACAATGCTTAAAGCAAATAAATTAATAATGAGCATACTACTAATGCAATAAACAAAAACATTGCTCCAAATTACTAACCATTATAAGCATCCTCTATATATTTTCTAACTAAATTGAGTGGAGCTACATCCAGGACAGACACTATTGGAGAACTTACGAAAGGTACCCATGAAGAACCCGAGGATTGTGATGAAAACATCTGCCCATTAACAGCATGATTTTGGTTGCCTTTAGAAGAAGAAAAATCTTGAGAAGCTAACCGAGAATTCTGAGTTGGGGATGATGCAATAGTGTGTGCTGAGTTATTTAAGTTTGGAACTTCATTAACCACTGATGGGCACAAGTTTGAATGGTTAAAGCAAATATCAGGGTATGATACGGTCCTCCATGCTCTAACTTCATCTCGTTGGCAAAGAATTTCAAAGATCAGTTTCTGAACTTGAGAGGCAATAAGTTGTAGGGAAGGATCAACAATGCAAAGAGAGAATACTTGAATAAGAAGTTGAATATGCTCATGTATCAAACAATGCAACTGGCCTATCTGTCGAGCAATAAATCCATTTACTAAACAATCTTCTGTTGAGGACAACTGATAGCTTGAAGCAATAACATTTCCATCAATAGCAGGACAAGGAACAACTCCTCCACAAGGATAAACGGGTAACAAAGGACGCAATGGTCTCTTTGACTGTCCTAAAAACTTGCCTCTATATCTAGAAGAAGCTTTCTGGCGTCTATTCTGCCTAGTCTCTGGTCTTCGAGTACCTCTTTCACATTCCAATTTTTGACCCTTGTCTCTTACCACACCATCAACATCACTCTCGAGCAACTCTTCAAGCTCTATTTCAAAGTCTGCATCATTATCTTCATCTTCATCATCCACATTTTCATTCTCTCTAATTGATTGACCATCACCATCTCC
>JANTNU010000004.1:33408866-33424691 GCA_024752395.1 Erythroxylum havanense | reverse complement strand
ATCTAGAAACAAAGAATTCATCAACTTGCATAACAACAAATCAGAAAAGTTTGAAGGGTTCTCTTTGCACTCAAGTTTTTTCACACTAAACAAAGAAGAAACTAGTGGGTGTGTTTAGATAAGATAGATAGTGTGTGGATAAGGCTAACAGTTGGCAGCCATTGAAATAGCACAGAAAGCTCAACAGACAGACACATGTAAATATTAACAGGAGGGAAAGTCTTACGGAGGAGGAGAAGCAACGGATCGGCGGGTCAGCATCTCTGAGCTGGAGGGACTTGGGCGTTTGGTTTGGATATAATATACCAAAAGATAAAAAGAAACTGTTTTCGTGTCTTTGGGCTTTCACAACTAACTAGTTCTGAAATAGGAATCCAATGTACCGGGCCACGCTATCTGAATCCGAATCTAATTCAAAAGTTTATATAAAAAATCAAACTCAAATCAAAATTTATATAAAAAGACTGACTTTGCTTCAAAGGAATCTCTGTGCGCCATCCAACTCCAAAGTGGGCTCCCATATCTCGTCTTTTGACAGGTTACCTTACCAATTTCTTCTGCAGAATGTTGAAACTATAGTTTTGAGATTGGTCAGGTTTGAAGTTTACAGTCCAAAACTTGATCAGACCTATATTAAGTTTACAGTCCAAAACTTTGAAATAATCCAAATTAGACCGGAATCTCCAATAGTATCCCTACTAAAGTTTCAGTGTGGGTATGGGGATGCGGGGAGTTGAAGTAATAATGAGAAGAGTGTCAGATGCATGAGACATGCATGTGCAGGTGCAGTGAAACGATGATCATACATTTCACATATGGATAATATGGAAGTAGCTGTTTCACGTTAGGTTCAGAGATGAACTTGATTGGCTTTGTTGAATCTTCACTCGCTTTCATGGGATCGAGAGTGACTTTAGTTATTACAGATAGGCATGAGATGAGAGGCTGGCGAACATAGAGAACACCTTCAATAATGACGGGTAGGTAGGCCATGTTCATTCATCAGCATCTTCAATTGAAGCAAGATTATATAGGTAAGGGTTGGGCTTAAGTTGGAGCCTGATTAGGTTTAGGTGATCCGAACTTTGATTAACCTCGAAACTTTTAATTAAAACGACTTTTTTTTAGTTTTAAAAAATTAAAAATTATATATATATATAAACTTTTAATTAAAACGACTTATTTTTAGTCTTAAAAATTAAAAATTATATATATATATATACTTTTCTAAGAAGTCAGTTGACTTTTCATTATCAATTAAAAAGCAACTTCTTAATAATAATTTTATTAATTTTAACTATATTTTATTTTATAATAAAAATTATTTACGCATATAAAAATTATTTAAAGTATATTAAACAATATACAATGCACAATATATTAATTATTTTATAATTTAAACTATATGAAACATAAATAAAAATATATCTAACCAAATCTTTTATATGAGTTATAATATAAGTAAAACTAATATTAAAAAATATATAAAAAGACAAATAATATTATATAGATCTCAAAAAAATATAAAAATGAGTTTGTGGGTATTATAAAAATTATGTGTAAAACATAAAAACAAAAGGGAACTAAAAAATAAGTTTATTAATTAATCTAAAAAGTTTACCTGCAAAAATATTTTTTTGCACTTTAAACACAAAATACGAATTTAAGCCATACTATACATGTAGTATGATATAATTATGTCATGATAAGGCGAGATAGCAAGATAACTATTTAGTAATTAATTATTTAATTATGATTAATTATTGCATCATGAACAAGTTAGTTGGGGAGGCCACGTGTTTTCAATAATTAATGCAATTATTAATAAATTCAATGTTTCAAAATTAAAAGAAGAAAGAGGTGATCTTAAGTAAGCTTGTTGGGACCTACTAAACATGTTTAATTAATGTTAATTACACAATTTCCTAGAGTGGTTGGTGGAAGCTAATTATAATTTATTTTTCTTTAAGTTATAATAACAATAATTATGTTAATAACCATATAAGAGGTTGGGGTGGGACCAATCAAATGATTTGACTATGAACTTTCATGAATTCATTCATAAATCATAATTATAAACATCATTAATTATAAATAAAATTTAAGAATTGAAAATTTTAATTAGTCTTCTTATACAATTTCTTTATTTTTATGATAAAAATTCCAAATTTTAAAAAATTCACATATTAAAATTAAGAAAAACAAAATTGATTTATTTAATATAAAATTAACGAGTTTATTTTAAAATTTAAAATTATAATTCAAATTAAAATTTCACAGTTTCATGCAAGAAATTAAAAATTTTAGTTAGTAAAATTAGTAAATTAGGTTAGACAAAATTTAAAATTAATAGATAAATTTATTTTAATTGAGATTAGGTCAAATTTAATTTTTAGAAAATAAATATTTAAAAATTGATATTATTTTGTATTACATTGACTCCTCCTTCTTATTATTATTCTATTTATTATTTATTTATATTTGTGTATTTATTTATTTAGTAGCTTTTATTACCTTTTAAATATTTATTTTATTTTTATATGTATTCAAATTTATTTATAATTTTGTAATATTTTCATGATATATTGTACATAATCTGTCGGAAACAATCTCGAGGTAAGGTTGCTTATTATAATATCTTTCTAAATTATGCGCATAAGTGAAACTTTCATGTTATTGTTGTAAATATTTAAATTTTGTATTGGGCTAAAACTCAAAATTTATAATTACGTCTTTCTTTATTGAAATTAAAATAATATTGATTATTTTTATGAATTAAAATTTTTATTTTATTAAAAAAATAAAATTTAACCTGTGCCCATAAATCCCAAATGACAAGAATAGAGGAAACAAGAGGCAAGTTGTTCCTTTGGCGCCTTCAGGCCTTAAACTGTCAGTTGAGAAGGAAAAAAATTAAGAAAAGAGAGAACTTTTAACAGAGGAAGGGAGAATAGTTATGGAAAATCAAAGCAAAGCTCCGTCAATGGCGGACAATAAAAGTTAAAAACTTTGTGTTCCCTGAATTCCACAAAACTAATTAAAGTTCTAATCTTTACTTTAAAGTTCTAATTGACCTCACCTTTTCACTACCATTGAAGTAGATAGATCGATCTCAAGACACTCACTAACACATCACTTCTGCGCTTTGCATCTACTGCACCCTGTTTCTAGATCTCACATTCCTCTCAGTCTCAGAGATGTTGCGTTCTTGAGCTGTTACAGAGAAGATATTGGTACATTATGAACAACAGAAGCACCAATCTCAAAGAATCTCCGATTGGAGGCAGGAGCAGTATGTCCTATCCTCACCGCCGTTCCAGAGACACCGACGAGAATTTGGATCTCTTCTCCAAGAACCGCCCAACTCTGTCTTTTACCTCTTCCGATGAATCCTCTGATGGTATGCATTTTTCATCAGTCTTTTTCTAGAAACTATCTCTTTTAAATTTGACAAAATGGTTTCTAATCAAGTTGAAATCTTTTGTTCTCATTGCCTTTTTGTGGATTTCAGAATCAGTCTGATGATTGCACAAATTATGATTTTGCGATTTTTTGCTTTATGCTTTACAAATTCCATGCAAGACCATTAAAAGTAAAAAAGCTTCTAACTTCACTTAAATCAGTCTGTTTTAGTCTTCCATAAGACTAGTATTACCTCATAGTTTCTTCTTTATCACACTCTTGCCTTAGATTTTTCATTTCTTCCCAAATTTCTATCATTCTTCCTCAATTCTAGTTTCAGTGAAATTGGGGAAGCTTTCAGTTGGATCTGCCAAACTTGCAAGAAGTGGGATCGATGATCTTTTGTCATCCACAGATGGTGGGAAACATGATTATGACTGGTAGATCTTCGACTTGCTCCTTTTATTCTTCAATTGTTTTGCTGAATTTCCAGATCTTCTTTTTTTCTGTTTTCATGCCTGTATATAGTATCTCTAATTCTGTTAAGTTCAAAGTCAACAGCAATCTATAAAAAAATCTCGAAATTTTAGTTCTTCATATCTTTCAGCATCAGTTGGGATCTATTCCCAGTATCAAAAGGGATGTTCCTTCAAAAAGTTCTAACACTAGATGTCTGAGATTGTCATTTTTGTGGAGATCAGATGAATTGGGAGTTCAGATTCATTTTAACAGTAGTCAGTGGTTTCTTGCTTTCCTCACATTAGTTGTACCAGAATAAGAATTTACCATTGTGATTGTCTTTTATGTCATCAGGTTGCTTACTCCTCCTGGAACTCCTCTCTTCCCTTCATCTGATGGAACCGAGTCACAGGCAGTTTCGGTCGCTTCAAGAAGTACTTCCCTGGGTAGATCAGTTTCTACCAGTAAGGCTTCCAGGGTATGCACTATCATTACTTGTTTGCTTGCTTTCTTGTATTCATTATCATCTTTGGATGTCTTTGAAGATGTTTGGTAGTAAATGCATGATATGAATCATTTTTGATCCTTGATGTTATGAAAACTTAGCCTGTCAGTTGTCTATCTGTTTCAGCTTTCAGTTTCACATTCTGACAGTCATCATTCTTCAAGACCAACTAGAAGCAGTTCGGTGGCACGCCCTTCTGTTTCTTCTTCACAATTCAGTACCTACTCATCATATAGGTCCTCTTCAATCCTGAATACAAGCTCTGCTTCAGTCTCCTCTTATACTAGACCATCTTCTCCGATTACTCGCTCTTTATCTACAGGAAGACCTTCCACGCCATCTGCTCGTCCCGCATCACGTTCATCTACTCCATCAAGAGCACGCCCTTCCCCCGCTAACACCTTGACTGACAAGACTCGTCCATCTCAAAATTCAAGGCCATCAACTCCAAGTTCTAGGCCACAAATTCCTGCAAACTTGAACTCAGGTCCTCGATCAATTTCTCGCCCTTCAACACCCACTCGCAGGAGTCCTGCAACTTTGGTGTCTCCTGTGTCCGCTCCTTCAAATTCAAGTGGACGAGTTCTTTCAAGTGGGCGCACTTCAGCCCCAACATCTCGACCAAGTTCCCCAAGTCCACGGGTTAGGACTCCACAACAGCCAGTAATTCCTCCTGACTTTCCACTTGACACGCCTCCAAATCTTAGAACTACTTTGCCAGACAGGCCACTATCTGCTGGTAGGTCGCGGCCTGGTGCTGCTCTTACAGTGAAAGGGACCTCCCCCGAAACTATGGCTCCTGTGGCTGCACCAAGACGGCATTCATCTCCTATCATTGCAAGGGGAAGACTCTCAGAACCCCCTGGAAAGGGACGTTTTCCTTCCAATGGTCATGTTACTGATTTACCTGAGCCTCGAAAAACCTCTCATGTCTCAGAGTTGGGAATGCGGAAACCTGTCAAGTCCTCATTGACTACCACAGAGAGCAATGGATTTGGGAGGTCAATATCTAAGAAGTCCTTGGATATGGCCATCAGACATATGGTATGAGTACTCTCTTCCTCTCTTTTTTTCATGATAATCCAACGAGTTAGGCTATACGATTGGCACCTATTTATCATTTTCAATACCGTATCTCAATCAAGATGCAAATAGTTATCATTTTCAATTAGGTAGCTCAATCAGCTTGCTTAGTATCATGATCCTACCTGCACAATATTGTGTCTTCTCACTTTGCCACCTAATGACCTGTTTTCTGGCCATGGAACAGCGAGTCTGGTTTTCATGAGTGAGAACTCAGACCTATTATTCCTTTTTGTGGCAGCGTTGGAAACATATTGCCCAAGTTACTGCATCTATGAATACATTAGAGAATCTATCATGTTGGACTGGTTTAGCCAGGTTAACACATATATCTTCTTCTTTTTATTCTGTCACAAATTGCTCAACTTGCAATGTAGGACATAAGAAACGGCGCAGGAAGTCATCTTTCAGGCACGACTCTGTTCCCTCAGAGCATTCGATCTGCTACTTCAAAAACTCATTCTTCTCGTTCGATGAGTGCTCCAGAATTCATCAACCACGTTGGGAAAGTGCAAAATGGAGATATAGCAGACAATGAACACCATAGAAGCAGGGTTACAGATATTGGAAGCGAAACAAATATTGGAAGATATTCTGCAAAATTGATTCGAGCTGATATGTATCAGAGTACACATTATGATGCAATACTGCTCAAAGAGGATCTGAAGAACACCAACTGGCTGCATAGTATCGATGACAAGTCCAGTGAGGGGCCCATCTTCGATAACGGATATGAGACACTGCCAGAACCTTTTGGCCTATTATAACATCAGAGATATGATATGTTTTTTTTCCTATGATGATTTGTTAATTATATATCATTCTTGTGTAATTTTTGGCTTTGGAAAAACAAAAAAAAAGGGATGTGTGAAATATGATGAGTGATACAGAGAGGTACAAGAATGTCTGGTTGTGCTACGAGGGCTTGAATGTTATCCTTTATAGTGTGAATGGTTACATCACTGTTTCATATGAGCAACAGTATGCCACAGTTGAAGTATGATCCAAGTTAAAGCCTATCATCTTGAAGGTTACAAGTTAACAAGCCGAAACGAAAAGTCCCGGAAATCTTGGTCAGCAAAAATTTGCATTGACTTAGAAGAGTTTCTGAAAAAACAAAGCTTCAACATCACCTTCATCTACATGGAGGCCACCTAGATGAAGATGTACAAAGGTCAAATGAGAAGTCAACTGATGCTTATTGGTTTTTAGTTGATGATTACGTGAGGTTCTGAACTGTAAACAGTGTTTAATTATACAATAGAATAGACGCATTACCAGCTTTTTTTACTCTTTTTTTTTTTCCCTTTCTGATCGCTGATGATTCCGTTCAACTACTTCACAAGTCGGCATCTTTTATGTGTGAGTTCAGTTTGTTTGAAATAACTAGAAAGTTGTGTTCATCGAGAGTTAGTGACATTAAAAAAAGAAAAAAGAAAATATCAAATGAAAACATATGAAAATGATGCTCTGTGAAGTTGGTTGTTCACTTCATTGAGATCTGCGTTACTAACTGCTTTAACTTAACGAAGAAGCTGCTGTTCCTTCTTCTTCTTCTACTACTATTATTTCTGAAACCTATCTGAAGTATTAACATTTTGATCCAACGTTACACTCCTCTTTTCTTTTCCCTTTTCTTTTTCCCAAACTTACCTTTTCCTCTTTTACCGGCTCAAGCAAACATTTTCTCAGTTGAGTTCGTTACTTCTCCTCTGTCACTACACATTCTCCGTTTCCTACTTCCCACTCCAGCACCCTTTCAAAGGTTTCAACTTTGCCTCTCTTTTATGCTTCTTATACTTTGATGATTTGGTTGTAACTTGTGATGATTTGGCTTTAGTTGCTGTCTGCTCTGAATTTTTGTTGCTTACACTTCGGGTATATTCTAAGCTTTAGTTGATTGAATGAAAGGGCTTGATAGGAATAGCGTTGTCTCTCTCAAAATCTGATTTTCTGTTCTTCTCCTCGCTCCATCAAATCTCCCCTTCCTATTTCTGTTTTCTTCAGTAGCAAAAATTCTAACCTTTCTGCTGTCTGTGGCAGATATTGTTATCATTCCTACATTTCACAACGATTCATAAGTTATTCTGTACAATTATTAGCTAAAACTCAAGACTTTAGTCTCATACTTGGATACATTTGTGAAATTCGAGTTCAAGTGGAGGCTAATTAGTTTTTAGAAAATGGGTTTGATCTTGACAATATTTTGATACTTATAAGCTCCCAGAATCCCCCACACCAGTAAAAAAGTATTCTTGTTACCAATATCCTCCATTATTTCGATCTCATGTTCTCATACCTCATTTCCACTGTTTTTTCTTCAGTTCCTGATAATTTTGATAGTTCCTCCGTTTTTTCTCCTTTACAGCTTGACAACCTCATGTTTTCACTATTTTCACTACTGTGATTTTGAATTTTATTCCATCACATGTTCAACATCTTTACGCAAACAAGAGGAAAATTGACAAAGCTGAAAATCTTCACCCTATCTCAAGATATTGCAGGGAGGGCTTTAGTGCTTTTGCTTTCTCTTTAACAAGAAAAAGGGTGTACTTTTGCTTTTTTTTTTTTTTCCTCTCTTTATGCTTTACCACTAGCTTGATAATCTTTACTAGTGTATAGGAGAACCAAAAATGAAGTTCTGCCATTTTGAATTTGTTAGACAAGACATGTTACGAGAATCCGAGGCTTAGCAATGAAGTTCCATGTGGTTGAAAAAAAAAAAACGTACTAACTTCGGTTAAAGTTGATAATTCATTGGTTTACTTCTGTCTTCAGATTACTAATTATCTTTCACCAACTTGAGTTGAAATCTTTATTATGCTTTTGTTGTCTTCTTTTGGTTGCTTCCTTTCCTACTAACCATGATTAAGTAGGGTTCTGCTGAATTAGTCACGCTTTCCTTTCAACTTTGCATGATTGCATGTGTTTTATTTTGCTTCTTTACTCAAATTCTTTTTTTTGGAAAATAGTCAATTCCATATTGTTATTGTGTACCTTTCCAGGGAAACAAGAAGAATTCCTGAAACTATGTACTGATCACATTTCAGCAGCAGGTTCCATGAAGATCTTCTCATTTCTGTTGACATTACTCTTCTTTGCCTATTCTCAAACTCTTGCTGACCTTAATGTTGACAAGAAAGCTCTCCTTGATTTTGTGGCTGCGGTTCCTCACCCCCGGAAACTTAACTGGAGCTCTTCCACTCGGATATGCTCTTCTTGGGTTGGTGTCACATGTAATGCGAACAATAGCCGTGTGATTGCAGTGCACCTTCCCGGTGTCGGACTCTATGGAGCCATTCCCAGTAACACACTTGGGAAGATGGATGCACTCATATTCCTGAGTCTGAGGTCCAACCACCTCAATGGGACTCTCCCATCAGACTTAATGTCTCTTCCTTCCCTGCGCTACATATATCTTCAACATAACAACTTCTCAGGTAGCATCCCTTCCTCCATCTCTTCTCAGCTTAATTTGCTTGATCTCTCCTTCAATTCCTTCACCGGTAACATACCGGCCACCTTACAAAATTTAACACATCTTATGAGTCTGAGCCTCCAGAACAACTTCTTAACGGGTTCCATACCAGAGCTCAACATCTCAGGACTGAATCAGTTGAATTTGAGCTACAACCACTTAAATGGTTCGGTTCCATTTTCCCTTCAAAAGTTCCCTCCCACCTCCTTTCAAGGAAACATTGTGCTATGTGGACCGCCTTTACACCGATGCTCCTCTTTACCAGCTCAATCACCATCTCCCTCTCCGGCTTACTCAATTGTACTCCCTTCAGTCCCCCTAAAAACAAGAGCCAAGAAGAAACTGAGCAGAAGATCCATCATTGCAATTGCAGTTGGTGGTTCTGCAACATTCTTGTTTCTGCTATTGATGATTATGATGATTCTTTATTTGAGAAAGAAAGACAACAAAGCTAATGATCTACCAAAAGGGAACGGTGGAAGGAATGAGAAGCTAAAGGAAGACTTCGGAAGTGGAGTACAAGATGCTGAGAAGAACAAGTTGGTGTTCTTTGAAGGATGCTCTTACAATTTCGACCTTGAAGATCTACTAAGAGCTTCAGCTGAAGTGCTAGGCAAAGGGAGTTATGGAACAACCTATAAAGCCATCTTGGAGGAAGGAACAGCTGTGGTTGTGAAGAGGTTAAAAGAAGTGATGGTTGGGAAAAAAGAGTTTGAGCAACAAATGGAGATCGTAGGAAGGGTTTCCAAGCATCCAAATGTACTGCCTCTTCGTGCTTACTACTACTGCAAGGATGAGAAACTTCTTGTTTATGACTATACAACAGCAGGAAGCTTTTCCAGTTTATTACACGGTATGCTTCAAAAGCTCAATTCTTTTGAATATGTGATGTAAAAGTTGGTGCCCTAACTTGCATATAATAACACAACGACTGCAGGAAATCGGGAAATCGGACAAACTGCATTAGATTGGGAAACCCGAGTAAAGATCTGCCTTGGAACTGCAAGAGGCATTGCTCATATACATTCTGAAGGTGGAGGAAAGTTGATCCATGGCAATATCAAGTCCTCCAATGTACTCCTCACTCAAGAACTCCAAGCATGTGTTTCAGATTTTGGATTAAGTACTCAAATGAATTATCCTACAGTTCCATCAAGAATTGTGGGCTACAGAGCTCCTGAGGTTATTGAAACCAGAAAATTCACACAAAAGTCCGACGTTTACAGTTTTGGTGTCCTCCTACTGGAGATGCTGACTGGCAAAGCTCCAATACCATCATCAGGGCACGATGATGTTGTTGATCTTCCAAGATGGGTTCAGTCTGTTGTTAGAGAGGAATGGACAGCAGAGGTTTTTGACGTAGAGCTGAAGAGATACCATAACATTGAAGAAGAGATGGTCCAGATGCTTCAAGTAGCAATGGCATGTTCTTCAAGAGTAACCGACATGAGACCTACCATGGACGAAGTAGTAAAGATGATTGAAGAAATTCGGCCCTCTGATTCTGCCGAGACCAAAGCAACATTTTCAAACGCCATAGATCCCTGAAACTTCCTGCTTAGAGAGCTCAATAATCATGATTCTTCAAGCTTTTTCGTTAACAAATGTCATCTGTCTAGCGTCATGTGTTTCTACCCTGAGAAATGTTTTCCTCCGAAGTGTAATAAGGTTGAGAGGAGTTGTTTGTCAGCTCTAGACTCCGTCAGAAATAAAGGTTACTTATTGCCATTGGAGTCTAAAGCAAAGGTCATGAATGGCTTTAGTTAACCAAATCAATACCATTAAAACATGTAGTTGGTCAGAACCAAGGAAGTATCTGAAAATGGCACAGAGTACACATCCATAGTTCTAATGGTTTCCGCAATTATCGGTGTATAATCTACAACCACCAGAAAATGTTCCCCTTCCCACATGCATTGTCTGATCATGGTAATGCTTATTCAAAGATAACACCCAACCAATAAAAAGGGCAACAATCATAAAAGCTCACATCAGCTTGATCTTTAACACTCTTGTCGTCAAGTTGTAATAATATTACATACAAATTTATAGGTCATTTTTATCAAAAACATGTAAATCATAGTTTCCAAGAAAAATAAGTAACGAATAGGATGAAGAACTAAAGATTTCCACGATAATTTAACAATGAAAAAGCAAATTGGGTCGGCCTGATATTCTACTAAACTTGGTGGGATCGGACGGAATAATCTCAACGCCCTTTGGGGTTCATGATTTGCGAGAACACAGCACTTGGTGTCAACCCGTCAGAGTCTTCACTTGCAAGGCTACGTCCACCTATGCTCATGCTCATTCCTGTGCTCCTTGAATCTGTCACATTGCCATCGAAGGCATCGGCATCTTTCTTTCCTTTACATGACGACACATTGAGTGGTTCCTCCTCCTCAGTCATTCCACCAATACCTTGGCCACTCTCCTCTGCACTCTCTTGTAGCTGCAACGCAAATTCCAGGTTCCAAAGTACATCACCCATTGATGGCCTCTCTATGCCCTGATCAGCCACACATTTCATTGCTGTCTCTGCAAACTTCTTGAAGCATTCTGGCGCAATTTTTCCCTTCAGATAAGGGTCAACTATCTGATCGAGAATGCCTTTCTTGTAGCAATGTGCAGCCCACTCAGCTAAGCTCACTTGCTCCTTTGGCAAAGTCGGGTTTAAGGCTGGTCGAGCACATAGGATCTCAAACAGTACAACCCCAAATGAGTAGACATCAGACTTGTCAGTTAATTGCTGCCGCCTGAAATATTCCGGATCCAAGTATCCAAAACTACCTTTCACAACAGTGCTGACATGAGTGTGATCCAACGCAGGACCTGTCTTTGACAGCCCGAAATCAGACACCTTTGCAACCCATTTCTCATCCAAAAGGATATTAGTTGTCTTAACATCTCGGTGGATGATAGTGTGCTTGGCGCCAGTGTGGAGGTAGTGCAAACCACGAGCTGCACCAATGCATATCTCCAACCTTTGTTTCCATGGTAGAGGTGGCTTCTGTGTCTTATATAGGTGCTCACGCAAGGTACCATATGCCATGTAATCATAAACAAGAATCATCTCACAGTTTTCTTCACAGTAACCAATCAACGAAACAAGATGGCGATGTCGAAGTTTAGAAAGCATTTCAATCTCGGTCTGGAACTCGTGCACCCCTTGCTCAGATAGTGGATTGCCACGCTTGATTGCAACTTTAGTTGTTGCACCATCAATTTCTCCCCTGTAGACTTTGCCAAAACCTCCAACCCCAAGAACCAGAGAATCGTCAAAGTTGTTGGTGGCAGCCTTGATCTCAGCAAATGAGAAGTGCCGGCAGAGGTTTGATGGCAGAGAGGATGCATAACTACCAGTAGTGTTTGTCTTGGCTGATCCTGCAGAGTGTGAATTCCCATACAGAGAAAGCGGAAGCCACCCAGATGGCCCTTCACTTGCACTTGCCTCCTTTCCATACCTACGGCGACGTGATGCAGCTATATAACAGAAACCAACCACAAGCGCCAGAACAATTCCACCACTTATGCCCCCAGCTAAAACAGCTTTCTGGTTAGCCGAATGCCTTGATGGTAGTTTAACTCTACTAGGGTCTATTATCGGTTGCTTGGGAGCAGGGATAGGATTTGGCCCAGCAAGGTTACCATCTGCATTGCTCAATTTGAATATCTCCACTCCATTCAAAATAGCATCATAATACTGGGACTTGGAAGCTATATTTGGGTGAAGTTGAAGCCACATATCCTGCCGAGGATTCCCACCAGAAACAAAAACCACATAGTCCCTATACACTGGAACCCCATTGCTGCCTGCCATCGCAACCACGTCCATTGTCGCAGCAGTTTGATTGTTAAGGTAGATGTCAAACACTCTCTGGTTTTGCTTGGTTATAGTTGCAGCGACCTCGCAGAAATGGAGCCTAACCAAGTAACTGAAACCAGAATCCACTGAGAAAATCCAACTCAAGTTGTAATTAACATTGACATGATAATCTGGCCCCATTGATCGAGCAGTTGAATACACAGTATCAGGTGCAACATAAGTAGGTATGCTGCTAGGGTATCTGATTGTCATGTTCGGGTCAGCAGACTCGGCAACACCGGATGACGCCCCATAAAGATACAACTGATCATCAGCCCAAGATCTCAACAGACCAGTATCCTTAGAAGGAGATATATCATTCCCACCGACATTGATCCTGTAAACATTCTCAAGTGAAGTGCTATTGTCAATGGTGAATGAAGAAGTTTGGCCCACAACCATTAAGGTCCCATCGGTATGACTGTAAATATCAGGCATGGACATAATCTCAATCCCATTAACGAATGCAAAAGCATTCCGTGAACTTGAATCTGGACTGAAAGTAACATTTAGTGATCCACCATCAACGTTGATTGAGTATTCCTTGACAATAAAATCAAAGTTAAGAGCTTCCGTGGTTTGAGAAACACTGAAGTTCTTAAGAAGCGTGTAAGACCCTGCTGTGACTGAGAAGAGAGCATCAGATGAATTGAAGCCATTGTATACAGATGGATAGAAATATAGACGAAGAAATACACGACCAGAGGCCAGAGGAAAACTGTAAGTGGAATTTGACTGGAAAACACGGGCCGTCATGTAAGGAACCTGAGGGACACCAGGGTCTTGATATGAAGCTTCGAATATGGAAGAATTAGCAGACGCCAAAAGTAATTTGGAACCTTTGTCGGAAACCCATTTCTGACCATCGGAATCTGCAAGATCTGAAGATGCTCCACAATCTAGAAGGATTTTGTTGGTCGGTACATAATTGGCGGCGAAGGTAACAGAAATTGCAGATGCGAGCCAAAAACAAAGGAGAAGAGACACAGAGAGATGATACTTATCCATACTCCTTGTGAACTCAAATCTTAAGGAGTGGACACGAGTATACCACTTTCAGAAAACCCAGATCAAAACAAAATCCTTTGAAGCAGTCAAGATCAGAAAAATGATCAAAATCCAACCTTTCACACAGGTAAGATCTGGGTGAACTAAATTCTAGTTCACAGATCAGAAAGTTCAAAAGGGTTTAGACAATATAAAGAAAAGACACGAGCTTTAGATCCAGACGACGAACGAACTACAAAAATTTAGAAGCAACTAGTGGATTGAAGAAAACCGAAGAGATAACTCAAGCCATGTTTGAGAATAAAGTAAGAGCTGATGAGAAACGGAAGAGAATGAGAAGAAAGCAATGAACGTTACCTTGTTGATGAGAAAAACTGAAGGGAAGAACAAAGAAAGTGACTACCCACAAAGTCAAATCTGACAAGGGCTCGAGATTTTGGTAGATGGAAGAAGATTGAACAAAAAACTCCACTCTTACACCCTGGACTGCTATACTTGAAACAAAAATAAACGAAAGACAGTACAGCTAAGCTACACAAAAATGGAGGACTCTAATGGTGGACAATTGGAAGACAGATCACTCTTAGCAGGTGCTGTGCTCGCGAAACGCGTTAGTAAATGGTATATGATGATGATATGATTAATATGATTCTGTTCCTACCCTACGCGTTTTTCTTCATAAGAGGATTAAAATATATATATATATACGTTTTGTTGTGAGTTATTAATTCTAATCAAGTCCTAATTAATCTTCCTCTTCTTGTTCATTTAGACGTGCTAGGCATTCAGATTTTAATATATATATATATATATATAATACCAAAGCAAAGTCACTCTCAGCTTTTCTAACGGAATGGATACACACCTATATTTCTTTGTAAGCATGTGAAAATGCTCTAGATCTATCACTCAAATTCAACTGTTTGACAAATATGGGAACTTTTAAAACTTGTCTAATCTCATTGCAAAGACCAAAGACACCATTTTTCAGCTTCACTAGATAGGTTAACTGACTGTTTGAATCGGCTTTTAAACGGTCAATAATTACTTTTTTTACCACAATTTTTTTTAAAAAATATGTATTTAATTGTAAAATAAAAAAATTCTTTAATAAACATGACTTTTTTTATATTCAAAATATAAATTTTTAAGAAGGTCAAATTTGGAACTTCTCAAATAACTTTTTCGAGTAGATTTTTCAAATTAATTAATGAGTCTATTTTTTAGTCTCTTTTGCTCTTATATTTTACACATAATTTTCACAATACCTATAAATTCATCTTCATGTTTATCTTACAAGCTCAGCTTCTCTAATTTATTACAAATCTTATTGTATTACCATATATAAGGAAACATATTGGAAATCTCCTTGCATTACAATAAAATGCATAATTTATTATGTATTTAACTATTTACTCAACTTATAATATTTATTTTGAGATTTATATAGTATTATTTGATTTTTTATATGTTTCAATATTAGTTTTACTTATGTTATAATTCATATAAAAGATTTGGTTAGATATATTTTCATTTATGCTTCGTGTGGTTTAAAATTATATAATCATTAATATATTATGTTTTACATATTGTTTAATATATTTTTAATAGTATTTATATGTATAAATAATTTTTATTATAAAATAAAATATAGCTAAAATTAAAAATATTTTTTATTTTTATGTTGTCAAATAGCCTATTATATGAAACTCTTTTTAAAATAAAAATTAAGGGGTTGTTCGTTTCTGTTTTTTCTTATTTTTTGTTGTCGTTTTTGTAAAAAGAAAAATAGGTAAGTAAAACATATTTGGCTTATTTTGTTACGATTTTTTGTTTCTGAAAATAAAAAAATCACAACAGTTTTACAGAAACTAAAAAACATCATTTCTCTTAATTTTAACAATTTTTTTTCTATAAACTCAATTTTATCACTATAAACTCAATTAAGTAAAGGTTAAGACTAGAGTATGATAAGGGCTTGTCCAATATGAGAAGCGTTACTAGGCTTGCAAGCTGTAACTTCCA
>JANTNU010000004.1:33375832-33391437 GCA_024752395.1 Erythroxylum havanense | reverse complement strand
AATAAAAACATAATAAAAATATAATAATTTAATAATAATAATAATTTAACGTTAAATTCTCTATTAATATGAATGATATAGTGAGTTATACCATATTAGTATTTTTATATAATATGTATGAATTTTATTATTTAATAAATTAAAAAAATCTATAGTTATAGTATGACATAAATACGATATATAGAAGTTATATGCTAAAAATATTAATTTGATGTGACTTTTTATGTTCAAAAATTTAATATTATGATATTTTTAAATATAAACTAATATTATAAAATTAAATAAATATTAAAACTTTTAATTAACCTATTTATTATATTCTTTCACTTCGCAGCATAATTGAATGATAAAAAATCAAATTTGAAAATACACAGACCAAAAGTAGAAAGTAAAGTAAAGGGCAATATTGTCATTAAACAAACGACTAACTCAAAAAGTTCCGCTTATGAAGCTTTTAAAAATCAACTTATTGGAGTTAAATAAGCTAATGAATAAGTTATTCATCAAACATATCAATAGCAAGCTAGTTTTTAGTTAATAAGGTAAAAAATAGTTGATAAGTTATTTGTCAACACACCCCCTATAAGTTCATTATCTTTAAGGATGCGATCCCCTTTTATTTTCTTAAAGAAAAAAAAATACATTGAAAGCTAAATGAGCTGGGGGAACCTGATCTCCGATATATCTTCTAAGAGGAGACTGTGGCACCCTAAAAGTGGTACATCAAAATAAGTGACTCCAATGTCATCCTGACCTGTCGGGTCGATGAACCAGTTCGCGCATCTGTTGCTCTCTCGGAAGATATAGCGATAAACAACAGATCAGTTACGGTTGAGGAGTTCCCGGATACTCATGACTAGAAGGTTGTTCGACTGAGAGCGGGAGGTCACAGAGAACAGGAGCTGATGTACTCCCATCGAGTCCACTTTCAGTTCAATCCGACGGAAGCTCAATCTCCAAACTAAGGAGAAACCTGTGTAGACTGCTCAGAGTTTCGCTGTCTGCGCTAAGCACCAATCGATAAACTGGGAGAATTCACCTCGTCAACTACCGTCACTGTCACGAATAAGACCGCCAAGTAAAGCCGTGAAATGAGTAGAATTACAAGCCCAGGATGTGATCACCTTTGCCATTTGTGTTATTTTAATTCTGTTCTTCCAGTTTTGTTATAATCCAAGCGGCAGAGGTCATTTCATTTGTTATCTTTATCTTTACCATAACAACTTAAAAGGAGAGAAAATCACTAGCTTTACTAATTTAAGTGTAATTATTATAATAAATTACATATACAAATGAAAATTAATATTAAAAAATTGTATTTATTGTATTAAATACTATATAAAAATGAAATTAATAAGAAATAGAATTGTATATATATTATTCACAAGAATAATTAAAAGACGACGAGACCAAAAGTTCTTTTGTCGTCTAAGTGAGCGGACAAGCCCAAGAAATCATTTATCTCTCTCTATTTTTTTCTCCGTCACCGGTCTCCTCACTAGTTTTGTTCTCTCCTCCACCACCGCCGCCACCGAAGCTTATTGCATCGGTCCTACTCCGCCTGATCGTTGTATATTACCGCAATATAATTCAGGCCTAGGCCTGCGTCCTAGCCCTAGGTTTTTGTGAAATCAAACTCCGTCTGCGACTGCGTCATTAATCATCCACTGCCAGAAAACGAAAGCTATGAAAAGTTTAAATCAAAAAGTGGGGCTGTGACTGTGATCTGATCTGCCACATCCGCTCAGAGCTTACTGTTTCAGTGTCTGCCAATTTCGCCATGATTTCGTTTTCAGTGTATTCATTTATACATAATGTGCATAAGTCGAATTCTGGTCGCACCACAACTATCAGCTGCTGTGGTTCTCTCTTTTCCCGAGACGATAAGTTTTTTTGAATACTTTCTGGTACCTTCCGCTTCTGCATTTATTGTTTCTCTTTCGTTCTTTACTTTTCCATTAATTAAGAGAATTAGTTTTAATTACGTCTTTTTGTTTGTGGTAATTTATGGCTTAGGGCTTAAAGAATTAGGATTTTGAAATTTGGGTTATGAGAACTTGAGAAGGTATCTGACCAACTGTACCTTCTTAGTAATTCGTTTTCTTGTCTCACATGCTTTCCAGTTTTGTCTCCTACTGCGCATAAGGAGATCCGTGAAGTTTGGTTTGTAGTCGGGATCGATCAGGGATTTGTCGACATCTAATTTAACTGTAATTTCTTGTTCCTCTTAGCATCTTATGGTTCGGACTATTTTCCTTCCGTAACTGCCTGCCTTTGAACATAGTCCTGAAGGGTTTCATGTTGGACCTGCATTCCCAATTTGTATAAGAAGCAAACACAGAGTCAAAACTTATGATAACCTTTGATTTGTGCATCGGGCAAGGAGAAGGTTTCTGTTTGTTGAGATGGTTTCTCGGAAAAGGAAGCTAGAATTAATCTATTTGGTTTGCTTCCCCGGGCATAAAATTTCTGGGTTTCCTGCTTAAGAGGAGGTGGAAGTTGGGAAGTTGTTGAATTGATTCTCCAATGTGCACATTGGAAGTTTATTTATGACTCCTGGCCACCAACCACCGTCCTTATCAGATCCTTCATCGGCATTGGTCCCTCGTCACTCGTGCAGGTTTGGCTCTTTAGGTTGTCTCTGCCCTAATGACTATACCAGTTCATCCACCTTCAGTGACGCTCAAAGCAATGCGTTTGACCTAGATTGTTTGGAGGAAGGAGAAGAAGAACTCGGTGTTGGAGGCAACAGATTTAGTAGTGTCAATTCTGTTGCATCCGAGAAGTGTAGTGCTGTTGCATCAGAGAGGAGGTTCCATTCTGCTGACTCTCGTTTCTTTGAGCGGGTTTCATTGGAATGCCCCACGTGGGAGGCTGCAGAACTGCGATCGTGGGCCGCAATGGAACTACCGCATAACACCAGTAATAACGTTTCTTCTGGCACCTTTGAAATTTCTGGGGATTCATCGGCAGCACACGGTAAGTTGAAGTTTGGGCCTGCTTCTGCGATTCATGATAAGTTGAGCAAGTCCCAGAGGAGGAACCGTCACAAAAGTGCGCAATTTGATGATAATATATTGCCCGAAGGGGATGCTAGGTTCATCTATATCAATGATCCGAGGAGAACCAATGACAAGTATGAGTTCACAGGGAATGAGATCCGAACCAGCAAGTATACCCTAATCACCTTCTTGCCAAAGAATCTTTTCATTCAGTTTCATCGGGTTGCTTATCTTTATTTTCTGGCCATTGCTGCCCTCAATCAGCTTCCTCCTCTAGCAGTATTTGGTAGAACCGTATCCCTTTTTCCTCTTCTTTTTGTTCTTTGTGTCACTGCTATCAAAGATGGCTATGAGGATTGGAGAAGGCACAGATCAGACAGGAATGAGAACAATAGAGAGGCTCTAGTTCTACACTCTGGTGAATTCCACCTGAAAAAATGGAAAAAGGTCCAAGCTGGTGAAGTTGTGAAGATCTGCGCTGACGAGTCGATTCCTTGTGACATGGTTTTGTTGGGTACAAGTGATCCTAGTGGGGTTGCGTACATTCAGACAATGAATTTGGATGGTGAATCAAACTTGAAGACCAGGTATGCCAGGCAGGAGACATGCTTGGCAGTATTGAAAGGATCCGTGATCTCAGGACTAATCAGATGTGAACAGCCTAACAGGAACATTTATGAGTTTACAGCCAATATGGAGTTTAATGGATATCATTTTCCCCTTAGCCAGTCTAATATTGTTTTGCGTGGTTGTCAGCTGAAAAACACTGACTGGATAATTGGTGTTGTGGTGTATGCTGGACAGGAAACAAAAGCAATGATGAACAGTGCAGCTTCTCCTGCTAAGAGAAGTAGACTGGAAAGTTACATGAACCGAGAGACTCTTTGGCTATCTATATTTCTATTTGCTATGTGTCTGGTTGTGGCGCTTGGAATGGGACTGTGGCTTGTGCACTATGGAAAGCAGCTTGATACCTTACCTTATTACAGAAAGAGATACGTCAATCAAGGGAAGGATTATGGAAAAAGATATAAATATTACGGAATCCCAATGGAAATATTTTTCTCCTTTTTATCTTCCATCATAGTTTTTCAAATAATGATCCCAATATCTCTTTATATTACTATGGAGCTGGTTCGACTAGGACAGTCCTACTTTATGATAGGGGACAAACATATGTATGACAGTAGCTCTGGTTCTAGATTTCAGTGCAGGTCTCTGAATATAAATGAGGATTTGGGTCAGATTCGTTATGTTTTCTCGGATAAAACAGGAACACTAACTGAGAACAAGATGGAATTTCGGAGAGCTAGTGTGTGTGGGAAGAATTATGGGAGTGCATTGCGTATGACTGATGAACTGAAGGAAGAGAACAACTCAGGTATCAAACTATACAAATCATTCACAACTTGGTTATGTAATCATGATAGGAGCATTTCTATATTTTATGAACTTGACTTTGCATAACTTCTGTTGATGTCTTGCCTACTTAGTGAGCTACTAAAACTATTTGTTGATGTGGGATTCTTAAGTACTTCAATCTATATCCTGAGGCGAGAGGTGAATAAATGCAGTGGAAATTTGGAATTTAGATATGACGAATTTGCTTAGCAGTTCCCTTTCTTTTAAAATAGAGAGTGCGGACACTGGTATTTGTTCCTTTTACATTTTCTTCTGCTAACATACACTTTCTACTCATCTAAGAACATATCATGGAACTTCTATTTCACCTTGCCAATATATGTAACTCGAGCATTTTTTTCCCCCCTTTCTTCCTTTTCTGATACTCTCTCTTTAGGTGCTGTATCTTTGGTGTTGGGTGAGTTTGGCTAATTTCTAGGTGACAGAACAAGTTACATTTTGTTAATTTCCACTTTCCTTCAATATGTGCAGCTGCAACTTTGCATAGGAGATGGAAACTTAAATGCCCAATTGCTGTTGATCCTGATCTAATGCAATTATTGCACAATGATTTAGTTGGAGAAGAAAGGATTGCTGCTCATGAGTTTTTCCTTACACTGGCTGCATGTAATACGGTGATTCCAATTTGTTCTAGAGACATACCTAGTATCACCGAGAGCCAACTCTACGAGGAGTTAGAATCCATTGAGTATCAGGGTGAATCTCCTGATGAGCAAGCGTTAGTTGCTGCTGCTTCTGCTTATGGATATACTCTCTTTGAGCGGACATCTGGGCACATAGTAATTGATGTCAATGGCAACAAACTAAGGTTTCAAATTTTTGGTTACAATCTCATCCTAATAGCTCTGTTCTGTAGTATAATCATTTATTTTTCATATTGCTGCGAATTGTAACAGTGTGTCAATTGTTTTAATTTAGGTTTGATGTTTTGGGAATGCATGAATTTGATAGTGTGCGGAAAAGAATGTCTGTCGTAATCAAATTCCCTAATAATGCTGTAAAAGTGCTAGTGAAAGGCGCGGATTCTTCCATGTTCAGTATTTTAGCCGATGACAGTGGGAGAAATGATCATAGAAGACATCCTACTGAATGTCATTTGACTGAATATTCATCACAAGGTTTACGTACACTGGTGGTTGCTGCAAGGGATCTTACTGAAGCAGAACTTGAGTTGTGGCAATGTAAATTTGATGATGCAAGCACTTCTTTGTCTGACAGAGCTGCCAAATTGCGTCAAACGGCAGCACTTATTGAATGTGACCTAAATTTGCTTGGGGCAACTGCCATTGAAGATAAGCTTCAAGACGGTGTACCTGAAGCCATTGAATCACTCAGGCAAGCAGGGATCAAAGTCTGGGTTCTGACAGGGGATAAGCAAGAAACTGCAATTTCAGTTGGGCTCTCCTGCAGACTCTTGACTCCTGATATGGAGCAAATAATTATTAATGGCAATTCTGAGATTGAATGCAGAAAACTATTGGTGGAAGCTAAGGAAAAGTATGGTATGATGTCATCTAGCAGAAGGGGCCATAACTTCAACTATGATAAACATAATGAAACTGATCGCTCTGAGATGTGCAATGGGAAGACAGACGGAATAGTCAAATCACTACTTGCACTTATAATTGATGGGAACAGTTTGGTTTACATTTTGGAGAAGGAACTTGAATCAAAGGTGATTATTATCTACACAGATTATTTGGGCACAATTTGTTGCACTTTTCTTCCCCTTTCTTCCCTTTTTGAGTTTTGAGGCGAGCATCTAGTACATCTTTTAGATCAATTCAGGATTTACTGAACATAGATGTCATCCTACCGGCTTCATGCTTTGCATCATTATCTATTTTGAAAGTCACTTAATAGTTCTAAATATATTTTACAGCTTTTCGAGCTTGCGACTTCTTGTAGAGTTGTGTTGTGCTGTCGTGTAGCACCATTGCAGAAGGCAGGTATTGTTGATTTAATCAAGAGCCGGACTGATGATATGACGCTGGCTATAGGTGATGGTGAGTTGTCTGGTTTTCTACCTTTATTCTTTGTTAGAAGACAAGGGAATAGGGGCTGGAAGGAGCAGGTTGAAAAACTAAAATGAAGTTTAATTTCTCTAGGAAGATTGTATCTTTATGGTATTTACAATTGCTGATGTCCTTCTACTTGACTGTGCTTACTGATATTTGGTAGGGGCCAATGATGTCTCAATGATTCAAATGGCGGATGTTGGAGTAGGCATATGTGGTCAAGAAGGACGTCAGGCAGTGATGGCATCAGATTTTGCAATGGGTCAATTTCGGTTTCTGAAAAGACTATTATTGGTCCATGGACACTGGAATTACCAACGCATTGGATACTTGGTTCTCTACAATTTCTACCGGAATGCTGTTTTTGTTATGATGTTATTTTGGTGAGTCTGGATACTTGATGACAATCAAAACTTTGATGCAATTGTATGGCACATATAGGTGTTTGTATAGTTATCTTGACAACTTTCTTTTGTTTTCCTTGCAATTTAGGATGATTATCTTTAACCTTAGGACTTCCTTCAATTATTATGGAATAAGCTTTGGCTTTATAATTCTTTGATGATCAGCATTTTGATGAAAAGCTGATCTTCCATATAACTTTTGATTCTCAATCCATCTCGGTCTATAGTTTGCCCCTTTTGTTCCCAGGCCCCAGTGGTAATCTTGCATGAAATTTGTCTGACATATGTTTAGTTAATGGTAGCTTTTAGTTCTATACTATGAAGTCTTGTGAAATACTTAGAGGCTTTTCTTCTTGATCGTTGTGATTTTATTTCATACCTGTAGGTACATATTGTGCACTGCCTTTTCAACAACTTCAGCATTGACAGATTGGAGTAGTGTTTTTTATTCTGTCATATATACATCTATCCCTACCATTGTTGTTGGCATTTTGGACAAGGATTTAAGTCATCGGACATTACTACAATACCCAAAACTGTATGGTGCGGGGCATAGACAGGAGGCATACAATATGCAGCTCTTCTGGATCACCATGGCTGATACATTATGGCAGAGTATTGTTCTTTTTGCTATACCCCTGTTTGTTTACAGGGAGAGCACAATTGATATATGGAGCTTGGGCAGTTTGTGGACGATCGCAGTTGTTATACTTGTTAATATTCACTTGGCAATGGACATTCAACGTTGGGTGTATGTCACTCATGCAGCTGTTTGGGGTTCAGTGGTCATTACTTACGCTTGTATGATAGTACTGGATTCTATACCTGTCTTCCCAAATTATTGGTTAGTATGTAGATTTCTGACGGGATTCTTTGGATTCATTTTACTCTACTTTTTTTTTTCTCTTTATCAGTGCCTAAAGGTAGATGAAATTTGACTTACTTTCTGCAGGACGATTTACCATCTTGCCAAGTCTCCAACTTATTGGCTCACCATCTTGATTATAATTGTTGTTGCATTACTCCCTCGATTTGTTCTTAAAGTTGGATATCAAACCTTTTGGCCTTCAGACATCCAGATAGCCAGAGAAGCTGAGATACTGAAAAGAAAACCTGATTGTTTGAGTTCAAGTCCTGATGGAGGTGCTAGTTGACATGTACATTTACCATCATTCAAGACAACTGAACACTGACCGACCTACGGCTTCCTCCAACTTATCCATCCTGGCTTCCCCGTATCATACGGCTATCAAGTTCGAAAGTAAGTTGATGTTGGTTTCCCTCTTCACATCAATTCTCCATTACCGCAAAATTTTGGTTACCATAGCAATTAACAATGACATGTCATCAAATGGACAGACACTTGATAACAGAGTGGGTAGATCTTTATACACTTAAAAAGGGATAGGAGGATGGCTTGATCTAAAAATGTCCCATTGTGAAATAACTTTTGAGTGATTGTGATAGAGGAAAGGAAATATCAACTGCTCTGCACACTACCATTTTTGGATCTAAAAATGTCCCAATGTGAAGTACTGGGTGTTGATCATAATAGTTCAAGGCCCCGAGGTGGGTGGAAGAAGGTAAGGGAGCTTTCTAACTGTATAACAGTTTCATGTGAGACTTTTTTTTTTTTTGCTTACATTTAGCAATTAAAGGGAAGAATATCTTCTTTTTTTCTTTTTATGTCTAGTTATACTACAATTGGTGTGTGATAATGGTGTCACTGTTACCAAGTTAGAACCCTAGATATAGAATTGTGCTTCCTTTTTGGTGCTTGAACCAAGGTAGATAGTAGTAGTAGTGTAAGTGAATGGCGAGTGATTGTGGAGGAGGACTAGTGATCTGTATATTGTAAGTTCAATTTCTTTCATATCTTTGTGCATATAAAAGAACAAATAGACTTTTTGAGCCATTCTTCTTGATTGCTAGTTAGAAAATTTAGTCTTTCTGAATATATCTTTGTGCATGGAGCATTCAGTGTAGAGTAATATACATGGATTTCTTCTTCTTTTTTTTTTTTTTTCTGGCCGATTAGATCGGTAATTGGCGATTTGATTTTTAGCGATTATTGTTATTATTATGTATTATTCTTTTGCCTTATAACATATAATGTTGATTAGAAGGGTAAAGCTGTCCTTGAATACTACTTTCATTTTGGGTTTTACAACTTGTCATGTTAGTCCTTGATAGTTTATTAACAACACTACATCCCCATGTGAACCCATAATATATAATTCTTGGTCAAAAGGGAACCTTGAAAATTATACTAATCAACTAGTTAGCAATATCTGTGTTTGTTTAGTTTGTATTAAATTAAGAAATCAATTTTCTATGCACAAGTTGTTTGACTCGTTGTTTGGCATGTGACAATAGGTCACTTTCCCAACAAGCACTTGGACCATAACGAAGATGCCCATCCAAATCATATCCGCACGCCAAATCTCCCTTCTTATACTCTTAACAACAATAGCTAAGATCGAGTCGACCTTGAGTTAAATCTAAAATTTAATTTGATATCGAATGAAAACAAATTTGAGCTATAAAATTTGTGGTATGATTCAAATTTTAAATTAAAATAATTATACTTTAATATGTTCATTGAATTAGTGTAATTAAGTTTGGTTGGATATGAATTTGATTCGGATTGACTTACAATCCTTATTAATTCATATAAAACGAAGGCAAAAGGAGCAATTTAACTCTAATATTTTGACTAAAATTTAAGTTGAATTATAATGTTTCACTACGATAAAAATAAATCATAACATTTATAAAATTTTTAAAATAAATTTCAACGTTTAGAAAACATTTAAAACAGAATATTAGAGTCTAATATAAATAGTAGTGGTTAAATAGCTCTTCGCCCTAAAGCAAAAAGACGTTGTCTTTGAAATTCCACCGCAAGTTGGAACGCCAGTTGTAGCTATATTATTTCTATAATCAACTGACACGTGGCAATTGCCCACTTACGTAATCCAACTAACGTCATTACGATGTCGTAAGACAAGCTTCACCTATCACGCTCACGCGCCACTCCCTCACGCTCCATTGCATTTCCCCTCAATAGCCAATAGGCATAGCCTATTGTCAGTGAGGTACATATTCGCAGGATTGCGCGTAGGATTGGTAAGTCTTGAAACGTAGGAAGTTTCCGCTAAGGTTCCTTCCATGTTCCATGAACCTGAATTGAAATTACATGATAAAATCCTCTCGTCCACTCTCTAGATTGACTACACCAACCTTTGAAATGGAGTTTTTCTCACCGGAAACACGACCTTTTGACCGGAACAAGGCGATTCACGAGCTCCTTCTCGGTCGGAAACTTGCTAACCAACTTAAAGCTGCTCTAATCAAATCCACTGGTGATGACGATGCCAGAGAGCTTGTAACAGGAATCTTTAACTCCTTTTCCAACACTCTTTCCATGTTAAATAGTGCCGAGTCCGATGAGGTCTCTCAGTTTCCGACGAGTACTCACTTGGGTTCTCCTCGTTTTGATGGCCGAAAGTCGGAGGGCTCCGTCGAGAGTTGCAAGCCCTCCAGGTTAAAGAGCCGGAGGGGATGTTATAAGAGAAGGTAATAACATCATTTAATTGGTCAACACCTCCATAGTTGATATTCTTCAGGAGACTCTGCTAAACGACTGAATTTGAAATGCTTTGTGGTTTCAGGAGGACTTCTCAGTCGAGGACGATAGACAGTCCGGCTCTAGCAGACGACGGACATGCTTGGAGAAAATATGGTCAGAAGGTGATTCTTAAATCCAAATATTCAAGGTAATTATTACTTCAATAATTCATATTTTTATGTTCATACGTTACTTAGCTTCAAAAACTTATTGGAATCCATCTGATTAAATGTTTCAGGAACTACTTCAGATGCACTCACAAGTATGAACAAGGGTGTCAAGCAATCAAGCATGTCCAGAAAATCGATGACGAACCACCTTTGTATCGAACAACATATTATGGTCACCACACATGCAAACCTTTGTTAAAACCTTCTGAGGTCGTCCTGGACGTCAATGAGTCTGAGTCTTCCAAACTTCTAAGCTTTACTAACCATTTCCCAACCAAAAATGGCGGCCATGGCTCGCTCCTCCACCACCACCAATCATTATCTCCCGATTTCCTTCTGCCGTCGGAGCTATCTGCTGCATACGATCATGGAGATGTAATTTCTGGGGTCGCCTCCTCGTGCACCACTAGCTCCCACAGTTTTGGGATGGATATAATGGTGGAAATGGAATCTGTAAAGTTCGAAGACGATGTGCTGCAATTTCCTGAGTTTTCCTGAAAGTTACTTCCATGAAATTTCCTGTGTACAAAAGGGTGTTGTGTATAAGTTTCTTAGAAGAAACCTATCTGCTTTACCTTAAAGTTGATAGCTTTCGCAAAACCTCAACCAACCATTGTAACATACAACCAGAGACTTTTGGAATGCAAGATCTTTAGCTACTAACTAATTACAAAATTACAATACGAACTAGCATTTTAAGAAAAATTAATTAGTAAGAGAAAATTAAAAGATTATTATAACTCAAGAAGACTTGTAAATGATAATCTAGATTTTTTTGTATTTTAATATATTGATTATTTATAAATTTTAATTTTAATATGATATTTTATATAAATTATATTAAATTCAAATGTTTAATTTTAAAAATATTTTTAATTTCAAATCAGATCAAATCATACTATGATTAGACTATTTTTCGTCCCTAAATTATTAATAATTAATTATCATCTTTTCTATACTTACCCTCTTGACTATTGTAAGGGGGCGGTTGGTTAGCTGAATTTAATTTCATTAAGATTAAGTTCAAAACAAATTGAGGGGACATTAGAATTTAGAAAGTATGGTTAAGACAACTTTCAATGTTAATGTTGTATTAGGTAGGTGGTTTTCAAACCACCAAATGACTCAAAGTGTTGGATCAAGACTTAAAATTAAATAATACCTTCAATAGGTCAAAAGAAGGAATCTTGAAAAAACAAGAGGTGTGGATATCCACAAAGTTGGATCTTTCTAATCCAAAATTAGTAAACTAGATTTGAGCTAATAAAAATTAATGAACCATTTAGTCTTGCCTAATGAGTCAAATCATTTTACAATTAGTGGTATTTTTGTACAATTAACCAAAATAAATTAGTTAAACTAAAATAATGTCTGTTTTAATATCAATTTGAGTACAATAAAGTAACAAATATAAAAAACCGTTTATTTCATTAATATTATAAATAGAAAAAGTTGGGATGCAAAATGTGGTCCGACTTGACTTCAGCCTGGGTTGATCCTACTATAAGACGGGCCACAGATCGAGATTACTTAGCCTGATTGGGCCACAAGTTTAACTTTGGTCGTGGTTGTCTTGGCTCATGGCCTGACAGAAAGATACAAAATAACGTCGTTTTTTTAAAATAAAGACAGATTAGCCCGTGGTCAGGTCGAGTCAGGAGCGATATGGGCTCGCCTCCATTCATTACCATCTCTAGTAAAAATATAAAATTTAAAGAGATAATAATTTCTTTTTTTAACAATGATATCTGATAAAAAATCCTAATTATTCGTCATATAGTTAATCTTATATTTAATGTTGAGATTATAAGTAAAGTAGCATTAGAAGAAGAAGCTCAATTTTAACATCATAAAACCAATATCACACCCCCAAATGTTATGTAGTGTTATCCAATTTTAAACTTGGCTTGTAATTTGTGCATAATGATATGTCTCACTCTCAATTAAATTAATTTGGGTTGAAAGGTCAAATCATTACTTTCACATTATAAGGGTGGAATTAAAGAATACCAAATGATTAAAGTTCTTTTACACAAGGTTTAAAAAAAAGCTAGTAAAAAATGTGAGTAGGTGTTTTGATGAGACAAATTAAAAAACAAAGTTAAAGGCTACATTAATGATTAGATTATAATAGCACATGTGGGTTACCTTACCATTGAAAAAGACAAAAGACTTTGTTGTGTTGGATGCAGTCTTTTCAATTACATTAGCTAAACCATTCGTTAATTAATCCACTAATAACCCTATTTCATGACTTATTTAATTGGATCATATAATATAATTAAATTTAGCTAGAATGACTTACACTTGGCATTGGAGTGTAGTTTTTTATGGATTGAACCTAATTCAATTTAATTAGTAAAATAACGTTGTTTTATAATATATTCGGACTTGAAATTAACTCAAAACTAAATTTGAATTCACCTTAAAACTTTTTTAAAAAGTTATTAATTTTAATTTGAACCGGACTAAATTCAGACACAAATATAGTTTTTGAAATTATTAAATTAATGTTATTTGTGTGTATATATATACATAAATATATAAATAGTGTTAAATTATACTTAAATTCCATATAAATTATTTTTATTTTAATAGTTATATTTTAAAAATTATAGTTTGTCTCCTTATAATATTTGCTAATTATTATACAATTTTTTTTGTGTATTCATATAACTCTAAAATATCATTGTATTGAAATTTTAAGAAAATAGATAAAAATTTAACACAAAAAAAGTATAATTAAAATATAAAAATTAAGTAATAATTCAAGAATTGAAATAAAAAATGTTAAACCAAGAGTCTTAGCCTACTTAATCTATCTATCTATCTATATAAAACATAGTTCTTAGTATCATAGACAAAGATGAATGTAAAAAGAATCTTCTGCAGAAGAAATTAAAAGCAGAGTGACATCCTACACATCACTCGGAAACAGCCAAGTAGTTTCATGGATGTTACGTGTTAGCTTTTGCAGGAAAAAAGAAAAAATAAAAAGACAAACTACTGTGCAAGGACAAAGCTTTTCTCATCTCATGCCATGCGAGGATGGAGGATAGTGTGAAAAGTAAGAGTTTGTGGATCAAACTTTCGTGGAAAAAGATAAAAAGACCCACTTCAATTCTTGGAAGAAATGGCACATATTGCGGTCAGAAAGCTATCAACATCATCAAGTTGTCTGCTTTTCACATCACCTTTCAGGAGTTTGAGGGGCACAGTTGAATCTTGTGGTTGTAGTTCTGGATCGTTATTACGATCTGTCTTATTCGAAATTACAATATAATTCGCAGTCTGTAATCTAAAATCTTAACAAGAAGACTAAATTTATGCAGAAAGTGGTAAGTCAGCTTGTGATAAGAGCTAGATGAAGAAGTTGATATATCTATATATATTCTGTATTCAATCAACTACAGCTTGGCAGGTTCTTGTCAGAGAAGTCGAGCTGATAGGACACAAAGACAAGTGCTAAAGAGGACAAAGCTACTGGTACAGGTCCAAACGTCCACATTAATACAGGAAAACTGATGCAAAGAACACGATTTCCTATGAAATTCAATAAGAAACCTCGTTGGAAAATTGTCTGTGTATAATCAGCAGATGAAGAGAACTCCCCAGAAGCATTTATGAGGAAATTTGCATCAGTCAAGTAGCCAAGTGCCATGGAGTTGCATAAAAAGCTGACAGACAAAAATGCTGATGCTAGACTGAACTTCAGAACATAAATCTTACCAGATTGTGACCCAAAAATTGTACTATTTAGAAGGTGGCTTGCATTGTAGGTGTTGTTAATCAAAGCTGCCACTGATAAGTTCACGATAATGGCTATGGAAGCAATAAATACTGTTGCCATTAGCGTGTTTCTCAAGCTCTGCACAGCGAGCATGCCTTTCTTGTCATCACCCTGGGAAAGAAAAAAAAAAGAAAAACAAACCCATTATAGCAGAATCCTGGAACTCAGATATGTTATTGTGGGGAGTTTTGGATTAACCTCTTTCATGTCCAGAAGCCAAAGTTTCCTTCTTGATGCGTTGAACCCACTGGTGGTTTTGAATGGTTTGTTCTTGAGACAATGCCAGAGATAGGTATGGTAACCAACCAAGAGAAAAATACTCGAAGGGACCAAAACGCTGTCAAGATAATGAATCAAATTCATCATATTGGAAAGTTTTGGAAGCAGAAACTTGCCAATTAACAAGGAAGAGCAAAGCTTTCTCCAATGGTGATTTAACTACTCTGATACAACTCGTGCGTAGTGGTGGAGTTTAGGTCATGACGTTAGGCAAAGAGCACCTCTGTGGACTGGAATATATAGTGGAATTAAAAGATGCTGATATGGAGTCTGAGGCATCAACAACTAATATTTAGTGGTAAACCCATTAGCGAGCAATTTCAAAAGCACAAATCTTTATCAGATAGAATCTTAATCGTTTGGGCAACTTCATGCTGATGAACCATTCACGCTTACAGAAAGAAGAAGAACTGAACAATCTGTCATTTACCTGGGTATTCGGTTCTGTTAAGGCCAAGCCCAATTATCAAATGACTTAAGAAAAATCAAAACTTGAATAAAGGCCTGAGGGCCATTTTCAGTTAACAAGTCATAATCATACGACAGTAGTGCGAGGGAGGTGGGGTGTTCTGTTTTCTTCAACCAACAGTTTACTGTAGGGGTCAGTGGAAGTGTTAGAAAAACCAAATTGAGAGAGAAGAAAATCGGTTTCATTTCATCGGAGTTAAGAATATTTATATAATACATCTTTAGAATGAATAACTAACTTAACTAATAAATTGAGAGAGAAGAAAATCGGTTTCATTTCATCAGAGTTAAGAATATTTATACAATACATCTTTAGAATGAATAACTAAGAGCCCGTTTGGTTTCACTTCTGTTTTTCTGTTGTTGTTTTTAGTTTCTGTTTCTTGTTTTTGGTTTCTGTTTTTTTGCTTAAAAAAATGAA
>JANTNU010000004.1:33350486-33361026 GCA_024752395.1 Erythroxylum havanense | reverse complement strand
AATCGAGAATCACCTCAATCGGAGGTCTATACCATAAGTTATGCCCAATAAACTAAAAATCAACCTATCAGAAAACTGCTCTTCGCCGCGACCAGCACCCCTCGCCGCGGCGTACAGAAGGTCGCTCGCCGCGGCGTAGACGAAAATGTTTGCCGCGGCGTGAAACCAAGCGCTCGTCGCGGCGAGCACTTAATTTACTGGTCGCGGCGAGGCTGCCCAGATGTCGCGACGTGCGGGTCGCGCCACCGTCTTCTCTGATCGATTTTCGTCCATTTCTCTCTCTAAAACCCCCCATTAACACTCTCAATTACCCAAATTAACCATAATAAATGCCATAAATGCATCAAAAATCATTAATAACAACATTAAAGCTATTAACTTACACAAATCAAGCCTCAAATCCAAAAATCACCGTAAACCTTAAAATCCTTCAAAATCAACGACTAACCCCTCTCAAGCTTCTCAACCTTCATCAATCACAATAAACAAGTTAGCCTTGCACAATAAGAAGAAGCCATAAGGAAAGATCGAAGAATCCTCACCGATGGGAGGAATCGAAGAACACCGTGGGAGGAGGAAGAGAAGAAACGATTTTTGACTTAAGAAAATTCCCAATTTCAAACCTAAGTATATATAGACATAGGTCTCCAAATCAGTTCAAATTTCAGTCTCTAAATTTCAATGGCTCAACATTTTTATTTCCTAACAGTATAACTCTAATTTTTCCATTGCCATAGAACAAATCTTTCAGTACCAGACGGTCAATCGGTCAATTACTCGAAAATTTCCGGTCCGGGTATTTTCTCCCGAACTTTCAGAAAATTTCCTATAAGCCACTATCAATTGCCAACCACTCTTAAACTATTCTAAATCAATTATTTGAACCCAATTACACCTAATTTCTCAATTAATCACGATCATAATTCAGTCAGTTTCCAATTCACAATCCAATCAATTCATACTCACAATTAAAATGCCGGAAAATTATGAATGCATATACCTATGAATAAATGCATATGCTATAACCTGTTCCTCTATAATTAGAGGCCAGTAACATAATCAATCAGTGAATGCAATGAAACCTATCAGTCCGTCCCAATTTACCAGAATACCCTTGCTAGCAGTAACGGGATGTTACAGAGACTGTCCATTGTCTTTTTCTCTTAGTCGTGTCTTATTGAAGGGTTGGTGGTGCGTGGGTATATGGCAGCAAACTGATTATGATCTTAGTACGATATTGATATTTGTGTTCCTGACCAGTATAGAACAGGAGATCCTGATTGCTTTCTTATCCACTGATTATGTATACTATGTTTGGCGATTTAGCTATGTCCGATACAGATTCATTGCAATACAGCTAAATTCGATATGGATTTTGTAGATATGCTTGTTTAGATTAAAACATGGAGGAGTTTGATGAGGAGGGTATCTCATTGACAAGTGGTATGAAAGCAACTGGACATCCTGCCAGTAAGTTGGAGAGAATAGGGCTGGTAGATGGTCTTGAGGAAGATAAGCGAGAATAAGATTAATCTGTCCTTTTAAGATGGTACATATCCATGAATTTATTTACAGAATCTTTGATATGCCCTCCATATTTGTGTGTATAAAGAACTTGTGAATAAAACCTTACAAGAAAGTTATGAGGTAGAAGATAAAAGAAAACTTGATTCTTAGGTTCTATTTTCTTTGTGTGATATTGAAGTCATCTCAATTTCCAAATATTTTGTAATTCTTCTTTTCGTCAGTTTTGGACTGGCAACAGGTTGGAGCTTTGAGTCACCAAGATTTAAGTCCAAATTCAATTTTTCTTTTAAATTTTGAGTCTTATTGAATCTAAGTACTTGAATCTAAACCTGCATTTGAACCCGGTTGTATTGCACTCGACTTATTAAATGAACTTGACTTGATCTAACCTGGACCAATTTTTTTATGTCTAAATGCCTGTTTGATTGAACCTTTAAAGGGTGAATAAGTAATTTTTTTCTACTGCAAAAATTCTTTTTAAGAAAAATGAGAGTTTGACTGGAAAATAAAAAAGTAATTTTTAGTAGGTATAACTTTTTTAGTAGCTAAAATATAGTTTTTAAGAAGCTCAAATTTGGAGCTTATCAAAAAACGTTTTTTCAGATAAAATTTTTATATCAATTAATAAGCCCAGGGGCGGATCCAGAAAATTTTTTAAGTGGGGGCAAAATTTTAATGAGAGCAAAATTTTATTTTTAGTGGGGCAAAATTTTAATTATAGCATAATTTTATTTTTTTATACCATCAAAATTTAAAATAATAATTTTTACAAGTAAAATCTTTTGGAGCTAATGGGGGCAAGTGCCCCCACTTGCCCCACTGTGGCTCCGCCACTGAATAAGCCTATTTTTTAGTCTCTTTTGTCCTTATGTTTTACACATAATTTTCACAATACTCACAAATTCATTTTCACGTTTATTTTGAGATTTATATAATATTATTAGATTTTTTAATAAATTTTAATATTCATTTCTGATATTAATTTTACTTATGTTATAATTCATATAAAAGATTTAATTAGACATATTTTTATTTATGTTTCATATGATTTAAAATTATATAATAATTATTATATTGTGTTTTACATATTGTTTAATATACTTTAAATAATATTTATGTGTATAAATATGTTTTATTATATAGTAAAATATAGCTAAAATTAATAAAAATATTTTTATTTTTATGTTATCAAATAATCTACTAAAAAATCTATATTTTTAATTTACAAGTAAACAATTAACTGACTTTTAAAAAAAGCTTTATTAACAAAAATTTTATTGATATAAGCTTGCACCTTGCCTGAGAAGTATGAGATAAAGATTTCCTCACTTGAAGATTTTAAGGATCTTTCAAATATTACAGTTGCAGAATTAATCAATGCTTTGCAAACTATTGAGCAAAGAAGAGCCATAAGAGATGAGAAAACAACAAAAGGAGCCTTTATTGTCAAGACATTAAACAAGTCTTTCTCAAAAAGGGTTAATTTTCCACCACGTGGCATATGTAAAAAAAAATAAGCATATGTAAAAAAAAATAATCATGATGAAAAGGATTATTGGCATAAAAGTAAACCACAGTGTTTTGGTTATCAAAGATTTGGGCATATATAAAAATATTGTAAGTTCAAAAATGAGCAATCAAATTTTGCTCAAGAAGAAGAAGAAACTTTATTTTAAAATTGGAGAGATGTGCTCTAATACTATTATTAGCAAGATTGATGAGAAGTACATCAATAGTTGAAGTTTGATGAGAAGTACATCAACAATTAAAAAATGTTGTGAGAAGTGCACCATCCTCCATTGAAAAGAAGTGCTTCAAATTATAAATATTGCATGTGATATTGGAGATATGTGCTCCAAGAAGATAACTCAATATTTGCAATATTTGAATCTTGAATCAACGTATGTATCTTCTACTTCCACTTCACATCGGACAAATGGTCACTCCTATACTACTAGGCCCATCCGTGATAATTTTGTCCGAACAAAGAAATGGCCGATAGTCGTTGAAGCCCATCCGCCCTTGGCGAGTTGGCCGTTGATATTAATCACAGTTCCAGCCCTTTCACCTTCGCAAATTTAAACAGATCATTGGATATCTCTGTCGAGTCTGGTTTTGTCGAAGGGACCACGTCAGTCCGATGGAAACATGTAAAACCCCACGTTGGTACAGTATAACTGAACACGTGGATCACATGCCAAGGTACAAAGCCCTCAACGGGGTCCCACATGTTCTTGATAAAATCAGATGCTTTTGGTTAATTGGTGGGTGCTTTTATTGATTAATTGATGTTGCTAGAACAAAACGGAGTGTTTTAAATCGATAAATTGGCCTCCATTAATGGCGGTCTTCCATGCAGCTTCAGATCGAAACGACTTATACAACTAACTTTTTCGTTAATGGTAATGTATAATTCAAGTCAAATGATATAGCCACGAAAGCTTTGAAATTTTCTAGTTATATTAAGGTACAAAATAAGAAGTATAGATATTTGATCGTTCTCGCTCGGTGAATAATCAAAGTGACACCTTGAGCTGCCAGAAATAGTTTCTCTGCTAAATTCATGATTTTTCTCGATCTGGGTTTTTGAAAAGACTCCGGCTTTTGAAAGTACCTTGAATCAATCAAATTTGTCGGTTTAACTCTGTTTTTTTCCTTAATCCCTAAGACTCCAAAGTTGTATTTATAGAGAATATTTTAGTATTCTGGTTAACTTTTTCTAGCAAAAGAGGTCATAACTTAAAATTGGGTTATTCCTCTTTCGATCGATTGGAATCTGATTGAGATATGGGGAATTGGTTTAGAGGAAACATGAAGTTAAAGCTAGGAGTTTTAACCTGTGTATGGCTTTTCCTATCTGGTACTTGTTTGGGTCGGTTTGTTGTGGAGAAGAATAGCTTGAAAGTGACGTCGCCGGATTCATTGAAGGGGGTGCATGAGTGTGCGATTGGGAATTTCGGAGTTCCGCAATATGGAGGTACTCTGGTTGGGACTGTGGTTTATCCGAAAGCCAATCAAAAGGCATGCAAAGGCTTCGATGAAGTTGGTATCTCCTTCAAATCGAAACCAGGCGGTCTTCCCACTTTTCTTCTTGTCGATCGAGGAGGTTAGCTTCTTTAGTTTCACGTCTTTGATCTCTTGTTTTTCTCGTCAATTTTGAATCTTTATTGGTTAGATGCGAAGTTTCGTAACTTTCAATGTGATTTGTCCAGAAGAAGAAAGTTAGAGATTTGATATTTTGGGAAATTTTGCTACATATGGCAACGTTTTTAATTATTGCTAAATGTTATCTGTGAATCTGTGTTGAGCGCTTATTTATTTAACATCCTCAAGTTTCCAATTTCGAAGTTCTTGATCCATGTATTTTTCTTGAATGTGAAATGCTCAAAACAGGCTTTTGCATTGAAGTTGTTTTAGCGGTAATGATTGGGTTAATTATTGTTCTTTAATTTGATCTGATAGTAGTTTTGTCATCCCTACCGTTCATTTAATGCGAGGCTGCAACTTTTTTGATATTTTGTTATTTATTTTGCATTCCCTTCTCATTTCTGATAGAGGGATTTCGAATCGAGATGAACAGGGCTTGTTCTTATTGTTGTTTCTTTCTCAATTTTTCAACTGGAGCTTCTCATCTTAAAGATTCTTGTCCGTGCAGACTGTTACTTTACCTTGAAGGCATGGAATGCACAAAATGGTGGAGCTGCCGCTGTTCTTGTTACTGATGACAAAACCGAACCACTGATAACTATGGACTCCCCTGCAGAAGAAAATGCAGATGCTGAGTATTTACAGAACATCACTATCCCTTCTGCTCTCATCGGCAAGTCTCTGGGGGATGATATCAAGAAAGCTTTATCTGGTGGAGATATGGTTAACATGAATCTTGATTGGACAGAGGCTCTTCCACATCCTGACGAGCGAGTTGAGTATGAGTTTTGGACAAATAGCAATGATGAGTGTGGGCAAAAGTGTGACAGCCAGATTGAGTTTGTCAAGAATTTCAAAGGTGCAGCTCAGATACTTGAGCAGAAGGGTTACACTCAGTTCACGCCACACTACATAACATGGTATTGCCCTGAAGCCTTCGTTCTGAGCAAGCAGTGCAAATCTCAATGCATCAACCATGGAAGATACTGTGCTCCGGATCCTGAACAAGACTTCAGTAGAGGGTATGATGGAAAAGATGTTGTGATTCAGAATCTTCGTCAAGTTTGTGTTTTCAAAGTAGCCAATGAAAGTCAAAAACCATGGCTTTGGTGGGACTATGTAACTGACTTCTCAATTCGTTGCCCAATGAAGGATAACAAATATAACAAGGAGTGCGCAAATGAAGTTATTAAGTCTCTTGGTATGTCATTGGGTTCTTTATTCTATTTTTTATTTGGTATGCCAACTTGTGCAACCATTTTCTATTGGAAGAAAACCAAAGTTATGTTTTCTTTCTTTTGTTTTCTGGTAGTTAGCTTAACTGTTTGTCAGTCTTCCATAAATCTGTGAATATTCATCATCTTCTTTGCATCCTATCAGCTGATAGGGGCAAAGTTTTTAACAACTTTTTTCTTAATTCTGCCTCTTGTGCTAGGTATTGATCTCAAGAAGGTAGATGAATGCATAGGAGATCCTGAGGCAAATGTGGAAAATGCTGTTCTTAAAGCTGAGCAGGAGGCACAGGTGTGTTCATAGAAAACAAATAATTTGCATCGCAACGTTTCTTTGTCATCAAGCTGTATGATCTCGATATTTTCTACTTCAGATTGGACACGGTGCTCGAGGCGATGTGACTATCCTGCCAACCCTTGTAATAAACAATAGACAGTATAGAGGTGTGCAGTGGGTATAATAGAGCTCCTTTTAACTACCTTATTAACTTATTCTTGATTTCTGACCATCTACTTATACTATTTTTAGGTAAGTTGGACAAAGGAGCAGTTCTTAAGGCTATATGTGCAGGCTTCCAGGAGACAACAGAACCAGCCATATGTCTAACTGAAGGTTATGATCTTTGAATTCTTATTCTCAATAGAATTAATCTTTGTTAATTTTCTTACAGTTTTTGACTTTAAACAGTGATTCTGGTGTGTTACTGCACTGCACAGAGGATGATTCCTTCACCTATTAACATGGTGTAAAATTAATAGCATTAGTTGTATTGTCATAGTCTCTACGAATATTTAGTACCATTTTACTGAACAAAATTTTTCTTTGATATGTTGATCATTGTTAACTTGATATTTCTACAGATATAGAAACCAATGAATGTTTGGAAAACAATGGAGGGTGCTGGCAGGACAAAGTTGCTAACCTTACTGCATGCAAGGTATTGACATGATTTCAACCATTTTCAGTGACTATATTTGTTGGATATCTGCCAATACTAACTGCAAAATACTTTCTGGACTTGAACTCCATAGGATACTTTTCGTGGTAGAGTGTGTGAATGTCCAGTGGTACAAGGTGTGAGATTTTCTGGGGATGGTTATACTCATTGTGAAGGTGAATTTTTTCTTTCTCTGTTCAAATTCTGATTCAATGTCTTTTTCAAGGACAAAAGACAATTGATTTTTGCTTAAATTTTTTTTTGTTCTGTTTGGCTTCTAATGAAATTGGCTAAGCTATAGGTTTTAATTATTCTATGACTCAATTTTAGCCGCTTTGATATGTTATTCTGTTGAGATTTTAGCCACTAGTATTTTCTATGTTAAGGGATGCCGAGCTGATTGTTCCTGTTGGAAAAAAAAAAGATAAATAAAGCAGAGGAGTAATTAAAGAAACTACACAAACTTCTTGCTTTTCGCATAAAATAACACAAGAGTTTAGCTACATAAATAGACTCAAAGAAACCTACTAAGGTAAAACCAAGCAACTAACTAGGAAGTGGGTAAATGGCCCATGTAATCCTCCACTAACAACTATCCAACAATTTTGAAGCATTTGCTAACGTTCCTGATATGTCATCTTAAGTTTTAACATTACTTTCTTTTTTTCAAAAGAAAATATAAGGAACAAGAATTTCTATAAACTTGCGTAGCTCCACTAGATATAGGGATCCTTAGAATTTTACAGCCATTCTTTTTTATTTTGAAATCATACAACCATTTTCTGCTTGTATTCACACTCCTTGTTCCCCAAGCAGCTTCAGGTGCTTTACGTTGTGAAATTAATAATGGGGGATGTTGGAAAGGATCCCAAGATGGTAAAACTTTCTCTGCTTGCATTGTAAGTATTCCAGCTTTAAATATAATGAGCTTCTTTACCTCTATTTTCGTTCCTTCAATCATTTTCCTGTAGCTACCTATTCTAATGATTTTTATGCTACTTTTCTAATAATTTTCTAGGATGATAATCCACAAAGTTGCAAGTGTCCTCCAGGATTTAAGGGTGATGGAGTCAACACATGCAACGGTAATCATTTCTACCCTTGATTAATCATTTGATCTCCTGTCATTCTGCTACAGATAATGGACAATGAATTAGTTCACCTGGCTTGTACCTCTTCATTCCTTATTGAAGTTTTCTTCATTATGGTTCTGTTACTGCCTGCCACTTTTTCCTGAACCAATATAGAATCTGTTTATCTCAATAATTTTGACCGTAAAGACCAAACAGTAATGAGAGCCCTGGTTGAAAGATTATGGAAAGTGTTGTGGCATCTTGTGTATTAATTCAAAATGCAACGCATGCTTATTTTTAGTCAATTCAATCTGTCAGTTGCTTTATCAAGAACTTTATTCTTGATGAAGTTCATCTCATGCATTATAAAATTTCAGTCTTAAGCCATATAGGATATGGGACAATCTTTCAAAGAAGTAAACATCTTTTTGTTATGCTTAGATGAGTGTAAAGAAAATCATTTCTAGCATTGTCCCAGATGTGAGAAGTTTACTTGTCAAAAAGCAGATTAATTTGCTATAAAATTTATCAATCTTGATTGTGTTCCAGATGTGGATGAGTGCAAAGAGAAACTGGCCTGCCAATGTCCTCAATGCAAATGCAAGAACACCTGGGGCAGTTATGAGTGCAGCTGTAGTGGTGGTTTGTTATACATGCGAGAACACGATACATGCATAAGTAAGTATCCCCATTTGTTGCTTTCAATAATACAAACTTGTCACTATCATCAAAATTGATAATCATCACGGTAACATGAGCCTTGCTCCATCATGAGCTACATGTTTTTAGTTTTAATCTTCTTTGCTTATCATGTTTCTCTATGGTTCAACCTAAATGCCAGTTATTTAAAATTGATGTTTTGTGATTGATATACTTTGGTTGACATTTGGAATTTTTTATATCTATATGAACTCGTTAGAATCTTCTCTTCATCTAATAGGCTCCTCACGAACAATAATAAATGCAGAATGTATAATTTTTAGAACTTAATTGTCAGAAAGTTCAATGAGTATATTATTAGTTGGTTATGTCTTTTACAGCCTTCCATCATACTTAATAATACTTGCTCATTATTTTTTCGGTAGAGCTTAAGTACCAATTTTCATGATTCAGGTAAAGAATCTAGCACAGAGGTTAGCTGGAGCTTTGTGTGGGTGATCATTCTTGGCTTAGCCGCTGCTGGAGTTGCTGGATATGCAGTGTACAAGTATAGAATCCGGGTATGTAGTCAGAATACCAATTAGCTTTTATGTGTTGCAAATTGAAGCCTTTGTGCTGATTATGCTAATAGAGAAAAAACAATTCCGGCGGACTCAGTTTTTTATGTGATTTGTTGACATGTACTTAATATGTCAACAACTATGCATCTGACCTTGTGTTATGCATCAATTTGCAGAGATACATGGATTCGGAGATAAGAGCTATTATGGCACAGTACATGCCATTGGATAGCCAAGGAGAGATACCAGTGCATCATACTTCACGCGTAGGTGTGTGAGGACCCGAATTAATAGTAAAAAGTCGTATTTGCGTACCCTTTACTTGATGCATTCTCCGCTTTCTTACACTTAGTCTCACTCTTTTGTATTTAGAAAGTACATATTTTGTAAACAACAGTGTCTGAAGTTCATGTGGATCATTCAATTCAATAGTTAGAATTTCCTTCTCCGTGATCTGTTCTGATGATATTTGAATTGCTGCTTAGTTAGGTTGGTTATATTTACTTGTTTTCTTCCTGATATTCAGCTAAAAAGTAAGGGACTTTAAGGCTAGGGGCTGTTGAGTGGTTTGCGTGGTGATGTATGATTTCTGAGTATATAGATTCGCCGAGTTTAGGTATGAGCTCAAACATCTAGAGCTAGATCTAGTGCAGTGGGCTGAGAATGATATCTGAGTCTGTCTTTTAGGGATCCCATCATTAGACTTGCAGAATTAAGTGGGGGGTCATTTTTAGGCGATTGGTTGCCGACGATCAAATTAGTTAAACTAGAGAAAGATGGTGGCGATTGGTTTCCGAATCAAATTAGTTAAACTAGAGAAAGATGGTGTTTTTCGGTGAGTTGACCATCGAATTATCAAACTTTCTTCTTCTACTTTGAATCATTTGTTTAGATTCGCTAAATTGCTCTAGTCTGCATGATTTGGTATTCATAAGTTCTCCATCTTGAACTTCCGTCACTGCTCAGTGCTTCATTTTCCAGACATTATTCTGATGAGAAGGCTTAGCTTAATACAACTACTTTCCAAGCATCATCAAATAATACATACTGTATCTCACCCTTTGGAAAAATGAAACCTTTTTGATGATGGTTCCTGGAAAGCTTGGGTCTGACATGGCCGAGCTCAGTGTCAAGTCTGAGAATGAAATTTTTTCGAGTCTGTTATATTTGATGGCTTCAAACTTCAAAGTTTAAACTCAGGTATTAAAATCCTTTATAGGTTCAGTTTTGAGTCTAGCTCGGCACTGCAAGGAGGATAGTAGAAGCAGGCTTGGAAGCTCTTAGAGAGATCAGGAGGTGAAGTAACCTCTGTTTTGCTAGATATGGTATTGAATGCAATGTGATGAATTTCGTTCCGTACCGGCCGGTACCGGCCGGTACGTACCGTTCCGGCTCAAATCCGG
>JANTNU010000004.1:33327275-33350386 GCA_024752395.1 Erythroxylum havanense | reverse complement strand
TTTTCAAAATAAATAATTTTAAAATTATTATTTATAAACTAATATTTATTTTATATATTTTCAATTATTAAATCAAATTTTATATATTTTAAAATTAATTATATTTATTGGTTGATGTTATACATTACAACTGTATAATATATATTAATATGGATCACTTTGCAATTTTTAAAAAATTTAGGGACTATTTTATAAATTTAAAAAATATCCCAAAACGGTACCCGGTACCCGCCGATATCGGTACAGTTCCGTTCCAGAGCTCAATCCGGTACCGAGCCCGGTACGGTATTCATAACATTGATTGAATGTTGCCCTTGGAACTAAAGAAGTCAATTGTCAGAAATCCGAAGAGCAGTGTGGACATGGAAGGGCTTATAGCCCGCCAATTACGCCGAGAATCACCACTAAACATACCATAAAAATTAACATTTCGAACAGAGAGATCAAACTGCAAAACCTTTTTAACAGAAACAGATCTCTCATACTTTGAACTCCATATTCTTTTCTAAGTGCTGCATGCAAGAAAAATGTTAATATAATAACTTAACAACAAGCTAGGCCTCCTAAGTTCAGAAGTAAAATAGTAAATAAAGCTTACTACGCAACAGGGAGTTGGTGGAATTTTGGCTTAATGTGCTTTTGATAAGAACAAAACAGAGAATTTTTCAAAGAAAAACAGAGGAATTTTGGCCACATTCCACCTAGAGTTGGCAACACTCTGAATCGCATCGAAAACTACAAAACTACGATTTGCCCTCTTGCCCTTACCTTAACTTGTACTTTACGGATTTCTTACAGGTTTTGGTCTCCAAGAACATGTGTGTGTGTCTATATATATATATATATATTTATATCTGTGTTTGTGTGTGTGAAACAATGTTAGGAACCAAGTGAAGTGACTGTTCATCCTTTTACTGTCTCTGTTAACATTTATAAATCTACATCTCGATTCAGGTAAAATATCCCAGTTTGATTCGAACTTAATTTATAGCATTGATCTTCACCCAACTTCTCCAAATCTTGACCTCTTGTTATTTTCATATAAGATAATGATTCCGGGGACCATTTAGATATGCTCTCTCGGCTTGATGATGCATGTTTAACCATAACATATTGTCATTTAAACACCTACGTAGTTTTCATCTAACTAAAACTTGATGCCCCTCCCTCCATTTCAGCATTAGCTTATGCAAGAATCAAATCAATCTCCTAATCTACACTAATTTGAGAAGTAATGGAGATGATTCCATTCATCAGATTACGGTAATGGAAAGGGATGTCCTTGTCTTTATCTGGAAAAATATAAATGACAGAAAGCATAAAATAAGTCGTACTTAGCGGAAAACAGAGAAGGAAAATAAACAAACTATGAGGTTTAGGAGTTGGAAAATGCTAGGCATAGTTACACACAATGGTCTCTTTTGACCAAAGAAAGCGAGCCTCTCTGTAATGCTCTGTTTCAAGAAGCATTTCAAAAGTTCCAATCTTTTATTCCTCCGTTCTCATCTCAATCCTCTGACCCTATTATCATTGCTTTCTTTTTCTTCGAGATCTTCCAATATCTATAGCTCGTCACTCCTCTCTCCGGCCCCTGTTGCTACTTTTTCCGGTGAACTTGCCGCCTTGTTCAGGAACACTGTTTTTGAAGTCTGCTCTACTCCCACTCCCCAACAAGTCGTTCATCCTTTCTCTTTCCTCAAACACTTTGTCTCAGCTTTTCTCCCAGTTCAAACTTTTTGTCTGCTTCTGTTTCATCGTTATCCTTAATTCTTCGTTTCACCTTTGTTTGTTTGTCTCTTTCTAGTTCTCACACTGACTTGTCTGGTCATTTTCTTTGGCTGTTTACTGGATCAAAAACAGAGCCTTTGCGTTTCTTCCGTGTTTAGTGCTTTTCTTTTTCTTCTATATTGCCTCCTGCCGCTAAAATTTGTATCCTTATATTTTCCTATAAAAACATTCTCATTTCTTGGTTGTAACCTCCATTCATATTTTTCATGTGAAGCTTCCGTTCTTTGATGCTATTCTCTGTTCTTCGGACCCTACACGGTATTCCAGTCAACTGTTCTCCATTTTGATGACTTTTTGTATTACAAGTTGTAGAACTGCCAGTTCGAATACTTCCATGGAATAACATTCTTGAAAGATTTCATCTTTAATGAAATACTGGAGTAGTGAGCTTGAAGATGCTGTTCAAACTCTGTCTTCTTGTTTCGGCTTCAGTTTTAGTACAGTCCTTGGACCAGATGTTCAACGATGATGTCCTTGGTTTGATCGTCTTCAAGGCTGGTCTTCGAGACCCTTACTCTAATTTGAAATCATGGTCCGAAGAAGATGACACCCCCTGCTATTGGGTCGGCGTCACATGCGACCCAGTATCTCATAGGGTCACCAAGCTGATTCTTGACGGCTTCTCACTTTCTGGGCACATCGGTCGTGGACTCTTGAGGTTGCAGTATCTTCAAGTTCTGTCCTTGTCGAGTAACAACTTCACTGGGACCATAAAGTCGGGTCTTGTTAAGCTTGGGGGTTTACAAGTTGTTGACTTGAGCGACAATAATCTCTCAGGGACAATCCCTGCTGATTTTTTTCAGCAATGTGGATCACTGAAATCTGTTTCGTTTGCTAGGAATAACCTCACCGGCCAGATTCCTGATTCTTTGAGCTCGTGCCTGACACTGTTATCTGTTAATTTTTCATCTAATCAGCTTTCTGGGAAGTTACCATCTGGTTTATGGCTTCTGAGAGAGCTTCAATATATTGATTTATCAGACAACTTCTTGGAAGGAGCTGTTCCAGAAGGAATTGCCAACTTGAATGATTTGAGAGCGATTAACTTGCGAAAGAACAGGTTTTCTGGTCAGCTTCCAGCGGATATAGGAGAGGGTTTGTCTCTGAAACAAGTTGATTTCAGCCACAATTCTCTGTCTGGTGGCCTTTCAGAGTCGTTGCAGAATCTTAAAGGTTGCAGTTCTCTTAGATTAGGAGGAAACTCATTCACTGGTGAAGTTCCTGGTTGGATTGGGGAACTGAGGAATCTTGAGATTTTAGACTTTTCTAGCAATAGATTCTTTGGTAGGATTCCAAATTCTGTTGGTAATCTATATTTACTGAAGGAACTAAATCTGTCTATTAACCAGCTTAATGGTGGATTACCTGAATCTATTGGGAATTGCCTCAACCTTATAAGTATAGATGTTAGTCAGAATTTTTTGTCTGGTCATCTTCCTTCTTGGGTTTTTAAGATGGGAGTAAGAAGTGAGTCAATTTCTGGTTACAAGTTAAGTGAAAGCATCAAAAACCCTTTAGTTACATCCTTGGAAAAGTCTCTTCAGGTCTTGGATCTATCTTCAAATGCTTTTTCTGGTGAAATTCCATATAATGTAGGAGTTCTGAGCAGCTTGTTGCTTTTGAATATATCCAAGAACCAGCTCTCGGGTTCTATCCCGTCTAGCGTAGGAGATCTGGAAGCAATGCAAGTCCTTGACTTGAGCGATAATATGCTCAATGGAATCATTCCTTCTGAAATTGGAGCAGCAGCTTCACTCTTGGAACTGAGGCTGGAAAAGAATGTACTGACTGGGAATATCCCAGCTGAAATAAAGAAATGCTCGTCTCTAACATCTCTGTGAGTTCAAGCTTTGCTGGAATTTGTGATCTAGATTTCTGCTTCCAAGTGTTTCATGTTTTTCCTGATAAAGCCGTATCCTGTGGCTTTACTTGTTTCCTTACCCTTGTTTCAAATTCTAACAGAAACTTCTCTTTGTTCTCGAAACTTTCAGGATCTTATCTGACAACAATCTCAGTGGTCCTATTCCGGCAGCCATTGCGAATCTAAGAAACCTCCAGTTTGTTGACTTATCTTTCAATACACTATCTGGTAGCTTACCTAAGGAGTTGACAGATCTTTCAAACCTGCAATGTTTCAACATCTCCCATAATAGCCTACAAGGTGAGCTACCACTTGGAGGTTTTTTCAACACCATTTCCCCCTCATCTGTCTCTGACAATCCATCTTTATGCGGTTCTCTTGTCAACCGTTCATGCCCTTCCTCACATCCAAAACCCATTTTCCTTGATCCGAACTCCCACAATTCCTCCAACACCTCTTCTTTAAGCCAGCATCATAGGAAAATTGTTCTCAGCATCTCTGTCCTTATAGCTATTGGTGCAGCTTCATTTATTGCTGTTGGTGTGATAGCTGTTACTCTCCTCAACATCCATGTTAGGAGGTCTTCCAGGTCACATTCTCCTGCTGCAATCACACTGTCAGGTGGGGAGGATTTCAGTTGTTCCCCTTCTAATGATCCAAAGTATGGCAAACTTGTCATGTTTTCTGGTGATGCTGATTTTGTTGCTGGGACAAATGCACTTCTGAACAAGGATTCTGAAATTGGCCGTGGTGGGTTCGGAGTTGTTTACCGAACAACACTTCGCGATGGGCGTTCAGTTGCTATAAAGAAACTAACAGTTTTAAGCTTTATTAGATCCCAAGAAGAATTTGAGAGGGAAGTGAAGAAACTTGGGAAAGTCAGGCACAATAATCTCGTGGCATTGGAAGGCTATTACTGGACTCCATCATTGCAGTTACTTATTTATGAATACGTTTCCAGTGGGAGCTTGTACAAGCATCTGCATGATGTACCAAACACAAACTGTCTCTCCTGGCGACAGAGATTTGACGTAATTCTAGGAACGGCAAAAGGCTTGGCCTATCTGCATCATATGAACATCATTCACTACAATCTGAAATCAACAAATGTTCTAATAGATGATTTTGGTGAGCCAAAAGTTGGGGACTTTGGCTTAGCAACACTATTGCCGATGCTAGACCACTGCATCCTAAGCCGCAAAATCCAAAGTGCTCTTGGCTACATGGCTCCTGAGTTTGCTTGTAAAACTGTGAAGATAACAGAGAAATGTGATGTGTATGGTTTCGGGGTCTTGGTCTTGGAGGTGGTGACTGGGAAAAGGCCAGTTGAGTACCTGGAGGATGATGTAGTGATGCTCTGTGACTTGGTGAGAGAAGCATTGGAGGATGGTAGAGTGGAGGAATGTGTTGATCATAGGCTTCGCGGAAACTTTCCTGCAGATGAAGCTATCCCAGTAATAAAACTCGGCCTAATTTGTGCTTCTCAGGTGCCATCTAACCGGCCAGACATGGAGGAAGTTGTGAACATTTTGGAGCTTATCCAGTGCCCTGCAGAGGGTCTGGAATGAATTGAACTTGCATAGTTCAAGAACAGAACAAAAAATTCTTTCCTCCGGTCATGAATAATCCTCCAGTAGGCTAAAGACAGTAGATGGAATTTTGTTTGGTTCTTTTCAATTTCTTGGCAGCTATTGTATTGTACCTTTCATGTTATTCTGGATTCGATCCTGTTTCTATTACCGGATTCCTTAATCACTGGCCCAATATGGTCTATACACTAGACTGAATCAATCAATCATGTTTCATAGTTTCATGGTGGGGGTCTGCAACTATTTGTATCCTAGTAATCTGTTTAACAAATAGCAAGGTTAACGGAAGTGAAGTGGTGAAACATTGTGAAAGATGTATCTCCCTGTATCGGTTGTTAACGTAGAACTAAGAGCAGACCCTGGTTTGTGGTGTAATACTAGAGCCAACCTACCCCATTAAAGTTGTTGTAAAGCTCTTTCTGCTCTTCTTGGAATGGCAAAATCAGTGCATGCCAATCATTTTCAGCTTCAAGTGGAAAGCTTTTCCACTGCTCAGGCCGTGTGAAAAATGGCAAAACTAACCTATCACCATCAGAAGAAGCCAATGAAACAAACTCTATACCCTTTCTTATTTTTGGTTCTCCGTAGATTTTGGAGTCAGGACAGGTGGTTGTTACTTGTTGTTCCTTGTTTTCGGGTGTCTTTTTGATTATTGTATTCTGCACTAACAACTAAAGATGTTGTGGAATGGAGAAAATATCGGTTATTAACTAGATTCAGGTTAATTTATTTAGATCTTATTGGGTTTAAACTTGGATTCGATTTCATCAAAGTCAACGTATCAATTTCAATGTGATAGAACTCAAGTTAAAATATTCTGAATTAATTGAGTTCAAACTTGACTTTAATAGATTTTTTTACCAATTAATTATAAAAAATTAGTTTATACTCAAATTAAAATCATTGGACTAACCTAGATTTAATCAAATTGGACTAAGACTCAAGTATTCAAGTATGTTAAGACTTAAGTTTAGATTTTTAAGAAAAAATCTTAGATTTTAGAGAAATTAAATCCGATGGGATCCATTACCAACCCTTTTGTTATCATTAATGAATAAAAGAGATGATGAAATTTTGACTGGTAAATCAATAATGACAAAGTTTTGAAATGGGATATTTACCCTCATGAGAACCTAAAATCAGTCAAGTCTTGATAAAAGAAAAAGGAGTAAAAGCAAAAAGAAAGCTTGAAAACTAGCAAGCAAGGCGCTTCAGTACAATACAAGATTGTGTAAAAGCAAAAGGAAAGCATGACAAAGGAATCAGATACAATTTCGTTTCCTACAAGAAAGAATAAAGAGAAAATTGGGCCAATCAGCAGTATAATTTTATATTTATATTGTATCGACCAGTATTCAAAGGGACAAGTCATTCAAGACTTGATTTATGGTCTGACAGTAACAATGCCGTTGAATCTAGGGACTCACTTACCCCGGAAACTGGGAAGTACACAGACATAAATAGACATCCAATAATATTGGTAGTAGCAGATTGGTACGATGGTCTAGACAAGAATGTTCCTATTTTTATTCGAAGCTTATATAAAAGAGTCTCGTGGGTAATTGTGAATTACAGCAACCCTTTTCAGTTTCTTTGCAGATATAGATACCTACATCACCTGCTCGTTTCCATGGCGATGAATACCAAAGTGAGGAATGAAGAAGTAGGCGTGGTTCTCAAGAGATTTGGAGACGAGCAGAGCACACTATTGGACAAGTTTGAGAGACTTTCCTTTGAGGTGAGACTAAACCAAGCCATTCTTGGTCGGAGCCTCTCTGAGCCAGGAGAGGTATCTGCTTCACGATTCCAAGTTCCAATGATTGGACAAGCTCCAGAGCCAGAGGTGAAACAAGGAAGACGAAAAGGCAAAATGGGTTTCCAGAGAATCCTGAAGAAGTTGTTCAGACCAATTCTTGGGAGGAAGGTCACTAAACACAAGGACAGTGCACCCAAAATGGAAGCTCCAGACCCCAGAGATCCTAAATCCTGGAAAGCTTTTAGCAGATCACTTAGGATTTGATTCATAATGGTTTACCTTTCTTTCCCATATAGGATTTGATTCATAATGGTTTACCTTTCTTTCCCATACTAATTTCAGCTATATAACATTAAGACATGTATGCATATATCATATAAAGATTGAAGCTTTTCTTAATTTCTATGCTTGGTTGTATCAGTTTTTGCTCCAAGAAAGAATGTTCGATATGGAAAAGTTAGTCACATTGTTCATCTCTCAGAGCATAATATAGTATTTGATCATGATACCTAGATGTCAAACACATATTCAATCCATCACTTGACATTGAAAATTACTGACATTGAAGTAATTCCTCCTCACTTCATCAATATTCTCTCCACCTAGTTTCAGCAATGAGTAGATGTATCATTTCTCAGATAATGACACTTTAGTTTCCTACTTCCGATAGATTTCTAAACTTTAAAGCCATTGGCATTCAAATTCGTAGTAATTTCAGTTGATAGATGCACTTGAATGTCATTCCAATTCCAAATGCATAAGAACATCGCAAATTATGCAGTATTCAGAGGGCTGACCTTTCGCAGTTGATCCTATTCTTGTTAATGGTGCCTTGGATGCAAGTTCACTTCTCTCATATGAGAAGAAAGCTGCTTTCCGTAAAATTTCTCAAGCAAGTACATGTTCGTAAGTTGTCTAACTCTAAGCTCGGTTGGGCGCAAACTACAAAGTAAAACTTAGGCCCGGCTCATGTAATCCCCAGTTCTTGTATCTACTAATATCCCGTCGCCTGTATTAATAAACAGAGGGACATTGACAACAGCACCAGTGTCCAGAGTTGCTGGTTTTGACCCACCTACACAATGAAATTTTGTACTAATCATAAGACAACAATTAATGACAATATAGGTGCATTAACAACTGATTAACTGAAAGCAGAGATGACTCAATCCCGTAGATATCAACGAATGCAATATGATAGCCACACAAGTGGGTGGACTGCTGACAGTTTCCACTTTCCTTCATCACTCGGAAATAGTTACAAGAAATTAACTATTTCATAATTTGATTGGCAGATTAGGGCGTTCATTAAGAGTTGTATTGGCACATGAAATGTGATACCCCCTAGATTATGACCATCCACATGGTGCAGTGAAACGGCATTACCTATCTCTCTAATGTTATAGTGCATGTTAACAAATCCAGGGCAAAGTTAACACAACGATAGAGGCCGGCTTTCTTTATGATTAAATGGCAAACACAAATGAGCATCTGAACCCAAAAAACCCTCATTTCTAGTGTTTCCGTGAAGAACCCAAATGCAATTACCTTGAGCAGTGTCACCCTTGAGGCCAGGATCGACTTGAACAACAGTTAGCTTTACTGTAATTGGAAGATCAAAATCAATAACCTGCAACCACATCAATGATCGGTCAGTGGCAGAAATGGATTGAAGAGACAAATACTCATTTTCCACAGCGGTTAGTAATTTTGGATCAGTCAAACATTACAAAAGAGTAATCCACAATTGGCTGATTTTCCACAAAAAGCAACCCATGAGACTACAAAATACGGATTTCTCATAAATCACTCTCTACAACACAATTTCTTAAAATTATGATGCTTCTTTTCCTTTTCCTTTCGCCTATGATAATTGGAGATATGCCAAAGCAAAAAAGAGTAGGGAAGTACTTTTCCTTTCCAAAAGAGTAAATTGCAGTCCATTCCTTCTTTCAGCCACTTTGTTTTATCTCCAACATCTGTTGCATTGAGACGACTCTCCTCAAACGTACTCTGTAACAAGTCAACATAACAGAAACTTGATATAGGAGATAACACCATAGTCCAACTATAACCATTTAACTATCATTTTTGCCAGCTCCGATAAAACCAAATAAGATCTCAAGTTTGTTAAACAGGCCTATATTGTCATAAATGGATAAGTAATTGCTAACTATACTTGGATATTTCAAATAGCAAGCAATACCAGGTCCATGAAGACAAATTGGTCACCGTCCTTGTAAGTGAACTGCTTTGTTTCCTTTAACACATTTGCCTCGTCAAGCTGAAGAAATGGCAGCAGAAAGGTACAGCAAAAATTAAAAAAACATACGTCACATAGCCAAAACCATCTGTCATATGTTAAAATACTAGCATTCAATCGCTATGCAACTAAAGATTGTGCGTAAACCACAGTGAAATACCCAAAAGGGGAAATTTTTACGCCCAGCAAGCAATAGGTAGAACATGAGATACAAATTGAATTGGATTGAGAATATATAATTGAATTACCGACGTTCCAGCTCGAAAAGTTTTCTCAACAGTGTTTCCGGTAACATAATTCCGTAGCTTGGTCCTAACAAAAGCCGCCCCTTTACCCGGTTTGACATGAAGAAACTCTACGAAGAACCCAACAACATAGTCATAAGGAACATATAACCAAACCCCAAATGTCAAGTAACAAAGAAAAGATGGACAAGAGCAAAGGACCAAGAGTAAGTAATGAGGTAGGTTTACCCAGAACACGCCAAGGAGCACCATCGACCTCAATGTTGGTACCCACCTTGATGTCATTACTAGACAAAGCGTAAATCTCTACATGTAACACGAATTCGATCAGCAATAACCCACACTGCGTAATCTTTATTCAGATATGAATTGAAGGAAAATTTGTTACTGGGAAAAGTGGGACGCCAAATTGATCTTGGGAAGTTCCGCATTGAAAGAGACGAAGGTTTTACTGAGAATGGTAACGATGACGACAGATAACGCGGAGTTGAACAGAGACCCAATGTTGAACTTCCCGTTCCCGCCATTGGAATGCCCTGAAATGGAACGTTTTGAGAGAGAAATAGAGAGAGAAACGGTAAAGGGGTAGTAGCAGTAGGATAAGAGAAGTAGGATCGCAATGGGTTGGGCCTGACCCTAGTTGCTGGGGGCTGGATCCAAAGCAGTAGGTCTAAGCTTGAGTCCGGCCAAGCCCGAGGTAGCTCCAATCCGAATCTAAGCCTGAGTCCGAACCCCACTCGGCCAATCCTATTTTTTTTCAATTTAAAATGTCAAAACAAAATGACGTCATTTTGTATATAAAAGTGGAGTCTCGAATTGAGCTAGGGCAACTACGACCAATTTTGTAGGAAAACTAGACTTGTGACCGAATTAGCCTGAACTTGGTCTATTAACTTCAGGTTGGGTCCGGATATAATTGTCATCCTTAAAAAGAATAAGTTCTTTTAATGCAGTATTTAACGTACTTCTTCTAATTCTTTAACGTAATATATAACCTAATCTAATTAAAATTTTAAAAATATCAATTTACTTTTAAAATGATATTATTTTATGAAATTAAACGATGTCATTTTAATTTTGGATCAATTATGTTTTATACTATTTGAACTCGACCGAATCAAATTTAGATTATTGTGAATTTAATTAAACTTTAAATTTAAAATTAAAAAATATTCATTATGATCCCTATTTTTCGATAATTAAAGATGGATATTATAAAGTATTAAGTAATAATAGAATCTTAATGTCAAATGATTAGACAAGTTTTAAAGAGTCTTTCAGTATTAAGAATGACATTTTCATTCGACACAACTCGTTCTAAAATTTTCAATGTATGTCATTGAAACCGGATTTTTTTCTTAATTTTTAATCAAATTCATATTTATTTACAAATTTTAAATTAAAAATTTAGATTTGACTTGAATTTAATCAAATTTTATATCGAGTTCAAGTCTAATATAAAGCCGGGTAGGATTAATCATAGAGTAAGTTAGGTTTGGATTATTTAAGATTCAAAAAATTGTTTACTTCAATCTCGAGTTCGGTCCTCAATTCGGTAAAACTCAAATACTTGAATTCAAATTTAATCAACCTAATTTTAATATGTCGATATCGGATAAAACTATACTAATTTGTCGTAACTCAAATACTAATTACACAATTATATATAAGGATGACATTTAAACTTGATATAAAGTTAACGATTCAACCTTATCATTTTGAATAATTAGAGCGTATTTGAGCTCGACTATAGTTCAAGTCATACTCAAATCATTCTGCGAGATAGGATAGCAAGTTTATTCGACTTGGCCTATTACCATACCTAACCATATATAATTTTATTGTTTTACTTGAGCCCAAAGTTGAGGGTAAAGACAAAATTGACTTAATATCGATACGTTGACTTCACATCTAACTGAGCTAATTATTTATTTTTAAATTTAGTAATTAATCACACAATCGTATACAACAAATTAAACCTAAATTAATAACACAATTCTTATTTTAAAATAATATCATGTCAAGTAAATAAAATAATTTTAAATTTAATTCGACTTCCTATTAAAGTCGGACCGAACCGGCTTAACTTTTAATTATGCCTAATATGGTTAAATTAAAGATATTTATTAATTTTAAATTTGAATAATGAGTTCAAAGTACAAGAAGCTTAGCTCATCATATGATTATTCTTTTTGTTTAGAAAAATATTTTATAATTCTCTGATGATATCAGTGGGCCCCACACAACCTCTTAATATTAAACTCACCCAATCAGAGCCCGTTGATCTTCGGCTACGAGTCAATATCGAACGGACGGGACAAAATCACAGTCAAAGATAGGTTCGTTTGACCGTGTCTTTAGTTTAATCATTACATTTTCAAAACTTTGACTAACTTGTCACTTCAATCGAGGTGCCTTTCTGAGAATTTCCAGATCACACTCGGGATTTTACCAAATTAGACATAACCCTCTCTCAAAATTACCTACTCATTACAAAAAAAAGCCTCTTTAACAAATATTACTTATTAACCACTAAATCTAATTAAAAATTTTCCGCACATTTTCATTCATGTCCTGTCGTCCTTATCAACATTTAGTCGAAGCCTCGTTGAGATACAAAGTTTAAAAAAGTTTAATAATACGTAACTTTACTTTTAATTAGTAAAAAAATTATTTCTAATAAATTCATATCATCATCATCATTATCACACGTAATCTAAAATTTTGAAGTGAACTGAAAAAGTTTGATGAACCCATATGTAAATCTAAATTCAAGTACACTAAGTATAATTCATTTTAATCTACAATCAAAATAATTTAAAAATTTTGAAGAGATATCATCATTAAATATAATAAAATAATAATAATAATTTAAAATTAATAAATTATAAATTATAAATAAATATTAATTGAACTTAACTAAAAAAATAAAGAATTGAAATTAGTTAGTTTCACAAGTTATAACTAGAAAGTTTTTTCTAATCAATAACTGATTAATTGATATTACAGATCAAAATCTCGTAATTTACCTTTTCGAACGTAATTTAATTAATAAAAAAAAGTTTTGACGTTGGAGGCAACAAATTTGAGTCTCAAAATTTCTGTATATTAACATAATTATAATTTTATATTATTAATTAATTAATTATATTAAATTTATGGTATAATTTTAAATAAGAAACTGTGATTAAAAAAAACACCAATTCTTAATCATGAAATGGTAGCAACTTGTAGAAAGATTGATTTTGAATGGCAAAAATGTCAAAAAGGAACTTAAGAAATTAAAAAAAGCATTTTTTTATTTTAAAAATGAGAGTTTGCGTTGGTTTGACTTTGACCAGTGTTCATTCCTTTTAGTTTTCTTCTTCCTTCCTTCCTCTCTTTTCCTTTCCTTGGTGTACTTTTCTTGCCCACAAATGTGCGCGTGTCACAGCTTTTCAATGTCTTTGAATTAGTTTTCTCTTGTACTTGAAAAAGGGTTTCTCCTGCTTTCCATTTTCGTTTCACCATCCACAGTTTCAGCGAGAGCCTTGCCTTTGCATGATTCGTCGTTTTTTCAGGTTTTTAAATTCTCAAATTTTCTTACCTTTTCGTCACAAATGATTAAGAAAAAGAGTTCTTGGCTATGTTAGTGGCTCTAGATCTTATTGGTTTGCCTGCTGATCCGCTTTTATTGGTCTTCTTTTGGTGTAAGGTTGAAAATTTGTTATGACTGGCAAAATCGTTGATTTCTTGAAAATTTGTGATTTTGGGGTTGTTTTGGATCTGGGTTTTGGAGTTTATCTATGGTGATTGATGTTGTTCTTTTTTTTTTTTTTTTGGTGCAAGGCGTTGCGGTAGCATACAAATCTTTGTTTCTTAATATCGTGTAAATTTAGTCGAGTAAGCTCATTTTTAGGCAGTGCGAAACAGAAGGAAATGGATAGTTTCTTTTCTTCTTTAATAGATTAGGGTTCTTGTTTTTGCTTAATGGAATCCGATACTGTTCCAACTTTCTTTTATTTTGGTTATCGTTTCATTTTGTTTGGCGCCAAATTGCAACTGATATGCAATGCCAAGTATTGAACTTTCGTTGATAATTGAGCTCATGGGTGATTTTCCCATCTAGGATGTGACACCCAGATGTCTGCTTCTATTACTCACAGTAATGGATGCCCGTGAGTGGGTTATGAACTGAATGACTGTTAGTTTGGATGTCACTTTTCTGGTGCAATGCCAAAAATGGAAAAAGCTTTGAACTTTATGTTTTTAATGTGGAAAAAGGAGAAATCAACGATTATTGTTTGCTTGCCAATAATTGGATCAACTACGATTTTTTGTGCATCATAGGGAATTGATGTATCTTGTGCTGTTTATTAACTTCTTTGTTCTTCACATTATAAATTGTCTACCTTATGATATTGATTCAGTCTATTTATTTCGTGATAATTTGAACGCTGTTGCTTTCTTCTGACAGAAACCTTGTAGAGCTGCTCTTGTAGATCGTTGAATGCAATTAGATGGGGTGCTTCACTGTTTTGAGGAGTAGGAAGAAAAAGCCTGAGCGTTCAGTGTCTTTCAAACACATCACACCTAAGAAGCAAATACCAATTGCACTCCCTGAACCTCCGATCCATACTAGGTCACTGCAGTCAGCCCCCCCTAGTTTTAGGACTAGAGTGAAACCTATTCAATCAGAGAATCGAGTGACCAAGAATAGAACACGGGCACTATCAGCCCCAGAAAGTCTTGATGCAGCTAAACAAGATGGTCTAGCAGCAATTGGGTATGATGAGCATGAAAGTTCAAAGAGTCGAGTTGGAATAGCTAAGGAACAGCAGTCACCTACACCACAACCTCTTCCTCTTCCTTCACCTCCAGGTGCTGTTTTGAAACCTACAAGTAGCTTCAAAGTAGGGAATTCCAGTGGCCCTTTATATGCCTCTGGACCATTACCTCTGCCCCCTAATGCAACACACAGTGGTTCAATGCGGAGCTTTTCGTACGAAGAAATTGCTTCTGCTTGCCACAATTTTTCATTAGACAGATGTGTGTCAGAAGGTCTTTCATCTGTTATATATAGGGCTTCTTTTGGGGATGATAACTCCAAGAAGTTTGAAGCCAGTATCACTCGTCTTAACCCATCAGCTCAGGTAACTCATGAACTTGACGTGATTTCTTCATGACTTTGGTGGGTGTTTCCAAAAAGATTCTTAGTTGTGCCTGTTAATTATATTTAATTAGTTGCTGTGGAAGATCATAAAGGAAGGTAGTTTGCCTCAGCCTTTTAGCAAACCTATTGTGCTATTTAATGTATGCTTTCCTTTTAGTTTGCATTGTATGCTGTGGTTTCAAAATTAGATCAGAATTGTGGATTCCTAGAGTTTGATCTTTGAGAATGCTGGTTTAAGTTTGGGAGAAAGTGCTTAACATATTTGAAGCTTATCTGATGTTTTTGATATCTGGTAGCCCTATTATGAATCAGTGAAATTGCTGAACCAAGTTCACCACTGATTAGGCTTTGCCATTGAAATTAAATGAATCAGCAAGCCCATTTTATTGAATAATCATTGTTAACTATCTTTTATATGCCTTGCTTTCTGATGATATTTGACAAGAGTATACGAGTCACATTTATTGGGTTTATGGTTTTCCAGGGTTTGAAGGAATTCATAAGTGAGGTTAACACTCTTGCATCTATGCGACATCCAAACCTTTGTAAACTGCTTGGATACTTTGGTCGTGATGGGTCTGAACAGAGAATGTTAGTGTATGAGAGGCTTTATCATGGAAGCTTGGACCGTCTCCTACACGAGAGATCTGATGGACCCCCTATTGATTGGAATACAAGGATGAAAATTGCCTTGGGTGGTGCACAAGGTCTTACTTTCTTGCATGAAGAAGGGCCTTTCCAGGTAATTAGTACGGCTGCCTGCATGACATAGTTTTCTAGTTCTTGTTGAGTTTATGGTAATTGTTATCTTGTGGTTCCTTTTTTCTTTCTTCTTGAGGATTGCTTTCAGTGATTTGTAATGCTTTCTCTTAATGATGCTTTTTAAATGCTTGAAATCCTCGCTATTATTTCCTACATGAGATGGTATTGGGGCCAATTGTTGAAAGAAACAGCTCAGCTCATTTTCTGCCTGCTTCTTTTTTCCCATTATGGGGGAAATTTTTAGTTTTTCTTTGATGATCAAGAGTTCAATTGTCTGATATGTTTGTACAGAAGATTATACTACATCTGATGTTTGCTGAAACCATTGTTCAATTTACAGGCGATGTACAATGAGTTTTCTACTGCCAATATACAGATTGACAAAGATTTTAGTGCAAAGCTTTCTGGGTATGGTTGTGTTGGTCATATTCCTGAGGCAGAGATCTCTAGCTCATCAATTGTAAGTTCCGTTACAATTTGTACTAGTTTTTATTGTGGCCCCCCTGTGCCCATCTTGTTTTCCTTTACACCAACTCTGAGATGGATAGTTTCCAATTTAATTTGCATGCAGTACTGACCCTTTCAAGGCCTTTTATTTTGGTCGTGTTTATTTTTTCTACAGGTTGTTGGAAACCTATCAGTGGAGACACTTGAGAGGGGGTTGCTGACGCCAAAAAGCAATGTGTGGAGTTTTGGAATTGTTCTGCTGGAACTACTTACAGGAAGAAGGAATCTTGATAACCGACATCCCAAGGAAGAGAGGAACTTGGTAAAGTGGAGCCGGCCTTTCTTGGCTGATGACTGTCGGCTGTCACTGATTATGGATCCTCAGTTAAAAAGCCGTTTCCCAGCAAAAGCAGCCCGGACTGTGGCCGATATTGCTCTGAGATGTCTTCAGAACGACCCGTTGGAGAGGCCAACCATGAGAACTGTTGTAGAACATCTAAAAGTCATACAAGACATGAAATACTCTTGTCGCTTCCCTCTGCAAGAACCAGCCACAGTCGCCAGAAAGCATCATATGTTGAGATCGCCGAGTTTTAATGCGATTATCACCCAACCTTCAAGGTCAAACTTCTCACCATCACCACCATCAAAACCAACACCATCTCTGCCACTTACTCTGCCCATGTCTCTGCCTCCATGCACCTGTTCACTTTCCTTCGAAGAACTTAAACGACTAGGAAGCCGGAAATCTTCAGCATCATCATCTGCTCGAAGGACTAGTGTTGAAGGATTCTGATTGTTAATAATTTGCATTCTTTTTCTGTTTTATTTGCCTTCTTTCCTCATGTTCTTCTGATGATTCAGCAGAGTGTATAGGAGATATATGTGATTTTTCAACCTAGTCATTAGAGAGGATGCTATTTGTAGATAGATTGCAGATCAGTTCTTCACTTTGCTGTAATCTGCAAGGCTGTTCATATGACAGTACTCAAGGCTTCTTGTCCATACGTATCCTGATTACTTTAATTTACTTTATATTCAGAATTACATGGCGGAGGACAGTTTACTAATAGTGAGATGGGGCTTCTTAATCCTCTATACGGTTTACTAATAGTGAGATGGGGCTTCTTAATCCTCTATTCTAAGACCTGCTTTTGTATGTGAGTTGCTGGCCATAAAGCCATCCCATCCTTGAAAAGGTGAGAGCTTTCTTATGCCAGCTTCTGATTTACCTCATTGGGAACTAATTCCGGTTGAAGTTTTGTTACCTCCTACAACCGCGTTATGTTCCTTACACCTTGGCAATGGCAACTAACTATGTTACGTTGTACATGGGAGAAGCAGACTAGTGAATCATAAGATAACGTTCACTGATCAGTGTTAGGTAAACAAAGTTGATTCGATTACATCTCTTAATGTCCCGATCCCTTCAACTCTATCGGAACGGATGTTGAGAAGAAAATTTAAAGTTATACTCACTGGTCGCGAAATTATAAGAGCGTTCAGAGGATAATCAGGAATGTTCTCACTTAATAGTCCAATGATTTTGGAATATTTGACTTCAAATAGGATTATATATAATTGTATATATTAATTTTAGTTTGAATTTATGTAAATTTATGGTTATTGTAATTCAAATTTTTACAAATTAAACTTAAGTTAATGATTTTGAATTAAAGTGAGCTACTTAGAAATAAAAATGATCACTATATAACTATTATTTAGTAATTTTTGGTGGTAATTACTATTAAATAAAAAGTTTTATTTTATAAAACATTTTATACTATTTATAATATTAATGATATTTTTATAAATATCTTTGGCTCATCATACCTCAATTATAGTGTACTATGATTCATATACTTATATAAATTGGGAGCTACATGCATCTTATTGAATTTGAGTTCAAATTAAAAAAACTTCAAAAAACTTAAGTATATTCTAGACTTAATTGAACTTAAGCCCAAAACTTGGCCCAAATCCATTTTTAGCTTAATATGAATATTTCAAATGTTTGGATCGGGCAGATTTTAATTCGGGCCTTTTTCCATTCCTATTGTAAGTTAGGGCATATGGATCTCAGCTAACCGAATTTACATTTAAGTTATGGAAAGTAGTTTAAGTTTGTAATATGATATACCAATTAAAAATTGAATAAAATTAATATTTAAAAAATAGTTAAAATTTTTTTTATTTATTACAAATTTTAAATTTTAATAATAAAGGAAAATTATTAAATAAAAATTGATTAGTTTATAAAAAAATAACCTATTAATTAATAAATTAATTAATTTTAATAACAAAATTATTAAACTAATTCAAACCGAAAATTTGATCCGATTAAGGCTTTTATTGTTAAACTGGTCAAAACGATTCGGTTTAAAAAACATTAGTTTTGGGCTATTTTTAAAAAATTTAGTTAAAAATTGATACTAAATTAAAAAAATTTAACACGTGAGTTTAAGTTGAATGATAAAAGTCCAAAGAGTTAGGAAAAGTTATCGTTACGATGGTTGGTTGGAGGAGGGTCGGCTTTTGCAACCTTAATTGCTCCAACAACTACCATAAGAAAAGCAGTGAAGAACCCTCATTCATGATCCTGACCTAGCAATTCAGGAAAATTCAAGTGTTTGTTCCCTCCCTGAAATTTCCTACCACAATCATTTGAAAATTACGTAATTACCATATCGTTATAATTAATATTTACAAATTTAATTATATGAGAGTTCACTCGTGCCATTATTTTATTTTTCCACATTATTTTGAGTTTAGGCAAAGTTTTTTCAAATTTTTAATTTTTTTTAGGAAAGATTTTTTAATTTTGATTTAAAATAATAACAAAAATATATATAATATGAATATCCTACGTAAATTAATTATATATTAATAATATATTAATTTAACTCAAATTTTAAACTCAGTTTGAACTAATTAAACTTGATTTATATGATAATTCAAAATAATTATAACAAATAATTAATTTGAATGTTTATTAACTAAACTTCTTTTTTGGGAGTGTGATCCTCTCTTATTCTAGTCCTACTCCCAATATTAGATTTTGTGTTTGTAAAGTTATATGTAAGATTTCACGTCGGTTGGAGAGAATAGCGAAGTATACCTTATAAGGATACGAATATCTTTTTCTCATAGACACGTTTTTTTGAATGTAGGAAGAACAAAACTGTAAGGCCTTGACTTGATGAGCAACCCAAAGTGGACAATATCTATGAATTAATGCTCTAGGCTGTTACAAATGATATCAGAGCCAGTTTTTGATCCATTGTGCCAGTGAAGACACTGGGCCCTAAGAGGGGTGAATTATGAGATCTCACATCGATTGAATAGAAGAATAAAGTACGCCTTATAAAGATACGGATATCTCTTTCCTATAGATGCGTTTCTTCGAATGCAGGAAGAGCAAAACCTTAAAGGCCTTATTACTCTTCTACATACTTTTTTTTTCCCATTGTACTATCTCTCTACTTTGTGGAAATAAGATTGCGTACTATTATACCTTCCCAGATTTCACATTAGGATAAGATTCGAACTAGGTGTGATGACGAAGAAGAAGAACTAAATTAAATTATCATATATTGATATTTATATATAATATATTTAATTTTTATTTTAAATTGAATTGGTATTTTTAAAAATTAAGAAATTATAAAAGAAAATTCAAAATCTTTTACAATTTTTTTTAAAAATCTAATATTAATATCTTTTAAACTTAATTCAACTATACAATTTTTGAGCCCCAAAATGGTTTGTACTTTGCTCAGAACTTGTCTGTCACATAAACTTCCATAGGTTGATGAATCAGTCTCTTTAGTATCTTCTCTTCTTCTTCTCCTTCATCAGCATTTATCACCGTTGAAACCTACTGGACCAACCTCTTTATTAGCCTCAACTACCATACATATACAATCACCTTTCCTGTTCACGCTCTTTTTCTCTATATAATCACTATACGTGAGTAGCTCAGTACTCATCAGTTATCAGCTCTCACTTACAGTGTAGCATGGCAAGCTCTCGAGCTCTTAACTTGGTTTCCATGGTGGTGATGGTTATGGTGGTGTGCACGGTGATCGGTGGACTACCTCAGACAAGAGCAGCTGTTTCATGTGAGCAAGTGATAACTAACCTCAGACCATGCGTGACTTACATAATAAACGGCGGTCCAGTTCCGGGGAACTGCTGTAATGGAGTTAAGGGGCTGAACAACGCCGCCAGGACAACGCCAGACCGTCGAGCGGTGTGCAGTTGCCTGAAATCCACCATTAGTGGACTTCCATACAATAATTTTAACGTCCAAAATGCAGCTTCACTTCCGACCAAGTGCGGGGTCAACCTTCCTTACAGGCTTGACCCTAACATCAACTGCAACGGGTATTTACAAACTAGTTGAAGAATCAGTTTAGATTCTGATCTTTTATTTTGCTAATCATGATCATGTGAAACTGTTTTTGCAGGATTAACTGATGGAAGTTGACAGATGAAGATGACGAGGGAGAAGAAGAAGAGGAAGCTAGCTAGTAGCTACTATGTCTGTTAGAATAAGTGGACTTTCAGGGTTTACCATATTCATGGAAGCTTGTGTGTCAAATCCATATGAAAGTTCAAGTCTTTGTCTTCTTATTATTAGAATATATATATATGGAGTTGTTTTCCTCTGCTAGCTACTGCTACTCAATCATCAAACCTTTTATTTATTAATGTACAATGGATATAATAATGTTAATAGACATAAAATACTAAGAAAATCTGTAAAGCCAAAAGAAGAAGACCAGTACTAAATACTATGCAGAGCCGTACTTATGTTTTGATGGAGCAGAAAGAAAGCAAGGTGACAGACATTTATGACAGGACCAACCTTCTCATTTAATGTGTTAGAACAAAGCAGAAAGGAAATACTATCTATATGCTCTCTTTAAAAGGTTCCGGCACTCGATTATCTGAGTGTCTATGCCGGAAGTACCTCTGATGCTGTTCTCTAAAAGGTTCCGAGACTCGATAATCAGTGTCTATATCGGAAATACCTCCACAAAAAGAGGACTTATATCCCTGATCATCACAAGTCTAAGCACATCAACTACAATACCAGTTGCAGACAGAGTACTGCAATTCACTGAAATAAGTGGCTGATGCTCTTGAAACTTGGACAGATCAGGTCATATGTATATAACTATTTCTCTTTATAGATAGGAAATAAGAACTCCAATTTCCTGAACTTTCGGATTCAGCCATTGATTGTAGGATATATACATTTAGTTGGAACCTCAAATAATCAATCCCCAATCAGTGGAATTTTAGAGAAAACAAGTGAAAAGGATGGGAATTAATCTTATAAACAGTCATCATCAACATTCAGTCGTCAACATTCGGTTGAAAGAGACACGAGATCTGGGGTAATTTTATAAACAGTGCACGCCATAAATCAAAAAGAGCAACAGAAGCACTCCATTTAACTGATTTCTCAACAATGTGCAGCTTTGGTCAATAATTAACTGGAAGGTCACAGAAAACTATTTAGACATCAAGGTTCCTGGAAGAGAGGGGACACTATCCAAATCATACTGTATCAGCCCGAAAACGGTAATGGGTTGCTACACCGGGGTGCATTGCTTACCAAAACTGGTATGAACTTGAATATGGTATCTGCAACTTTGTTCCAAATACTTGTAGTATAAGAGTTGAGATTAGTCTGGATAGAAAATTGCTCCGCTAAAGTTATAATGAAACAGATGACCTTGGCTGTCACTAAACCAACATTTGCCATTAATGAACAAGCAAACACCTTTATAACAGGTTCCTTAACTTTGGTAGGTGGCGACAGCTAGCTACCGGGATCAATGCAGTCAATTACAACAGCTCCTAGAAGTCGGCTAGTCTTGCAATACTTTACATGCTGTTTGTTGATAACAGAGATGCTCCTATGTCTAATCCCACAGACCTGTAAAACCTTAATAACACTTCCTGGAAAATGAACAGAAGTTATGGACCATTCATGCCAAAAGTATGTAAGCAGCCAACAAGGAGCTTGATCTAGAACTAGAAGTACGGAGAGTACCTGGGACATTGCATACAAACACTCAGAACCAGAAGCACAATTCCATGTCTTCCAGAAAAATTTCCAGGCATAACCTTCAACGTGACAATTAAGGTAACTAGCAAACTGAAGCACAATAGACCAAACTCCTATTGTGAACGTCGTAAACATAAACAAAGACCTGGTCTTTCCAGTAATGTGTTTCTTTAGCAGCAAACCCAGAAATAATAATATTGACGAAACGTAGATATACATTCCTTTTCGATTTTTTGGTGAGACTGATTCTAACAACAATGCAAGATTCCCCATGAGCAAGCATCCAGCAAATAATGATTCCTATAGCCATGAATCAGCATTAATCATCCCAAAATCAGATGAACAGAGATGCTTAAACATTGCTGATTAAGTTAGGTAGAAGAAATTTCATACCTCACAAGCCAGATTTCTCAGCGGAGATCCAAGAAGCTTACTTTCCCAGTATTGGGGATCTGGGTTGTTTTTCTTCACTGCAACGGTTCGCTTCTTGGAAAGCTCTTGAAAAAACCCCAAGAATCGGGATTTTAGGCTTTTCGGTTTCTCCACTTTTGCTTGGAGAAGGAAAGCATAGATCTTAATAAAGATTGACAGTTTGAGGAATTGGGAAGTGGGTTTCACTGCGATTGCTTTGAACTTGAAGTTAAACTTGTTTCTGTTAAATCTGACATCGAACTTGATCTTCCATGGAACCCTCTTCCTGATCTGAACTTTCCAATTCATTTTCTTTAACAAAGTCGACTCAGGATTTTGCTTAATCTGATGTTGCAACTTAATGTATCAACAGCTGAATCAGAGAGTTGAGAACATTTCAAGAAAATTAACCCCCTGTTTGGAATGTAGGGAATTGAATTCAATTCCCTTGTTTGGAAGCAAAAAAGATGGGAGAATTGAAGTCTTGTATGAATTCAAACTCAACCTTTTTAAGGGGTTGAATTCATGTTGAAAACCACGTGAATTCAACCCCTCACCCCATGCTGTATCTACCTTCATGTGGGAGACAACGTGAATTGAGTTTATCATGTTTTGATATGTTTTTGTATTTAATATAAAAAAATATATTATTAATTCAAATTTTTTTATATTCAATTTAATTATATTTTTATAATATAATTTCTGTTAATATATTATTAAATTATCTTTAAAATATAAACTTCAATTTATATTTG
>JANTNU010000004.1:33237312-33256926 GCA_024752395.1 Erythroxylum havanense | reverse complement strand
TTGCTTTCTCTGATCTGTTTTAACCTCACCTTCACCAAAAGACTTACTTGAGCGTCGGAGGGGCAAATCGGGACCTCGCCCCCGACGTGCCTTCCTTTGTTTTGCAGGAGACTTTTTCGTTAGAATCACTTCAGCGAACATCAGAATCATGGATCAGAATGGCAACAATCAGTTCAGCCAGAATCCGGCAGAACCAGCATGCATGAAAAGTCACGAATAATTCTTATTTTAAATAATTAATTTATTTAAAATAATTTTTATTTTGAACAGGTGGAGTAGTATTAAGGGAAAGAAGAACCGGAGAAGTTTTGAAACTTCAACGTACTGTCTGAGAAACATGAGGGTTTTAATCAAAGTACCGTTGCCTTGTATTGTAATTAATGTTGCCTTGTATTGTAATTAATGAGGGACCTAAAACATGCGTTGCCTCCTGTAAGTTAGTTGGTGTACAATCTGAGCTCATTAAACAACAAGAAATGGGGTAATGGATTGGCGTTGTCCACAACATTGCCTGATTAGAGAACCAAATTGGCGCATGGGCCAAGATCGATGGAACATCGCCTGACCTCATTAGGCCTTTTAGCTTACCGGGGTGAAAACATATCACTTGTTCTGTGTCATCGATGTCTGCACTTTAGGGCCATCCATTGATTATCCACTTCCTGGCATGCCACTGTTCTACTAGTTCGTGAGAAATTAGATTTATGTTGATGCGAAACAAAAACATAATATATAAAACAAAGATCAATAAGAATACAAAAAAAAAATCTTAAACTTTGATCAATTTAGTAATTATAATTTTAACTTTAAAAAACTTAAATACTTAAACTTTTAATTTTTTTCGCATCTAGTCTATTGTTAGTATCTGCATTAATTTTGTTGACGTAATTTGTCATGTGTTTCAAAAACTCTAGCTATTAATATACGCCAGCCAAAATTAACTCACATAATAGAGATTAATAAAATGACATTGTTTAATCACAAAATTAAAATGACATCGTTTAAAAAAAATGAAATTCCTAAATCACTTAACATTGTTAATTTAATCCCTCAGCCCAACGTTTCAAGCCACTTTTCATATAATTTCAATTTGTTCTCCGGACATCCCAAGCCACTCTCGCATTAACAAGTGTTCTGTTTAATCCCTCAGCCCTTTATTTTCAATTTGTTCTCCCAACGTCCTCAAGTTTTTATTTTTAATTTATTCTCTTAATGACCTAAGCTACTCTTATATTGCAGAGCACCATAAGCTCTTCATTTTTTTGAAACAAAGTTGCTTTAGTTTTTGCGATTAAATCAAGCCATTTCATTAGCCTTCATTACATGGGTTAATTTTAACTAACATGTGTTAATAATAAGGATTTTTGGAATATGTGACATGCTACGTCAACAAAATTAAATGAGACACTAATGATGAGCTAGAATTAAAAACAAATTGAAAATTAATTGCTACTTTAAAAAGTTCTTGTTATAGTTACAAAATTAACCAATATTTGAGAATTTTTTTATCTTTTATATAACCTAATTGATACTAAGAGTTCCTCTTACATGGCTTACTCGACATCTTTCTCCAAAATATTCTAAAATTATAACTTGTGTATATGAATCATACAAAATTAGACTTCGGGCCTGTTTGGATGAGTTTATATCAGTAGAGCTTTTGTCAGTAGAGTTTTTCTTAGAAGAATTTTTCTAAGAAGCTAATTGATTATTTGGCTGTCAATTAAAAAAAGATTTTTTTGAAAGAGCTTCATATAGTAGATTATTTGGTAACATAAAAATAAAAAATACTTTTATTTTAATTATATTTTATTTTGTAATAAAAATTATTTATACATATAAAAATTATTTAAAGTATATTAAACAATATATAAAACACAATATATTAATTATTATATAATTTTAAACTATATGAAACATAAATGAAAATATATCTAACCAAATCTTTTATATGAATTATAATGTAAATAAAACTAATATAAAAAATAAATATTAAAAATATAAAAAAGTCAAATAATATTATATCTCTCTCAAAATAAACGTGAAGATGAGTTTGTAGGTATTATGAAAATTTTGTGTAAAATATAAAGACAAAAGAGATTAAAAAATAGGCTCATTAATTGATCTAAAAAATATTATAAAAAAAGTATTTTTTATAAGCTCCAAAGTTGAACTTTTAAAAAAATTATATTTTTCCTACTAAAAAAGTCATATCTATTAAAGAATTATTTTTTATTTTACAGCTAAATACTCATTTAAAAAAAAATGACTTTTGTGATAAAAAAATACTTATTAACTTTTCAAAAGTCCATTCAAACAGACACTTACTCTTATTTAATATTAAGATTGTTTCCTATAAACCTATAAGATCAATATACTAAAAAAATATTTTTTTAAAATTGATAAAAAAAGAAAATTTGGATTTACCTATGCCTTGCCAAAGAATCAAAACACTAATTTAGAGTTTTTACCGAATAGAAACTCACGTTTTCATTATGGCCTGAATCTTGAAATGCGGATGAAACAAGACAAAGTCAAATCAACGCGAATTGGATCTGGTCGGGTCTGAAGTTAAATCCCCAGAAGGATGGTAAAACTGGTGAGACACGTGCAACAATTTATGTTCAGATTGCAATAATTGTGCACTTAATGTCAGAAGTTTGGCTCGACGTCAATGACAGGAGGCCAGAATCTCCGGGGACTTGCCGGTCACCTTGTCTCTTCCTCAATTTCCTCTCGCGCTCATTAACTATGCTTTTGTCCATCCTTATGTCGGAAGTAAATCGTCACAGTTCATGTAATAATTCGTAAATTATGCAAAGACAGCCTCAATAAGAAGATAAAGTTAGCAGTTTAGATTTGACCCGAACCATATGAGACAAATTTGAGGTTAGTGAACTCGCGAGGACTTACCTAAGGCCATCTCAAATGTAAAGTGAAATATTTTTAGAATCTTTTTATTTTAAATTTGATGTTATTGACTTGCTGTAATCATTTTACACCAAATTTTTATACCAAATTTTTTTAAAAGAATATATCATAATAATTTAGTTATTAACTAAATTAATTTATATTTATACAACAATTCTTATTTATTTATTTATTATTAATAAAAATAAAAATTATTATTTTTAATTAATTAATATATACTTTATATTAAATTAATATTATTTACAAAATATATTTAATACTATTGTAACAACAAATTAATAACATACACACATATAAACTGATTAAAATTTCTCATTCAACCTCTAATCATTTGAATTTCCATATCGTTCCCACAAATGTTTAATCAGTACATTACGAAGTTCATAATGAGCTTCTTTATCTCCAATTTGTCTGTGTTTAACAAGGAATTCTTAAAATATAACTGTATCGTCTCTATTGATATTAATTTCAGAGAATGATGTTTTGCTCTAATCTTATATGAGCGCTTGAGTATCACGCTTAAGTTTGGTTATAATTTCAGATATTTTTGTTGAGTTTTAGTTTTTAAAATCAATTGTGTGATTTAAATTTATGTACTTTTTATTTCAAATTTACTTTTTGTTCTTAACATATTTTATTAACCAATTTATAACACTTATAAATAAGAATTATAAATAAATATTAAACATAAATTTAATATTATATTCAATATTAGTCTCGTTTTTAAATGTCTCAATAAGATCTTTGTAATAATATATTTTGTGTAAAATAATAAATATGTTAAATTTAATTATTTAGTAAATTATGTAAATAAATTATTTTGTAGAAATGACATAAAAGGAAAATATTAAAAGGTAAATGGATAAAGTTGTCCTTTTGTACTTTTGATGTAATAAATAATAACACCAAATAATAACATTGTTCATTGCACCATTTTAATGTGTACTTTTGATGTAATAAATAATAACACCAAATAAAAACATTGTAAGACAAACGCGAAGTTTCGTTTTATCTTAAACTCAAAACATCGGGTTAAACAATCCGAGCTTAATCAACTCTTAACCTCGACTCGAACTTTCAACCTGAATAATTTTTTCCCTACATCTCGCCGACACACTCCTCAGATTTGCAGTAAACAAATCATTCTCCAATGAATTTGTGAATTATGGACAACGTTAGGTAAAGAAACAGGAACCTGTGTTTGTCCCACTTGAGATCTTCCCTATGTCACCTACTGGATAGTGTTAATATTCTGTGACATCACCAATTTTTTAACTGAAAAACAGAACATGCTATGCCAATTTAGGTTTTAAATTCAGACCAATCCGACCATAAGTGGGTGAATCAAACAATGAATAAGACTGAATGATACACAAGTAAATGCTTAGAAATGAAAAAAACCAAGTTGTCTGTCTCTTTCAGGTATTCTTTTATGGAACAAGAACGGCTGATCAGCCAAAGTTGTTGTCATTTTTTGCCCATACTTATAGCATCACATGCTTAAAATGTCATTTTTCTTAGAATTTGCATAAAAAATATAACAATAATATTCAATATAAATCTCGCTAGTACGAGTCAGGAGAAGTCTTGTAATACTCAACCTTACCTTTAATTAGTAGAGAGATTATATTTTCAAATGGTTTACATGTATGAATAAAAAATAAAAATAAAAATAAAAATAAAAATAAAAAAGAATACAAATAAAACATAAATAAATAAACAACCATAAAATTAGAAAAGATATAAAAATAAATAATGAAATAAAAATAAAGTAGGGAAAAATAGATACATAGATAAAACATTCTTTAAAATTTAAAAAGATTAGATTGGGGTAGGCATGGTGTTTCCTTCCAGGGATTTGAACTCAGCTTTTGAATTCTCCTATGCAACTTTAGCTTTTCCTGTGAGATCAGATCATATTTCAAACTAAATGTAGGAAAGTTTGAAACTTTGGTTCTACTTTTTACAGATTTTGAATTATTGGTTTCTCTTTAGCAAATCCTTGTCTCTGTGGCTTTCACTCCAAGTTGGTTCAAACTGAAAAAAGACCAAAAAGCTGAATATAATGCCCAGAGATAGTGTTGTGTAAGAAATATAAAAAACTGAATCTTTGTCCTTAAAGGCCTAAAGGGCATGTTCTTTGGAGGAAAAAGCTGAAATCTTTATCATGTTAATGGAGTCCAAAGTGTGTATAGTTCGGTGGCAGCCATTAATGCACCTTCTAAATAGGAAAAAGGGCAGGTTAAAGCAGTAGAAATTTACTCTGAAAAGTCATATCTGCTTTTCAGAGTTCTGATAATTAAATTTTAAAGGGTAAAGAGCAATCAGTTCAAAGGATTGGATTGAAAATGGCTTCTGGGTTTCATCTTCATTCTCATGTTTGTATTTAATATGGCAAAAGAAGAGACATTTGGCATTGAACTCCGAGTTTCTGCTGCTCTGTGATTATAAACATAAATAGTCTCCTAACCTCATTGCAGAATCAAAAGGATATGGAGTTTATGAAAGATTTTGGTTACTAATCAGAATTTTCCTTAAATTGGACTCTAAATGATCAAGCAACAAGTGCTTGATAGCTACAGTTTGTACATATATACATCAGTTGGAATGGATGTTAGTAAGCTCAAACCAAATTTGCTTAAAAACTTTGATGATGAGATCATGATATTCATCAGAATTCAAGGAAAGGTAACAGGCAAGAAGGTCTTCCAAGTCTTTTGATGCCTTGATGTTGTTCTCCAGAATCATCTCCACCATTGATTCTCTAAAATCCCTCTGAGGATCTTTAGATGACTTCACAATCGCCAAACTATCTGACAAGCTTCTTGATGATATTGACATGCTCTTTCGTCCCTGAAATTTTCTGCTACCAAACTTTGGAGAATTGACTCTGATCTTAACTCCTGAGTGTCTCTTTTTTTGTTCCTTTACACTTACTTTCTCTTCTTCTACAGAAAATGAGTTTCTTCTGCAGTTGTTCGTTTGCTTGGTGTGCTTCCTTTTGATATTCTCAACCTTTTCGACGACTTTAATGGGCTTGGGAATGATTGGTGGGAGATCAAGATCAGATTTTTTATCAAACAGAGCACTCTGCTTACTGAATTTTCTGCTTTCCAGGGACTTCTTATCGACATCAATAACAACGTCCTCCATGTTGGAATCGAAATTGCACCCAGGAAATGATGGGTCCTTAGTTGTAAGAACATGGTCACTCCTGAATTCTGGTGGAAACGAATGCAACAGTTCGGGGCTCGTATAGCTATCAGCAAAGTTGTGAGAGGGATGCTCTGGCTTAGTACAGAGTCTGGATGGACAGCTACGACCTGCAGAAACAGAGGAGGAGACAAGGTCTGGGGACCTCAAAGATCGTTGCTTGATTCTTCTTTTAGAAGAATTTCTTGGTGGGTCAGGGGCTTTTGGGTCCTCATATCTGAGTTCAGAGGGGATAAGCTCTCTGGTGTAGTAATAAGATTTTCTGGGACATGATTGGTGGGGTTGCTTTGGCTTCAATGGTTGTGCACTGTGCTGTTTCTTGTTGGTACCGCTCTGTTTTCTGGTTCTGCCATTACCCATGTTCTTGATCTTGTAAAACCAAGCATTAGGCATAATATCTGATAATTTAAACTTGTAGTTACCCATTAAAGCTCTTACCTTTCTCCTCTATCTTCCCCTCTTTGTCTCTCCCAACCTGTGTACCCTGTTTTGCAATGATATAGAAACAAGAACTCTGTTTGTTCTCGAGCTTTTGTGCTGAAACATCATCGAGTGTTGGAACATTTAAATAAAGAGGAGATTGGAATTTGAGAGAAAACGCGGGTCCTACAAAAAATGAGAAAAAGTTCTGATTCGGAAATGAGAAAAGTCAGGGTTATGACACCTAATCACCTAACCAATTCATTGCTCTCTGTTTTCGTTTTCCATTGAAAAGAGAGTTAATACGGGTTAGATTCTGTAATTAGTTCTCAATATTAATCTTAAAGGTTATGGGGGAAAAAAACAGAATTTTCAGTAATCTCTCAACCTTCCTCCGCTTGCATAAGGTCTTCTGCAACTTAAATACGTTTTATGCAATCCCCTGTTTCATGAAAACATCTTTGTTGCTGCAAGTTGCGGTGGATAAAGACTACAAGTCTATCGACTTTATTACACAGCACTAAATGCTAGGTGGGCCAAAAGGAATAGGACTAACTGCTACTGCAACAGTGAACCAAAAGAAACAAAAAAGACAGACATGTTTGTGTTCGTTTAGTAATTGCAAATCTAGTTGGGTCCCATATTAAGGTGCTCTCTACTTGTTTTTACCCATAGGAACCTTAGGCCGGTAATAGCTCATATCGAACTAGATGGACTTAACTAGGATCTGAGATCTGATATTCATTAATCAAAATACTAGCTGTTAATATATGAATATGATAAAAGTTTTAAAATGTCAAGTACATTAATCACATACGACAAAGGGCTTTTCTTCAAGTTTCTTGCTTTCCTAAAAGTTCCAATCTTTATTCCTAAAGACAAAAACAGGGGAAGCTACAAAGACTCCAAGAAAAAGACAGAGTACAGACAGAGTCCACCCAATTATCCTTTTTATCCCTTAGTTTTCTAGTAACAGGACAAAAACAGAGAAGTGTAGTGTTATGGCTCATCAGCCTTAGCTCAGGGCCCAAATAATTCCAGTTTCGTAGAATCGAAGCTCAAATTTAGATTAAAGTTCGAAAATTTTTATAAGGGTTTGTAATTTTTAATCTTTTTTAAATTTAATCAACGCAGATTATACCTGTCAATGTTGAATCAAACCACATAAGCTACTTTGTCATCCCTAGGTCTCTCAACGCACCCAAAAGGTAGATTCTCTCTAGCTTAGGCTTTCACAGAGTAACTCAATGATAGAAAAAGAATGACCAACTGTGAAGAAGAATACAAAATTGCAGTGGAAGGAAGAAAGGTCTTCAGGACCTAAAAATGGAGTCTTGAATTGATTAATGAAGCAATGATCAAAGTTTATGAGTGAGTTTCTTTACAGTTTGATGAAAAACCAAAAGGGGTCTCACGTCTCAGCTTGACAAGATCGTCCTCGACGAATTACTTACAGTTGCTACAGAATTACTCGTATTCGTATATCCATCAATGTAAGCGCCGTCCAAACCAGTCGCCCACCGCCGTAACATTTTCAGCAAAGTCGCTGCCTTTCTTCTGGCTCTCGCCGTCCCTGAACCCATTAGCTCCCATATCATCCTCTCTATCCCGGCCATCGTCGCCAGCTCTGCCACCATCTGCGACCCACCCTTTCTGCAAATTGTCAACAATGTCGCCGCCGCGCTTTCCCTCGCTATGTTCGACCCCTCTCTCAACAGCACCCCCAGCTTCTTCACCGAATTGTACGCGGCGGCGACCGCCACTATCCCTCCTCTCTTCACCACAGCCTCGAGCACCGCAACCGCCTCCTCCGAGAGCGTGTTCATCGCGTCGTTAACCGTCTCCACCACCCCTCCTTCCACCAAACGACCCACCGTTTCTCTGTCCCCGCACAAGATGAGTATCGCCACTAATGCGTCCCGTTTCGCGCTCATCGACCCGTGTGACGTGGCCAAATCGAGCAATCCTCTTATGACACGTGTCTGACTCCCCAAACCCTTTCTGTACATGTGTGATCCACATAAGCTGAATATTGTTGCGGCCGCGTTGCCTTTTGCCTCCCACGTGACACCCGAACGTAACACCTCAATGACGCCGTTTAAAACGCCGTCAGTTTCCATGATCTTCGTTTTGTTAGCTTGTAAAATAGAGAGGTTTAGAATCGTCGTAACGGCGTTTACTTGCAGGCTCGGAGACTCCGAACCTAAGTAACGGACTAGCTTTGGTATGGCCCCGGCTTCGGCGATGCAGGTTCGACTGTCGGGGTTAGTTTTGGCCAGAGAGCGAAGCTCGTAAATGACGGCGTCAACGGCTTCAGTTGACGAAGAAGCGGAGAGTTCATTGACCAAAAACGTTACCGTCATCTTCGTCGCTTCAAACGCCGTCTTATTGTTCGTTTTCTTGTTAACGTCCTCCGTTATGTAGGAACGCTTTCTGTGCTCCCGGCACCACATTGCTATTAGATTCTTCAGAGCTAGGTTCGGGATGAGGTTCATGTGGGCCAGTGTCTGACCTGTCTTGGGACACGTGTTGTGTCCTGATTCAATCCAGTGACTTATCGATTCTCGATCGTACGTCTGTCCTGTTGCCACGACAACCGGGTCCCGCATTAGCTCCAGCGTTATTGGACATCGGAAATCTGCCGGAGTATTCACCTCTGGTGAAGTTTTCCTCCGCCGGGTCTCTTTTCCTCCCGGCGATGACGCTCCGTAAAGGACACATTTCGCGTAGAGAACGAGTCCGATTAAGGCAACAAGGTCGGACTTTGACTTCTCGTCGATTTGGCTCTGTACTTCTTCTTCGAGACTCTCGATCTCGTCTTTACAGTTTGATGAATTTCGAAGTCCCAGTTCGGTGAATATCCCCTGCAGGGTTGAGTTCTCTGGAGCGATTCCTTTCTTGATACGATCCAGCATCATTAACACTTCACGCCTTAGGTAATCGTCTCGGGGATCGACGGTGGTTATGGCTTCCGTGCAGTGCTTCTTGATCAGAACGACGAGTTCTACGACGTCATCGTTCAAATTAACCTCCTTGATTGGAAAAATGTCCAGGAGGGTTGACAATTCGACGGTCATCTCGTGGAAGCTGTTGGCCACCGATTCGTTCTGGATCAAAACCCACATCTTGCTTCCATTAGAGCAGTCCTCGATCAGGGTTTTGATTCTCTGAAGAACTATGTACATTTCCTCGAAGCAGAGAAGAGCAGACGACAAGTGCGGTACTGGGTTTCTAAGGAGCTCCTCGAACAAGATAGAAAGCAGCTTGGTTTTGCGTATGATCGACAGTGAGCTCTGTTTTAGAAGGAAATGGATTGGGTTGAGACAGGATATTTCCTGGGAGAGAACAAGAAGGGACTTTACGAGATTCCGGTCGGAGAACTTCGGAGCGATGAATGCTGCGGCCGACGGCCGCCGTTTCCTTGGCGGGAAAATCTCTGGAGACACAGCCATGAAAGATAAACGAAACCCAAAAAGAAAAAACAGAGCCAATCACAATAGAAAGAAAAACAGAGGATTCTCGGATTGGAAAGAACGGAGTTCTCGAAGAGGGTGACTCGGACACGACAAGTTGGTCTCTGGTCAAACGTTGTTATTGATCAGATTCTTCGAAAAAAGAAGAACTCTGTGTTATTTTATCCTTTTTTTTTTTGTTTACCGTCTTTGGTTTGGTTTTTTGCTTCAGGGGACTGTAATTTCATTGGGATTGACAGTTTATTTAGTTGGAAGCTGAACTCTAACATGATTTAACGTTTTTGTTGGGGTTTGAATAACATAACAGCGGCAATATCAACTGTTCCAACAAACGAGGACGTGTGTGTTTCAACGGCGGCCGGCAGGTGAAATTACACGAATTCAACATGGAACTGGCAAGCACAATTACATAGGCAGCAGTGTTTTGGTGAGGGTTGGTAGGGACTTCTTCTAGATTGTCATCAATCAACCCACACGATCAATTAAACAATTAAGTAAAAGATAAGGGGATGATTTAATTCAAAAATAAAGAAATCCTTTTGTATTTTTTAATTTCCTAAAAAGATCTTTCAATTAGACTTTTGTTAAGGAAATAAAGAGTGAAACTTGAATAATATGAACAACATATGTATAATATAGTTAAGAATAATAATAGACTAGGTCGGTTCAATTAGATTGCCTAAAGCAAAGTTATTTTTTTGTAATTCCCAAAACATCGAGTCAACAAAGTAAATCTAATCCGACCAAGTTTCGAATTAAAGTTAGGCCGGTAAGGCTCCGATTGAATTTGAATCGCCCAACCATCAACCTAAAAATATACCGTTTAGGTTAACATTTAGGCTATTAGAATTTAATTGAAGCCCCTCAAGCCCGAGCTTTATCTAAAGACCGATCAAGCTAGGCTTAGCCCATTAACTTCAAGTCGGTTATAGATTCAATTGTCATGTCTAAGTATAGTGATCAAATTCAATCTTTAAATATAATTTGAATCAATTAAATTCGATATGAACTATAATTTAGTCTAAATATCTTAAATTATTGATTTAAGTCAGTTATGATTAGCAGATCATTATGTCAATAGATTGATTAATGAGTTTTTATTTATGTTATGTATATTTCGTCGTTATTTTTTAATATAAATATAAAAAAAATAAGTTTTAAAATTTAAAATTATAATTTCTTAATTTTAAAGATTAAGAAATTTTTAATTAGTCCACATATTTTGTTCATATTATGTTTATTTTATGGTTATTTTTGAACCAAAGATTAAAATTTTAAAACAATTAAGAATAGTAAAAAAATTCAGTAATTTTAAAAATTAATAATTTCTTTAGTTAATTAAACCACAGAAAAGTGGTGGAACTTATTCCAGATCGTCATCAACCCACAAGGTCAAATAAAGAATTGATGCATCATCTTTTAGTGGCCTCCATTGTTGGACATTTACAGCTAAGATGCATTAAAGTATACTTCTTTTTGTTTCTGTGTGCCAGCTTCGATTCAATTACTAGCTCCATCGGAGATAGTTTCAGACAGCACTTAACCTCGTCAGAGAAACAACCTTTGACTGATCCTGTTTCATTCCAAGTTCGGTGCCATGTTCAGGAACTGTTTGAAATAACTGAATATTCGTGAGTTTCAGCATTTCGTTTCTGAATCTAGGCTCGGTTCCGTGTACAAAAAGCTCACATGAACAGGTCGAAACTGTTAAACTCAATACCCACGTCAGCTTATCTTATCCAGGAAAAGGGATAAGTACTATAATAAGAAACAAATGGCATGATTCATCATAGCAATGAATGATTGATTTGCTCTTTTTTGTTCTTTCGTGCAAGTTGCTTGAAAGCTAAAACTATGGTTAATCTCGTATTTTGTGTGAAATACTTAATAAGTTAACAATTTAAAATTAAGTGACATGCTTAATTCAAGTTTCAGTATATTTCTACGATCTACACTATGCTCATGAGGATGTTAGATTCTTAACAATGGCAATATAGTGACGAGCACGAAGATACAGCTTCTTGACCTTAGCTTAGTTCTAGCCATAAGATAGAACTCGAACGTATGCAGTTTTGACAGAATCTCTTCATAATTACACGAATCCCTTTGGAAGAAGCTGAAGCATAAAACAAGACTCAGAATTTCTTGAATCATCTGAACATTTTGTCTGGCAGAACCTTCAAGGAAGCTTCAGCAAGATGTGATCACCGACAGATGAAGAGACCAAAGCAACAGAGAATATGTTCCTTTTGCATTAACCTCTAAAGTTTAGTGTATATGTAATCCACCAACCAAGAACACACATAATAAGATAAAGATATGGTACCGAAGAAATTGTATTAAATGGCCATTGCCAACTTTATATGCCAATTGCTACATTGTGAAATACACAAAAATGGTCAATTTCTTGGTAGGGTTTGGTTGTAGGTGTGCATTTTCATTTCTTGAATTATAAACAAGTTTTAGTTGGACATGTCCTCCCTCGTCTGCTGATTACAGAAAAGGTTGATACAAGCTTGTTCTTTTCCCAAGATGGTGTTCCCATTATCAATCATGTAAGAATTCGTAAACGTAACCAATCAACCTATTAGAATTAGAAGTAAGATAGAGCATAATCACATAAATCATGTTAAACAGGATCTTTGCATATGCATACAAAAGAAACAACAATCACATATTTGGATTATTGTTGTAGTTCCAAAGGTTAAAAAAATGCTTTCCTGCAGATATTCTTATGCAGAATTTTTTTAAAAAGGATATTCAACTTATCTTTTCCGTATTTGGTTTTAAATTCAAAAACTTTAACTACTTTTAGTAGTTATTTAAAGAATAATGACCATAATAACCCTCATGGGTATATGTGATTCATTATCTCCCACTTACACATGATGAGTTTTAATCTAATTAAATAAAACTTTACAGTTTTCATATTTGTTTAATAACTGATGTGACCAGCATACGACGAAAGCACATTGTCATATATCTGTTAGGAGTATATGACATCTCGATTAACAAATTAATCATAAGATTTATGTGTCTTTGAGTAGACATTGTATGTTATACCCTAGGTAATATGTCTCATTTTCATTTTCCTTTGATCTCATTTATTTTTGTTGTGTAATGACTGTATTCAAGTCCTTTACTAAAAAGACGATGGTCATCTACGAATACTTTTCATGTGAGTCAATGATCTAAATAATCGACTTTCCTCTGTTATCAATTCTCTTATAAATTAAATTTAATTTATTTTCCTAAAATTATTCTATAGAATCGCATCTTGCGTGATCTTTTGGCAATAACCTAAAATAGCAAACCTTAAATTCAATTATCAAGAATGAAACAAGAATCATAAGGTATATGATGAGGTTCTTCTCAACCTCAAAGGTCTCACACAATGTAAAATGAGATCTTGAGACTTACATTAATCCCTTTTGTGATCAGTTTAACACACATGGTACGAGTTATGTGCTACAGTATTTACCTACTTCGTTTAACTTAAACATCTTTTATTCAAGAAATATCGTACAAATGACAGTTTACACATATTTAATGTTTAATTTGAGTTCACTTATCTACTCAAAACCTATTCAAAACTCACATCTAGCAACATAAGACCGATAGAGTGATCATTAAATCACTTTGAACCAATTTTCTTGCGGCATTTATAGTTTAAGTTTCTCGCTCTCAATTATCACCTAGATAATAAATTGTAAACATGTCTCATCTCTAGCAAGTATAAACACCAGAGGTGATTTTCCATGTGAAAGGGTCAATCTGTAATCTGTTTCATATACTTGTGATCAATTCTAAAATATATTTATGCAAAACATATATATTCATGAATCAAATTATATACAATGTATAATCTTCATCATACATTTTATCCAAAATATGACATTATAATGAGTGAACATACACCGAGAAATATTTATAATTACATTTCAACATCTATGTAATCGTAGTGACTTTACATGCCCAATGTATACATTTCTAGAAATCGGTTTTGTCATTGGGTCTGCCATCATATCTCATGTGATATATATTTCATGTTTACTTCTCTCCGTGCAACTATATCTTTCACATAATTATACTTGGTATCCATATGCTTTGTCTTATAATGAAATTTAGGGTCTTTAGTATAAGCGATTGCAGCTTGACTATCACAATTGATGGTCACTAGATTAATTTCACTTTTAGTGACTCTCAAATGTACTAAGAATCGATCAAGCTACACAGCCTCTTGTACTACAATTGAGAATGCTATAAATTTAGCTTCCATTGTGGATAATGCAACGTAAGATTGTTTTTTACTTTTCCATAATATTACTCCATTGTTTAGTAAGAATGCATATCTTGAGGTAAATTTTCTTTCATCTAAATCTCCTCTCCAGTCTGATATATACCCTTGTATACGTAGATCATTGCCTTGATAACATAATGCATAGTCCACAGTTCTTTTTAGATACCTCAATATTCTCTTTACTGCTTTCCAATGTGCTTGACCTGGATTTGATTAATATCTGTTTACCATCCCAACAGTGTAACAAATATCTAGTCTTATACATATCACCATGTACATAAGACTTCTAACTGCACTAGAATCGGGAACATTCTTCATTTATTCCCATTCTTATGGTGTTGATGGGTAATGTCTCTTACTAAGGCCTTCGTTTTTAGCAATAGGATTATCAATTGGTTTGGAACCTTGCATATGGAATCGTTCAAGAATTTTTTGAATGTGCATCGCTTATGAAAGCAATAACATTCTCTTCAAACGATCTCTTGAAATCTTAACTCTAAGAATATTTCTCGCTTCACCCATGTCTTTCATTTCAAATTTAGATGATAAATAATATTTGAATTGCGTAAGGAACACACAGTCATTACAAGCAATCAATATATCATCCACGTATAAAGATAAAATTGTGAATTTATCTTTGAATCTCTTAACATACACACAATGGTCTTCATCGATCATTTGAAAATCATATGAAATGATTACGTTACGAAAACGAATGTACCATTGTCTTGAAGACTGCTTCAGGCCATAAATTGATATTAATTTCTCCTTTAATCTCAAAACAATGTCATAAAATTATTCCTCGATTACTTCATTTTAAACAAGGTTCATCATAAACAAGTTCATAATTGATCTGATTGCTCCCACTCGGATCAGTTATCATAGAGAACCTTTTGTGGAATTGCTTCCACTTGGTTGAAGTTTGTCATCTTAATTCTTCATAACAAAATCGTTTTGATCAAGCATCTCATATAACAATAGGTCTTTACCTATTTTGCCTTACATTGACAAATCATTCTCTAAGAATGTTACATCTCGTGATTCAAATTCAGTTACACCTTCATTACCTTATTCACCAACGAACACGTATCCTTTTGAGTGTTCTGAATACCTAATAAAAATACTTTTTCTCCCTCTTGGACCTAATTTTTCATATTTGTGAGAAAGATCATGAACATAAGCTGTACTCTCCCAAGATTTGAGACTTGACACATCAGGTCTCCTACTAGTTCACAACTCATATGGTGTACTAGTAACTGATTTCGTGAGCACGCGATTAAGTATATGAATGGCTGCTAACAACGTATCACCCCAAAAGGTGATTGGTAAATGTGCTTGGGTCATTATAGACCTAATCATTTCTAATAGCGTTCTATTTCGTCTTTCAACAACGTCATTTTGATGTGAATTCTTGGAATTTTTAACTGCCTTTCTATTCCTTTCTCATCACATAAAGTCTTGAACTTGTCTGACAAGTATTCTTATCCACGATCAGTTCATAATGCTTTTATTTTCTTATCTAATTGATTCTCAACCAAGTTTATGTATTTTATGAAACAATCGAATGCTTCCAATTTATGAGAAATGAAGTAAACAAGACCATACCGAGTATAGTCATCTATAAAGGAGATGAAATAAACTGCCCCACATCTAGCCCTTACATTCATTGGATCACAAATGTCATAATGAATTAATTGCAATGGATATAAAGCTCATGTTCCCTTTCTAAATGGCTTTTTTGTCATTTTACTAGCTAAATAATGCTCACATGTAGGTAGATCTACTTGAATTAGATTACCTAAAAGTCCTTCTTTACCTAATCCACTAATTCGATTTTGAAAAATATGATATAGTCTAGCATGTCACAAAGTTACAACAATGTTGGAATTACTAAATGTAAATAATGAATAACTAATATTATTATTTTCCTTTGACATATCCAGTACAATAAAACCATCACATAAAAATCATGACCATAATTAATTGATCAAAGATACAAATTTATTCCACCGCTATGAAAATTTATATTGAAACCAAGTCTAACTAACATCAACACAGATAAAAGATTCCTACAAATATGTGGAGCAAATAATACTTTATGTACGATGAGAGGTCCTTCTTTACGCATGTCCAATTTACCTGTACCAATTCCTAGTACAACAACTCTGGAATTGTCACCTACATAAAACCATCGACTACCACGTGGGAGTTTACGAAACTATGAAGGCATCTCTATCCTTCACTACATGTTGGTTGCTCCTCAGTCTGCAATCCACAAAGGAGGTGGTTCAATTAGAAAAACAAAACAAGAAACATTAACAGAACAAATATTTGTACTTTAAAGCTATTTGGGCTTGCTACAATCTTGAGCAAAGTGGCCTTTAATACCATAATTATAACACTTCATACTTTTCATGTTCTTTTTCTTGAAGGAACGCTTCCCCTTTCCACGTTGGTTTCATTTTTCCTTCTTGGATTCTTGTGGAGAGTGGTTGAATCTCTTATTTTTCTTCCACTTGGGTCCACCATGATGCTTGTGTTTCTTGTTCATAGTTCCATGTGATCTAAAACTAACTGCATATGCCTCAGAAGACATCATTGAGGCTTCAAGATGCTCTTCTTCCAATATGAGATGTCTCATAACATCTTCTATTGTCTTGATGTTCTCGTTATGAGTTAGGTGCATCTTCATATGCTCCCAACTCTGAGCTAGTGAACAAATCACAGCTTGTATTTATTGTTCATCAGATAGCTCATGACCAACATCACGTAACTCATTTACCATGTTGGACATTTGCCTCAAATGCTTTTGCATTGTATTATCTGAGGGCTTCTTAAAAATATCAAACTTAATTGTAAGTGACCTCACTTTGGTCACTAAAACACCTCCAAAATGAGTAGCCAATGTAGAGCAGTTTCGAATTTATGGAACTATCGCATGATATCATTATCCGTGCTACTCAGCAATGTAATGTGAGCTAAAGAGTCCTTCTTTTTTCATAATTCATATGTATCATGGTCCCTCTTATGTTGGGCCGCTGTGCCCTCCTCAAGAATTGCCATTGTTAGGTTTAATGGTTCAAGAGCCTCTTGCTCCTCCAGCACGTATTGGATTTTCATATTCCATATTTCATAATTGTCACCATTGAATTTTTCACCCCTATTGAGTTCAGCAACAATATTCTTTGAAGCAGTAGTTTTTTTTTAATCACTAAGTTTCTATAATAAAAAAGAATTATATATACACATTAATGTCATATTAATCGTTCATAGAGAAAATAATTCGATCACAATTGTGAAATCAAAAGCCTACTAATGTGTTCAATCATCATTCATACAATAATCAAATCCTCATTACCTTACTTTAGATGAATTCCTATATGAAATACATGTAAACATATTACACAAAAAATCAAGACTTTGTTCTTATAAAACAACATATTGCATTAAATGCGCTACAACCAACGAACAGTCTATAGATAACGAACCCTACGCATAAATGAGTTCACGAGTTCACGTGACATAGTTCGCGAAGCTCGATGTACAATAACTCTTACCATTTTCATTGTAAGACCTATAAGATAAAAAGTCCTAATCAAGTCCCTTTTACACATCTCTTTAACAAATGTCATCGCTAATAAATTATAAGTCTTTTCGTTAGGCATATTAGAGCATTCGTAACAGTTTGCCTTGAGATTGAGGTAATGTTGCAAGCAAAGTCATGTACTTTACTTCAACATCTGTATAAGTTGGACAACCTCCAAAGCATAACTCTTGCATCATGTTATTAACTAAAATAACATGTTGTATTAGACTGTTTACAGACATTAAACTCATGTTAACTGATTGTATATACATGCTGCCAATACGTCTCTTTTGTGCCTTACATTGAATAAGCTTTGACGTTCGCTTAATAGACATCTTCATGAAAAACAAAATTTCAGAAATCAAAAGAGTGAACAAAATAAACAAATTATTTTGTCTAACATATAGCAAACTCATGCTCATAAAATGGAAACAATTTAATTATATTAACAATTTATTGAATTAATCAAATTATGCTATTAATTTCTAATCAATTAGAAACTTATTTCTAATATAATAATATTCAAATATGACTAATCCAAATTGAATTAGAAACTTATTTTTAATTTAAATTATAATTAAATTAATCAATTTATCTTGGTTTAATTAGAAACTAATTTCTAATGAAACTCCTTTCTAATTTCAACTAAACAAATTAGTTTTGATTTAATTATAAAACGTATGTCTAATTTTAATTCAACAAAAATAATACAATTAGAAAACTCATTTCTAATTTTGTTGGTGTTAGAAACTTATTTCTAAGTTTATTTTAACTAAACAAATTATTTTAATATTATTAGAAAAAATAATTTCTAATAGTTTATTTTAATTAAAAACTAATTTAACTAAATTAATTAATTTGTGTAAATTAAAAAAATTATTTCTAATTCTTTATGCTACGTTTAATTTAAAATATTAATATAGGTAATAAGACCTTGTCCAACATTAATGTAGTTATTAAGGGCTAAGCCTTCAATCCTAATGAAAGAAAGTCATATATTATAGGTTCAAATCATAACCCATAAGGCATCATATAGACATGACCCATTCATTGTTTGTAGGCCCAGAACCCATTCATTATAGCCCAAAAACTGTCATAAGCTTATTAACATGTTGGACCTCAAAGTCCAAAGTCTTAACCCATTCTTGGTTATTATGAAACATATACCCAAGAACTATAAAGTCTTAATCTTATTTATTAAAAAAAAAAAACAGCCCATTTGTTAGCCTTTATCTTATTATATTTATTCTTTTAACAAAACATTTGATTGGCGGGAAAGTAAAATAAATTTGGAATATGATTCATTGGAAAATAAAGCTGTGAAAAGTAAAGATATTCACATGTTTGGATACTTATAAAAATTTTAATAAGAAAGTTGGGTGGATTCTTATTATAATGTTTGGTATATAACAGTATTTTATAGAATGTAACTTAATTTTGACTTGTGTTTTCAATTATATCCCTACAAACAGAATAAAAATTGGAATCGTTAAATAAGGAAAAATATAAACCTAAAGATTGTCAATTGAAACTTCTGAGCAAAAATATTCAAAATTCAAATACCGGCCGATACTAGAAATTTTAAAAAATAGGGATAATTTTTTGCAAAATTTTCAAAAATTTTGAAACCCTCTTATCTCTCCTTTCCCCATTTTTTCAAAAAAATTTAATTAGTTTTTTTATTTATTTCA
>JANTNU010000004.1:33219552-33233686 GCA_024752395.1 Erythroxylum havanense | reverse complement strand
TATCGTTATAATTAGTCATCACTTCACTACTTGATAAGTGCAATAATACTCGATGGACCCGATCAATAGTTAAAGTTATTCTTTTGCGATCATAACGTTACGAGTTTAACTTATAAAAATAGCTTTTTTATAAAAATATATAAAAAAGTTACATATATTACGACCCTCCCGATATTTTCTAGAATTAGGTTTTATCTCATTTCTAATACTGACTAATCTTTTTTTAATATTTGATTTTTTTTTTATCATAACTCGAAATCTGAAGAGGTATTGGTTTTTTAATTGTAATGGTGATAATAGTTGAAGGATGGAGACCCATTCCTCTCGGGACTCTAGTGAGGTTGACATCTCTACTTCTTCAATAATTCTAGTACTATATAATAATTATTGGCAGGAGTCAATGCATTTTCTGATAATATAAGGTCAATAATAGCCAAGACAATTAATATTTGTTTTTCCGCTTATTTAATGGAGAGTGTCACGATTAGCAATTAGTTGATTACATTAGTTATTAGTTGATTATAACAGTTGATTTAATCAACAGATTGTATTAGCTATTTGTTAGAAATATTTGGTAAAATTAGCTTTTTAATATTAACTGTTTATGTGTAAAATGACTGATAAGGACATAACTTAAAAAAAACTATAAAGATATGAATATTATATATCTTAATATTTCATTGAATATTTTTATAAAAATTTAGATTTTAGAGAAGTTATATTCACCTATACTGTTTTATCATTTATGAAAATTTATGCAATTCTTTTTATTTTTATTTTTTAACGTTAATATTTTATTTTAAAACTATTACTACATAAAACAATTAGAAGAACAAACATTGTTCTTAAATTTTAGGTATTTAGGCATCTCAATTAAAAGATCCAATTAGCTTTTGATAGTTAAAAGTTTAGTTGTTCGATGAAAACGTTCTTATTGGTTGTTTATCTTAAATCAGCCATCGAATCAGCTATTCGCCAAATAACTTTCGTAGTTGTTTAAAGAATCAAGTAGCTGAAGACAACTAATCAGTTAAATAAAAATAATAATTGAATGGTTTTTTACCGAATAAGGCCTTAATAAAAGGGGAATTACATTCTACTTAATAATTGAAATAAAGAATGAAAATAAAAAGTGAGAATTTCTCAAACACAACTTCCTCTTCTAATAAAAGTATCTTGGGCACAATCAATCTTGAACATACGATATAGGAGCAGTAGAATACAAAACAGGAAGAGGGTCAGGCACTTGAAAATGAAGTTACAATATAAGATTAGAAACATGGATGATAATTTAAGTCCAACTTGATAAAAAATTTACAAGTTATGAATTGAATTGGTGCTCGAGGGTTGAATTGGTAAATCGGTCTAAGCCAATCTAACAAAATGACATCAATTTGATTCTCATGTCACATTTTAAAATGGTCGCGTTCAAATCAAAATTGAAAAAAGCACTAAAAATTTAAATCTAAATTTCACATGTCCTCTTCAAAGGATTGTTGATATTACCTAAAATTTGTGGATGAATAGAAATTGCTCAATTTAGATTAGAGAATTTTATACTTACGACTCGAGTTTTGGTTTAGCGGCTAAGAAAATGAGAGAATCCCGACTAAGAATTTACCAAGGGCTTATGATTCAATAACTTTTAGCTAAACTTTGACATCATCAAATCAAAATTTAATCAACTAATCGCTTTCTCAATGAAACTTCTTTTATGTCCACAAATGATTCATTAATTCTTAGTAAGAACATTTAAAGCTCACTAATTTCTCTTGAGGGGCCAAAGTACTTCGACACGCACTAAGTTCCACCGGCCTCAGTAATAATGAACATTAAAATAATGAATTAATCACGTTTGCTAAATGGATTTAAGTCTTAGACTTCTGACAAGTGTACTTCAAACCAACGGTTGTTTGTTAACAACCGCTTTTAATTAGACAATACAAATTAGATGTCACCTTCAGACATAGGAACACGTGGATGGTGGAGGAAGGCCAACTATCTTCGTCCTTTACTCAATAGAAGTTCTTATTCTTTTTATGATATCTTATTGTATTTAATAAATTTAAGTTATTTATTTATATAAATTTTGTATAATTTTTACATAAATAAACATAAATTTTATATAAATAAATAACTAAAATATTTAAAATAAAATTAAACATCATAAAATTAAACAACAAATTTGTCTTTTCATATATACGGCTGACTCTATTGAGTGTAAGAGTTTAGTTTGGTTTCTTAGACACGAAACCTAGATGAAAGCAAAGTGAAGCTGTTAAATACCGAACTTGCCCTCTTAACCTCCATCAACAAACGCTCCCTGCATTCCTTTATATAGACCAACCGAAAAATACCTGCTTAACGTTCCTTTCTTTGCTCCTAGATATCTGCGATTCATAGTGCTAGTTTGTTCCCAACTGACTGGAAGTTTTTACTGGTCACTGAACCGAAACTTCCTGCTAAGACAAGAGCTCAAGTTGTCTGGTCGGTAGAGTTTCTCTTAACAGAGACAATTAGGAGTAGAAGAAAGAACATCTCATGTACAGAAGCAAACATAAATCAAGCTAAATCCTAAATTCGAAATGGGTTCCGGAGTTGTTTCCACTTAAAATTCATGAACGGAATTGAAACCACCTCTTGCCTATAGGTGGTTCCACGGAGGAGGAGATGGCGGAGGAATTTGGCAATAGTCCGTCGGCGAACGGAGAGGCTTGTCAGGTGGTGAATTTGTTCGGGAAATACGAGCTTGGGAAGCTACTAGGATGTGGGGCATTTGCCAAGGTGTACCATGCAAGGAATGTCCGTACAGGCCAAAGCGTCGCCATTAAAGCTGTGAGCAAGCAGAAGGTTGTCAAGGGAGGGTTTACCGGGCATGTCACCAGAGAAATCTCCATCTTACGGCGGTTACGCCACCCGCATGTTGTTAAACTCTTCGAGGTGTTAGCCACAAAAGCTAAGATCTACTTCGTGTTAGAATTCGCCAAGGGTGGGGAGCTCTTCTCCAAAGTTGCCAAGGGACGATTCAGCGAAGATCTAAGCCGGCGATATTTCCAGCAGCTGATCACAGCCGTCGGGCATTGCCACGCACGAGGCGTGTTTCACAGGGACTTGAAGCTTGAGAATCTCCTTCTAGACGAGAATTTGGATCTCAAAATCTCAGATTTCGGACTCAGCGCCCTGAACGATCAGATCCGACCGGATGGAATGCTCCATACGCTCTGTGGTACTCCGGCATATGTTGCTCCGGAGATTCTGGCGAAGAAAGGATACGATGGTGCGAAAGTGGACGTTTGGTCATGTGGGATCATCTTGTTTGTGCTCGTCGCCGGTTATTTACCCTTCAACGACACTAACCTTATGAACATGTACCGGAAGATCTACAAAGGTTACTTCCGGTGCCCGAAATGGACATCGCCGGACCTCCGGCGATTCCTGTCACGACTTCTGGACACCAACCCTGAGACCAGAATCACAGTTGACGAAATCCTCCTAGACCCCTGGTTCAAAAAGGATTACAAAGAGATGAACTTCCATTTGGAGGGTATAGAATTGAAAGTTTCCCGCGAAAATGGCAACTTTCTGAATGCTTTCGACATAATCTCCTTCTCTTCGGGGTTTAACTTATCAGGCTTGTTCAATGACTCCGACATTTCCGTCTCCCGCGAAAGGTTTGTCTCTACGGAGGCTCCAGCAAAGATACTAGACATAGTTGCAGAAGTTGCCATGTCGGAGAACGTGACAGTGAAGAAGAAGGAGACCTGGGGAGCCAAGTTGGAGGGACTTGAAGGTAACTTCGCAATGATAATCGAGATCTTCAAGCTAAACGACAACATGGTTATGGTGGAGATTAAGCAGAAGGAACTTCGGTTGGGGTCGTCATCAGACCACCAAGAAATTTGGAAGCACAAGCTAAGGCCAAAACTCGATGGTCTGATATATCGACCGGAGAAGTCAGTCTCCGGCGAATGACGGTGTCTGAATTTTTTTTGTCACCGGCCAAAACTGCTGTTGTTTGTAACAATATTACAATTTCAATCGATTTAATAACTTCCATATTTGACTTGTAATTGGACTGTTCATCATAGATTACAGGGGACCAGTTCTCTCCTCCATCAAGTTTCTTATCAACGTTTATTTTTTCTTAAACTTTTCGGGTTCGCTTTCCATGTACTTGTGGTCACTGAAAGAGTGAAACAGATAAAAGAGAAAATGGTAGGCGTCAGGAGAAGACATTGATGACCAGAAATGGGGGAATAGAGCAGTGGTCCCCCAGAACTAGGTAATTGATTTGATTTGACGAACTGATTTGATGGCAATCAATAACTACGTACAAATCATTGACGTACAAATCCCAACTTTTCATAAAAACCAGAGTTTAATTAGTGAAGAGCAAGTATGTATAGGATTCCATTATTTGTCATTTACATGCTTGTCTTGTCATTCATACGTACTACAATTATTGTGGTTCACTATTCAAGAAACACGAACCATTCATACTCTGAAGCATATCTAAAAAATGGTCTGACAACTCAGAAGCTCCCAAATCTATTTCGTATGATAATAGATAGGCACATTAATGTCTCGTCCTCTATCAGATATCCTGACTTAGCTACACTAATCATAAACTCTTATAAATTCACCCTAAAAGTTTAAAAGATATAAATTTTGAACCCTAAGATTTTTCAAGTTTTTACGTAGCTTATATATTTCTGCGTATAAGAAGTCTTCACATACTTGATTGTTCAATTGATAATTAATCACTGACTTCTTCTTACTCTGCATCAAGTTTCCATCAACCCTCAGGATTCCTAGTAACTCCAACTCTCATATTATCACTGGAAGCGAGACGTTCATAATTAATCCAATTAAGGAGTTTTGCTTAGGGAGCTAAAGAATTATCAATAAGAATATGTTTATTTTTTCTCTTTTGACATGACTCGAATTCAAGATCTTCTTTATAAGAGAGAGACTTAAGTGAAAAATCTGCATCAATTGATTTATCCCTTGTTGTCAAAAGATGAAGGGTTAAAGCTAAAACTACGATTTGCAGTTCATGAAAATTTGAAGTTTAATGAAATGAGAACTCAATTTGAAAGATAAAGAGTTGAAGCTTTAGACAGGTTCAAGTCTATGTCATTCATGTATCGTCCTCTGTTCTGTTCTTACAACGAAATGAGAGCCGAGAAGAAAAAGAACAACAATGTTGGACCGTAGTGTTTAGTAGGGTCAGTGTGAGTCACTAATCCATTATCAAAGACAAAGATTAAGAACCTTTCATGTTTTTTTATTATTGATAAGATTAGGTGCGTGGCAAACACCTGATAAGCAATTTTTAACTTATTGACTAAAAAATAGGTTTTTTTAATATATTCGGTGAATGATTTAATGGTTAGTTTATTTAACCTTCTAAAAAATTTATAAGAGAGTTTTTTTTTTAATGATCTGCTAAAAATTAATAGGTAAAAAGTCAATTATATTCTCTTTTTATAATTTTTGACTTATGCTAATTGTATTGTAGTAATATTATGGGTAACTCAAACTAAAAAATCATACATAACTAAAGATTATGCATTTATTATACAGTGATAAAAAAAAATTTAGTACGAAGTAAGTGTTTTAGTTACAAAACTTTGGAAGTTTTTTTTTTGCTAATGAAATAAGTTTGTTAGTACAAAATAATATAATATGGTAACAAATTTTTTAAGAATGTTTTGTATTTTTTAATTAAAGTTAAAATTTTAATTTTTTTTTAAATTAAAAACATCTTCATAAGATATTTTACACTTAAACAGTTAATATTAAACAACTAATATTATCAAATATTTTTAATAAATAACTAATATTATTTACTGATCAAATCAACTAATATAATCTGTTACTAAATATTTTTAATAAATAACTAATATTATTTATTGATCAAGTGAATTAATATAATATATTATTAATTAATCGCTGATAAAATTAAAAAACAGCCAATACAATTCAATTATTGTCAAAGGGCGCCAATATCATGTTATCATTACACGACATATAATAAAAAAAAGAGACCAAAAGAGGAGGAAGATTGAAGTCATAAACTACCAACTGACAAGTACAAATGTACAATACACTTGAACATGCCCGATTTGTGACGTATTCATATTCTAAAGTTTTTGTATAGTACGGTAGATTAGATTTATATTGATAAGTGGTTGGACCGGTCTACCAACTCTCGTATACAATTTTACTTAAAGCAGAGGTGTCTCTTTTTTTGTATTTTATAAGTAAAATTATATTTTAAATTCAAAATATTATTCAAGTTTGTAATTTTAAATTAGAATTATAAAAAATAAATACCAAATGTATAAATTTTGATTTGTTATAGATATAAAATTTTTAGTAAGTAAATATACAAAATAAATAATATCAATAAGCCGGCTCGAGCTAACCTAACCCACAATATATATTTTTTTAAGAAAAATTTTGTAGTAATAGTCGAACCATATGCTAAGCAGTGCTCTTTTTTTACGTTCCTTATAAAATGATAATCAAAGAGTCAAAAGTTATCAAAAGGTTAAATTATATTTTATAAGTAAGAGTATTATAACTTAAATTTACCATCACAAAATGTCACTAGCAAATGTCAACTAACAAAAAATATAAATTATACTAATGTTGTGTGATTTGATTTTTATAATTTCAATTTTATATCTTGAAGATTACTATTTACTTCTTCTTATTATTATTTAATTATTATAAAATTCTCTTTGTCATATTCTCTTAGTTTTCTTTTCATTTATAATTCTAAAATAATATTATATTGAAACATAAAAATTTTTATTACTATATATTTTAAGTACAAAATTAGAAGATAAAATAATAATATAAAAAAAGAATTATATGATAGTTAAATAATATCATAAAAGATAAGTGACAACTTTAAAATATAAAACTAAAGAAAAAATCAAACTTTATGATCCATTTATTCTTAATTAAAACAAATTAAGTTCTCATCCCCTTTTAATTAGGGATGACAATTAGTCTGGTCCGACCTATATTTTTTAAAGTAAAGATGCAAAATGAAGTTACTTTCAATAAGACAACGTTTTTTATACCTATAAATGTCAACATTAGGTTGGATCGGGCCAAATCTATGCAACCCAAGCCAGACTTTAGGCCCAATTTTAAAAATAATGCTTGAGGCCCAACTAACCCTGCTTCATTGTCATCCCTACTTCTAATTTGTCATAGATATAATTTGTAAAATATGGAATTATCTATCATGACTCCTCCACCTTCTAGAAGCATAAACATTGATTGACTAAGGTCCTAGCGGTTTAGGGTTCTTGGCCCATTTATCACCTATGACTTCCCCAAATGGGCGTTTATCTAAGAGTTGATGATAATGTGAAATCTAAATCTTGTTGTATGCCAAATCAATTCAAAACTATGGGTCCATTATCTAGTAAAAATATATTGATATTCTTGAAATGATGTTTAAAAATGTAGGAATAATGCTTCTTAAGGTGGTTAGTGGTGGGACATCTACTAAAAACATGTTTATTGAATTTAAATATCTCTTAAATTCAAGATACTTCAACAAATTAGGTTTAGGGTCAAGTTTAGAGTGATATTATTAGGTTTGGGTTAATTAAATTTTTGATTAGGTTCAAACATGAGATTTGATATAAAATTGAATTTGAGGGTTAGTATAAAGTCTAGTCCAAATTTTGATATGAATTTTCTCTTATAATGACATTATTTTTAAAGAATAATATTAAAATAATATTATTTTAAATAATTTGAATATATTCAAAATTGGTTAAATTTTTGAATTATTTCGAACCACATTTTTTAAAGTTAATCCTAAGCAATATTTTAAAAATCGGACCAGAAGTTAAATCAAGAAGATAAAAGGTTTAAAGTTTAGAATGTTCAACCGGTATTAGACCATCATAAAATTTGCTAAAAGTTGAATAAATTAAGGAGTTTGAAATTTAATTGAAAGAGGTCGTCCTTACACATAAACATTTTAAATTTAAAAAAAAAATAATTAATTAATTTTATTTTATAATAACTTATTAATTAATAAAAATTTACCTATTAATTAATAAATAGAGTTATAAAAGTAAACGTTTGTGATCTTAAAAAATTAATAGCCTTGCCTTGTGCAAACAAATGGAAGAGCCAAAACATTAAGCATACTTCTCTTAAACTAAGATGATTATACTTTAGACTTTATTGGTATCAACGATTTGGTGCTTAAATGTGTGACTTGTTTGTCATTAGTTAAACTTAATCAAAATTAGTATCTTATCACATCTTTTATGCTATCTTATGTCGGGATTATATATTTAATGACATCGGACCTTGATATTTTCACCTTCTTATATATTTATTTTTAAATATTAGTTTAATTTTAAAAGGTATCGAATAAAATTTAAATTAATAAATAAAATTAGATAAAAATATTAATTCAAATTTGATAATTTAAAATCATAACGTAATTATAATTTATAAATTTATTTATTTATTTTTGAAATATATTTTAAATTAAACAATTCAAGTACCAAATTAATGTAATTGTAAATTAATATTTTTGATACATTAATACTTATATATTTTAAATTTTTTATATACACAATATTATATTTTTTATATACGTAAAGATAATTTAATTTAATATAATAATATCTATTAATAGATGTATAAAAATCTCTCTCTCTCTTTATTACGTGTGCTCAAAGTTCCTTCCCGACAACCCGATCCGACCCGATTTTAAACGGGCCCCGAACTCTGACTCGGCACATTTGACTCTCATTTCCAATTACACGCCAGGAGCCCCCCAGTCTGGTGCAAGTCTTTAAAGCTATTTCTCTTCCTCTTCCTCTTCCTCGCCATAACTGGCACGTCATCGTTTTTGTTGTCTGGTAACCCTAAATCGAATCTATTTGTCAAGCTTAGTTTTTTATGGCTTATGAATGCTGGATTGTGGCTTTGTATTTCCTTTTTTTCTTCTTCTTCTTTGACGGATTCTGATTTTTTTTTTCTAATTTTGTGAATGTTTTAGGGTTCTTGAGAAGCTTCGCGGGTGTTCGATTTCTGACTAGAAGTTAGGGTTAGGGTTTTCAATTGGAAAGATTCTTTCTGGGTTGGGGAGGATAAGATTGTTGTATTGGGTTCTAGGGTTTGTAATTTGTTGGGATTTCAACACGGGGAAGATAGGTGTGGGTTAAGAGGATAATGTGCATACTGTGTGTGATCCAAAAGTGGTCTCGCCGGGTTGCTACAATGCTGCCTTGGTTAGTTATTCCTCTAATAGGATTATGGGCTCTATCTCAGCTTTTGCCACCTGCTTTTCGGTTTGAGATTACATCGCCGAGGCTTGCTTGTGTTTTCGTGCTTTTAATAACTTTGTTTTGGTATGAGATTTTAATGCCTCAGCTCTCGGCTTGGCGGGTTCGTAGAAATGCAAGGTTGAGAGAAAAAAAGAGATTTGAAGCTATTGAACTACAGAAGCTTCGGAAGACTGCCACTAGGAAATGTAGGAACTGCTTGACTCCTTATAGGGATCAGAATCCGGGTGGTGGTAGATTTATGTGTTCTTACTGTGGGCATATTTCTAAGAGGCCAGTTTTAGACCTGCCTGTGCCCCCTGGGTTGGGTATGTCGAATTCTGGGATTATAAAGGATCTTGTTGGAAAGAGTGGGAAGATATTGAATGGAAAGGTGTGGTCTGATAATGGATGGATGTGTAATCAGGATTGGTCAGAAAATGGTAATTGGGTTGGTGGGTCTGTTGCAGGGAAGTCGACATATTGGCGAAAGGGTGGAAATGGGGTTTTTGGAGGGGACGAGAATTGTTTGGCGGAGAAATCTTATTCAAGTGGTGTTATTTTTGCATGCAAGCTATTAACATCCTTTTTCTTGAGTATTAGGTGGCTTTGGAGAAAGATTTTTGGGGTTAGTTCATCGATGGAGGATGCCTCTTCTGATGGAGAGCATCAGAGAATGCTGTCTAAGAGGGGTGAAAATGGGGCAAGTTATCCTGAGAGTAGAGGAGAGAAGGCACGGAGAAAAGCTGAAGAGAGGAGACAGGCTAGATTAGAAAGAGAGCTTCTTGAGGAGGAGGAAAGAAAGCAAAGGGAGGAGGTTGCAAGATTGGTGGAGGAACGTAGGAGACTGAGGGATGAAAAATTGGAAGCTGAAAAAGATAGAAGCAAGTCGTTACATCCTGCTAAGGAGAAAAATGGTAAGAAGGAAGCTGAAAAGAAGCGTCAGGAAAGAAAGAAAGAGAAAGAAAAGGGCTCTAGTAAGAGCAATTCTGATGCTGAAGAGCTGGAAAAAAAAGTTGGAAAGGAAAGTGAGCGGAAGGGAGACTTTGAGAAAAAAAATGATAGTGACCGACGGGAACATCAAAAATCTGCAACGGATAGTGTGAGAGGCCAGAACTTTGAAACCCTTCATGGGATAAAGAATACCTCTACCAGCAATTTCAGCAGGGGAGCTGCTGGAACTAGGTATTTGGATCGGATGAAGGGTACATTTCTGTCTCCATCTAGAGCTTTTGGTGCAAGTGGTTTCTTTGGAAAGGCTGCTAACACTTCTGCCAGTGCTACTAAAGAAAATAAGTTTTTTAGTTCTGTAGACCATGTTCATACTTCTGTCCATAAGAGGGATATAGGAGGTTCCGAACGATTATCTGGGACATCAAACATGAATGGAGATGACAAGAATGTTAACCGCACAGTAAGTTTTCTACATGATTGGTATTTTAATTTTTTGATAGGTTTTTGTTGGCCATATTAAAGTGTGCAGAAACTATTCTTTCCTATCATCTTTATTTCTTACGTCCTTATAGTTGTTTGCTATCATGAATTACTTTCTGAGCAATTAGATAATATTATAGTTGTTTTGATGATTTATGATTGAATCTTTTGCTTGCATAAATTTGACATGGGCATTTAAATTCATGGCTGATCTCTTCATTGAATTTTGTTTCTTGTATTCTTTCCTACTAAATTTGTGTCACTGTGCTTCTATTTTCTCTATGTTTAAGATTGGTGTTCTGTTTAGGATGCTGGTGTAACATGAAACCGAAGATGAAAAATAGATCATAATGTTAAACTATTGATGACAGGTGCTTCCAGAGCCACAGCAAAGGATGGCACCTAAAAAGTCGTGGCAGCAATTATTTACACGTTCATCATCTGCTACTTCAACAAATGCAAATGTTATTAGTAGACCAAATTCAAAGCTCCAACCAGAAGATCAAAGTCCACAGCTAACTGCAAATTCATCAGCAATACAGTCATTTGATAATCCAATCAATTTTGGGCTTCCGTCGCCTTTTACTATCCCTACATACCCAAATGTATCCAGCAGTTCTAGTTTAGGTTTCTCACCTCCCATTGAGCCCATTTTTCCTCGTGCTGTCGAAGGGCCACAAGAATCTATACCTGAAGAGCCAGAGCATTTTGAAGATCCATGCTATGTTCCTGATCCTATAACATTGCTTGGCCCTGTTTCAGAGTCACTAGATAATTTTCAGTTAGATCTCGGGACTGGTTTTGCATCAGATGTTGGGTTGGAAAGGCCTCAAACTTTGAAGAATTTATCTGCATCTTCTGAAGTGACCAAGCCATCTCCAATTGAGTCACCTTTGTCACGGCTTCGTGTTGCTGATGAAAAGCATAATGGTTCTAACTGGTTCTCTCCGACTCCTAAGGCTCAGGATTTCCACACATCGGCTGGAAAAGATCTGCAAGTGAATGAGACAGGAACATGGCAAATGTGGAACAGTTCTCCTCTAGGTCAGGATGGTCTACTCATGGTAGGTGGTCCTGGAAGCTGGCTTATGCACCCAGATCGGAACAGATTAATCAAGGAAGATGTTTTGCAGCCTTCTGCTCAAAGAACCAAGCTGTCACTGTTTAGCAAAGATGATCAAATCCTCTCTGGTACACATTCTCCCCAGAAGAACTTTTTGGGTAATGTGCAGAATGGTGGGACGTTCAACCCCTCCATTTCAAGGGATCCTGAACCTTGGATGCAGAATACCTTTTTTCCACCATTATCTGGCAATATTAACCATATCTCTCTCAAGTCCCAGGAGGATGGAGCTCAGAATGACAAGATTTATGGCAGTCCTAGTGGACATGCTATCAACCATTCTTTTGAGCTGTCTCGAACTAGTTCTTGGTCCAAGTGAGTACATAACCATTAGACCTCACATTCATCTAATTGAAGTATTTATCTTGGCATATGTGCAAGACAAATAAACGTAATTTTGGTCCTATTGTTTTCATTTTTGAGGCACTTGGTTGCCATAGTGAGACTCATGTTGTACTAAACTGACATCATATTTAACATACTATACTGACTATTTTAGTCTGTTAGTATTTTTTCGCTGATGACTGCATTTTTCTAATTTTCTCTTTGAAGGTGATGTCTAAATTATTTTTTTGGAAATATGATCCAAATTGACATCCATTTAACATATTATACTGACTATTGTGGTATAGTGGCATTGTTTCACTGCATAGTCTGCATTTTGGTTAATTTTCTTGAATTCTAAATTATTCAACGGTTCGTCCTTCTTCATTAGTCCATATATGCTTATGAACTTGCAGTGTTAAAGGCATGTGGACAACATTCTGAATTTTTTCAGCTTCTTAGTTGGTTTTATATCTAGTGAATGTTAACTTGATTATTACTCAATTTCCCAATTTTGAGCTTTACAGCAAGAACATTTCGGACCCATTTGGTTAGAGTTGGTTCCTGTATATGCTTTCTTAGAACATCATTATATACTTATTGTTCCCCATGGTGGTGATGTGAATCTAAATTTGTTTCTGTTCCCTTTAGCAGAAAGGAATGCTCAATGCCAGATTCTTCAGGAGAAGGTGTTGGAAAGTCATCTACCACAAGGCCCAATATTGGGGGTTTATTTCCCAACAGAGATGTACAGTCGCTTTGGTCATTTGATTGAGAAAAGAGAGGGGGGTGACAGTTATGAGGGGGACCTAATTACATCTGTTCTGAAGGGGCAAAAATTGCCCCGTTTAGAGGAGAAATTTACAAATACTGGACGCCATTGTATCTTCATTCTCTTGTTTATAAGGGAGATTGATGTTTACTTACATTAGGAATATACGTGGCATGCATTCACTTGTGCATCACTTGACAGGCAAGGTCACATCACAATTTCACTTTGCACAAGGTTTCTTTTTGTGCCTTGGAAAAGAGAGTCATCCCTATTTTGAGGGAGTTTGTTGTTCTGGAGTACGAGTCAGTAATTTCGTCTTTGGCATACACACATGCAGGTCTCTTAGTTGAAAAACCTTCCTAAGAAACTAGAAAAACCAACATCCGCAGAAAGACTTAGTAATAGTAAGATAACGGAAACCCCTTACTGGTTCAATCATTCTGGCTGGTAGTTCCTCCACTTTTTATAAGTTCTTTAATGAGGTTTCTGGAAATCTGAACTTGCATGGGAGTGACTATGATTTGGAACTTGACAGAACAGATTGGACTGATATTGAGGTAGCACTGTAAGTCTTATGATATTGAGGATTTGTATCTTGAATTGATTCTTACTTGTGTGAATGAGAAGAACTTGTAAGTACTCAGGAAAGGGCACAGAAAAGAGGGGACCAAATAGCCCTCTTTCTTGTATTTCCACGAAAGTCTTGCCTGTCTGGCCTTGAATATGCATCTTCAATCCCAGAGTCGCAAGGTCTTTTAGTTTTGCTTTTGTACAGTTTGTTCATCTGTTTTTGTTAGGCAGCATTTTGTCCTAAAGAAGGGAACTTCAAGGGCAACCAAAAGTCAAGTGCAAGTTTAAAGATCGATAGTTGAATCAGTCCAAGTCAGTTCGTAAAAATGACATTATTTTAGGTTCAACCTACGACGATAAAGATGGGATCAGTTGGTTCATAAAAAAGAATTCTTCATCATCATTATCATCATCGCACTCAGTTTGAAATTTCGCAATAAAACAGGATCTGGAGAGGTCAATAGTACGCAGCCTTATTCCTACAGAATAGAGAGACTGTTTTCGGTAGACCCACATGTAAATGTGACCTGAAAAAAAATGATGCAGAACAGAAAAGAAAATATTTAGAGCAGTAAAATAAATAAATAAATATAT
>JANTNU010000004.1:33198785-33219452 GCA_024752395.1 Erythroxylum havanense | reverse complement strand
TATATATATATAAAACGAATATAATAATATAATAATTTTAAAAATAGAAAAATAAATAATAATAATAATATAATAATAATAAATAGGAATAATAACACTAAATAAATAAATAAAAATAAAATAATACGAAGAATAATAAAATAAAAAAGAATTCATATATAATACAATTTTCAAATTCTATAAATTTCAAAATTATGAAAAATAATCATTTTGAGATCTTGTTTGGTGAGGCTTGATTCAACCCCTTGTCATTCCTAGATGGTAGCATAATTATTGTGCAAATAGAAGATTTTCAAGACTTAGGTAATACATTCTTATGTAAATTGAAAAACTAATTGCACATTGCATGTAACACAAAAACATATATGAGCATAGCTTAATAACAAACTTTTAACCACATAGAGACCAACTTCTTTCAAATCCTGATGTTGCACAGCTTCCAGCATTTGCTTTACTGTGATTGTAGCTCCTTTTGCTCTTCTTGTTGCAGGAGCTGCATTTGCTCAGGCTGTTGTTCCCCTTGCCAAGTCCAAACAATGTCTTTGAGTGCAGGTCTAATCTCTTGCTTTAATACCTTCTGATACTCCATTGTATCTCCATTTGACTTCTTCATTTCTACCAGATGGAAACAAGGAGTTATCTCAAAGATTTCAGCATCAATGCCAAGTAGCCCTTTCCGTCCTTCCTTCGATCCTTCCAATTTCAGCAAACCTCCATCCTGCTTCTTTATTTTCAACCTCAATCGCTTGGCAACATCTTCGAGCTTGGATCGGATTGTAGAGGCAGGCTTGTTTGATGTAAATCGCACTTCTTTCTTTCGTTCTTTCTCCTCAAATAAACCAGACAAATCAAAGCCTGCAGAATAGGAGATGATATCAAAAGCATTCAAGTTACAAAGTCTAGTACACTCTTGTTTCGAATCTGGAACATAGCAGATATTATCATTCACGTTAAATACAGAATCACACTCCAGGGGAGGCAGTTCTATGACTTGTGTTTCAGTAATTTTTGGTTTGCATTCTAAACCCTTTCGGAACCAAGAATTTTCCATGATTTTGAGCATAGATATCCTGGTGCTTGGGTTTGGATCCAGGATTTTCAACAGAAGCTTCCGTACTTCTGGTGCAAACCAATTTGGGATCTTAAATTCTCCCTTCCCAATCTTTCTGTACATCTCCATTAAATTTGAATCATAGAAAGGAAGATAACCAGCCAGCAGAACAAATAAGATCACCCCACAAGACCAAATGTCAGCTTTGGCTCCATCATACCCTTTTCTGTTAATCACTTCTGGAGCAACATAAGCTGGTGTTCCACAGGTTGTATGAAGTAATCCATCTTGTCGTTTAGACTCCACAAGGGCACTTAATCCGAAATCTGAAACCTTTAGATTTCCATTCTCATCTAGGAGTACGTTTTCCGGTTTCAGATCACGATGGCAGACTCCTCTACTATGGCAGTAATCGACGGCACTCATAAGCTGTTGAAAATATTTCCTCACATCATCTTCCTTGAGCTTTCCCTTAGCTACCTTGTTGAAGAGCTCACCCCCTCTAACATATTCCATAACAAAATAAATCTTGGTTTTGGTAGCCATCACCTCATAAAGTTTGACCACATTTGGATGTCTGATCAGTCTCATCACAGAAATTTCTCGCTTAATTTGTTCAATCATACCGACCTTAATCACTTTCTCTTTATCAATTATCTTGATCGCCACACTCGTCCCAGTTTGAAGATTCCTAGCATGATGAACCTTGGCAAAAGTTCCTTGGCCCAGTAATTTCCCTAGTTCATACCTATGCAGTAACACATTCCCTTTGTTTTCCATTCCAAGCTGCAATCTTTACACAGTAACAAGATCTAGTATCAAGCCTGCTATTCCTAAATATCCCCTGTAGGTATTAATCAAGACAGGAACCACACTCAAGAAGTCAAAATCTCAACCATCTTCACAGACAACATATTCTGATATTAGATAAGCTCTTGTGTATCTAGGCACGCTAGGCATTTGAGAACAGAATCTAAATAGACTATAAGTTAATTGTACGGTCGCATGGAGTAGATATGAGGGCACCCCAATTTGGGCTATGACCTCATCAATCTCAGCGACAGATCTGTTGAACTTTAAGTACATCTTTCCGCATTCCCTGGTCCCTATTGATCAACTGAAGAACAATGAAGTAGGTAGACAACACCGATATAACGCTGTAACACCTTCAACTATATGAGTTTCCCACTCACCTGACAGGAGATAGAGCAGAAGCAATTACGATGAACAGAAGATAAAAGTTTGAACACAACATCCTTAGATGGAACTAAAATAAGAGAAACAACTGCAACACAAACAAGAGACATTTTTACAAACAGTTGGAGGACCAAACCTAGAGAAAATAACGAATTTAAGAAACCAAAATAGGCAATTCAAATACCAAAGATTGCAACCAGGCGAAACGGGTTGATACGAAATACGCACACATGATACAGAAAAAGCAGAACAATGAAACCAACAGCAAATCAAAGATCTGAAAACAGGAGTTACTTAAGCCTCAATAACATCTATACCAACACGCTCTTATACTCAAAACCAATCACGCAAGGCAGAACCAGCCAAACCTTGATAATCCCGGACGGGGAAAAGAAATGAAACCGAAAAAAAACGTAAACAAAGATCTTCCCAACAAGGCAGACGTTGCTGGGTAAACTAAAAACACAAAAAGATTCAAGCTTTCCAAACTTACGAATCAATTGAGGTAACAAAATACCGAAAAATCTCTTCTTGAGAGAATACTCCCAAAGAGTAGTAGCAGACCTTTAAGAGAGAGACGGAGAGAGAGAGAGGAGCAGCATTTGTAACTACCTGGAGAATCTCAGGCCCTCAAGTTCTACTACTACTTATAATAAATTTAAATATTATAAAAATTTACAATTTTTTAAAATCTATCTCTTGAAATTTTATTAAAAAGAATTAATCAAATATCAAATTCGATAAAAACTAATTAAATTGTATTTAAATTAATAATTTAAATATAATTATTAATTAAGATCAAATTTAATTGATTTAAATAAAATGTAAAATTTATATTAAATTATTATATCAGCAACATTTAATTGGTGTACTTATAATATTCATATTATACATATATTATTGTTATTTTATGAAAGAAATGTAAAAAATAATTTAAGAATCGTAAAAAAATATATCACTATGGTTTAATTATTTTTCAAAAATAATTCTAAAATTATAGAAAATTTATATATATTGACTTAAAATGGTCTTCTATTTAGGATCAATTCACCTATTTCCACATTTAATAGATGAATGAATGGAGAGGATACAAGGTAGCACATGAAATTAGAAACAACCACCTTTTACTTTTCATACCTAATCTAAGAGTTTAAATAGTATTATATTCTTTTTTTTATAGGAAAGTAGTATTATTCAACAAAATCCAGATAATGGGAGGAACTGCCACCTTGTTGCTTTCTAATATGTAATTATATGGCTAAACTATACCTAACATCTTATTATTTTCCCCAACCACCTCAACATTCTCCACTAAGTATTCCTCTTCTAGGACCTTCATTACCATATAAGCCTGGAATATAATAATTCAGAATTTTGCATAAATATCAAGAAATAATTGTCATGTTCAGAGGGAAGCTCATTTGTTTGGTTGCTAGGTAGGTCACAGATTCCCTCTTCCTCAGGTCCATAAGCCAGAGGGAATGTGACACCTGGAAAACACAATCTGAGCAGTAAGTGGATATTGTGACCTCCCTGGAGATTCTGTGACTGGAAGTACCTGACTTGCAGGAACCATACATGTGTCAGATAATGCTTGATCAGTATATGATGATCAAGACTTCTTTGTTTCTTCCACTTGAGGTGTAGCTTCATCTGCCTCAAAGAAAGATCAATTTCATAGTCAGACAGGGCTATAAGGTTCAACCTCTGACCAACTTGGCAGCTATTAGCTAAAGGTTGGACCTTTGACTAACATGGTAGCTAAATACATGAGGACCCGAAAGGTCAGTTCAGTAACTAGCCCAACTGTCAAAATGACGTTATTTTGTTACAACTAATCAAAGCCATCATTTTTTTGTGGGCACGTACACAAAATTGACGTTAGTTCTTACACTTTATGTTTGTATGGTGTTTTACCTTCTTCAAGGAGCTGAAAAGATACAATTTATTACAGTATTACAGTTGAAACAGTTCACTGTAACTTGGAAGATTGGTCTCCATGCCTGAATTAGCTGTTAGAATCAGGATAAGACTGTCATCCATAACCAAGGCAACTAAGAAACCACTGTTTGATTACCCTTATCAATGTTTCTGATAACTGAGGATCAAATAATGAGTAATTCTTAGATTATAACACAACATAATTACAAATAGAAACTGCACGAGAACGTTATACTTTCCATATCATACATTCGTAACAATACTATGCGATAATAGCCTTCCTCTGCAGAGTATTGGTGTAATCACAACGATCAAGAATCAGCCCCTTACAAAACCGCTGTTTGATTACAGGCATGTAACATGCAGCAAATGTCTGTTTGCTCTAGAAATTTCTCGGCATTGGCAAGGAAGAGAGGACCATACTCGAACACCAACCTCTTGCACTGCAAAATGCGAATAACGCCATTTTTAGATGTCAAGTACTGAGAGGAGCAATAGTTTAATTTCTTTCCGTTCTTCACTTAGTATACCAAGCTCAGGAACAATGCTCTTCTGATTTGCTGTCCAAATTTTACTTTCTTGTCCTACAAGCAATAATGCGATCTACTACCAACGGGTCATCAATAGGATGAGGTCATTTTACGAAACAAGTAGTCTGTCACTCAGATCCTCACATTCAGCAGACATATAAAGTTTAAGATCTTACCTTTTGTGCATATTTGTCCATCGAATTGCATGCCTTCAAAAGCACCTCAAGTATATCCAACTGGAGCAACAACAGGAAAGAGCATAAGTGGCCAAGTCAGTAACCAGAAAAACGTGCTGAGTGATGAAATGATTATGATATTTGACCATGACAGCTATTTTAAAACATTAACAAGAACTTCACAGAAAATAGCAGAATGATAATGCACAAGAGCTGCGAAGCTTCTTCCTTTGACGAGTCAAATGTCCAACACAGACCTGAGTATCAGGATCCTTCAGTTTGACCAGTATGTTTGAAACAGTGGTGTGGCAGAGTGCGCAGCTATCTTCCTTGAGTTGCGAGGAAAGGGTTACCATTTCTTGGCAAAGATTGACTTTTCTGCAGAAAGCTTCGGGTTGTAACGAAGAAATCTCCGAAAAGAAGAGAGGAGCATAGTAGTCCACCAAAGTGATGCACTGTCAACCAAACCATTAAACATTTATAACTTGAACACTAAAGGAATAAAGAGATTGGGAAAACTATAGACAGTGATCTCCAAACATTTCTGACAATATTATCTGCAGGTACACCATCAATAACAGCATTGCATGAAACTCCCAATGTTTTTAGCCATCCAAATGCATCTTCCAAGCAAATGAAAAAAGGTAATTTGTGCATGTTTGAAGCAGATAAATGAAATGTTAATAACTGGCATTTCAACTAAACTCTTTACACAAATGATAATCCCAATTTATCAGTTCCAAATCAACAAAAATCTATCAAGCTTGTTTCTATGTCAAAATCAGAAGTTCATGAAATAGCAAATTGTCAAAGGGAGTCTGTTCTGAATTGCAGCAATTTTGAACATAATGAATTACACAATTAGGAATCGCACCTGGTTAAAAAACTAAAGTAGTACCTTTTCTTTGAAAGTCAGAACCCGAGAACAAGTTGCACGGAGAATTTCCAGAACTTCATTCTCGGTTTTATTATTGGCTAGATAATCCAGTGCCTGGGTAGCAAACTCCTCACACAATGTGCAGACTTGGTTACTTTTGGTAACTTCACCTGAATATTGACCTTCACTTTCTTGCATGACTGAACCTGGAAGACGAAACATCATTAGGTTGAGAATAGTTTGTTAAATACTCCTCGATTAAACCAATCCTTTAGCTACAATAAACGTTTTGCAGAATTGAGAATATGACAAGTTCATAGCACAGAGGATCACACCCAGTGCATTATTGACTAAAATTTTGGAGACCCAGAACCTAAAAGTTTCCCAATTGAAACCCTATGTTATTCATCTATGTATTAGGGTCAATCAGGATCACAAGATGCAGAGCAGTTAAACATAGCTTGAACAGCCATAATCTAATAAATTCAAAGCAAAAGCCAAAGAGATTGCAACTTTTGTGGAAGAACAATCACCTGCTGCACGGTGGTTCACTGATCTTTCAGTAGAGATCTGATAAACTACGAATCTGGCAGTACAACCCCAACCAGCACCCAACAGAACAATAAACAATATCCCAATTCTCCCATCCATCGTCACGATACCTGAAGTCTGGAAAAGGGAATAAAAGATCAAAAACCACAACAACATGCAAAACTCACTCCAAAACAATGTAAAAATCAAAACTTTAGATAAACCCAGAAAGAGAATACGCTGGAGAACAAATCTGATTCAGAAACGGAGGCTTAATTAATATAATTGCACAAAATAAGAACAGAAAAACCCCAAAAACTAAAGAAAGAAATCATCTTTACTCGTTATAAACAACACTTTCCGGGCAGCCAAACGAAAAAGATAGAAAATTAGGGATTACCTTGGGAATTATATAGCCAGCGATTGCATTAAGGATGAGTGACGGAGGAGTCAGCTGCCAATAGGAAGTTGATTCCTTGATACTCTTTTGAGTGTTTTGGACGAGGCTGACAATTATGTAAATTAATTACACAATTAAACATAAAATTAAAATAAATTATAATACCAAAAACTCCTAACATTTGGGAACTTTTTATCTATACTTACTTCAAAGTATTTCTTCATTTGTCCATAATCACACAATCTTAACAATCAAGAAGCTCTAACATTCACAAACAAGCATCTTTGTTTTATGTTTTGTAAGAATATACGTAGAAATGCAGATAAGATAAAATAGTAAGTACCAACACTAACAAGGAAACTACAAAATTGAACAATTATTCTAAAAGACACAAAAAAGTTAGAGCCTCATGAAATTTCCTAGTTGCTTCTTTTAGGTTTTTTTAAAAGCATAGGGAATAAGATCGGTTATGTTGCTCGTATTCGATTTGAAGTTAATGAATCAAGTTTAAATAAATTAAATTCGATTTAAAACCAAACTCGAGAACTTAAAAAGTTTAACCTCCTCTATTAAAACGACGTCATTTTTAATAAAATTGATCAAAATTATATCGTTTTAGTATATACATTAAAAAACCTAAACTATATCATCTTAATCAATAATACTAAAATAGCTAATCCAACCCGATGCTTATTACTGTATTAAAATATAAATCATCTATTCATAATTAGGAGTAAAGTTATGTATTAACGAATCTCTTAAGATTTCACAGAACGACGAGATTTATATTAAGTGTTGTTATTATAATATTCATTTTTTTTTGTTTGGTTTCACTTTTATTTTTCTGTTGTTGTTTTTTTGTTTCTGTTTCCTGTTTTTGGTTTCTGTTTCCTGTTTTTGGTTTTTGTTTAAAAAAAAAAGAGATTTGTAATATAAAAACTGAAAATAAAAACCTGTTTAATTGAGATTTCTAATAGACTCATTATTATTATTATTATTATTATTATTATTATTAGTTATTCTTATTATTATTAATTTATTATTATTATTATTAATTTTATTATTGTTATTATTAATTTTTAATAAGTTATTGTTATTATTATTATTTATTGTTAATAATAATATTATTGATTATTATTAATTATTGTTATAAATTTTATACTTACTATTTTTAATACTATTAATATTATTATTAATTTTATTATACCAAATTAATTATCTTATTATTATTATTATTATTTATTGTTAATAATAATATTGTTATTAATTATTGTTATAAATTTTCTGCTTACTATTTTTAATACTATTAATATTATTATTAATTTTATTATACTAAATCAATTATCTTATTAATTATTAATTATTATTATAAGTTTTTTACATTTTTAATTATTATTATTTTCGAGATAGAAAACAATAATATGTTGATTTTCTATCGAAGAAAACATATTGTCAAAATTAAGAGAAACGATGTTTTCTGGTTCCTGTAAAACTGTTGTAGTTTTTTTATTTTCAGAAACAAAAAATCACAACAGAGTAAGCCAAACAGATTTTACTTACCTGTTTTTCTTTTTACAAAAACGACAACAAAAAACGGGAAAAAAATAGAAACAAACAGCCCCTAAATATATAACTATTTCAAAAAATGAATATTTGATCAAAAACATAATTTTATAATCTTATTTTATTTTTCACAAATTATCAATTTTGTTAATGTATGCAATTAATTTATAAATTACGTGCTTTGTATAAATTATTTAATAAATTAATACATTTATGTAGCAACAAAAATGTCTTGCGAGACGATTGGACCCCAAAGGCTATTCTTTTGTTATTCATGGCCTATTTCAATTTCTAACAGAAATGGACCTTGTTCTTATAAGTCTGGACCTGAAATATGATTCTTTTTTTAATCATTCAGCATATGGTTAATTCAGGCCCTTTTAAGCTTATAGTTTACACCTTCTGGTGGGGCTTAAGCTTCATAGTTCCGTTTATGGTTAGTTGATGAGAGTGCGACACTATGTCTTCTTATAGACCAAATGGAATGTTTTTTTTGTTGGTGACAGGGATAAACAAAAACAAAAAACAAAGCCTAAGCCCTCAAGACAGTCACAGATAAAGCATCGTTACGAAGTAAGGATCGCATGCTCGGAATAGGCCTCTCCCACAAATACCAACGTCGGGAAGAAGAGGAGTCAAGTTTCGCTAAGAAATCAGCACATTGATTCCCTTCTCTGAGGATATGAACGAGCGAACAGTCCCAATCTTTCCGTAGGTATAGTTGAATATCCTCAATAATGGTCAAATAAGGGTGAGAGCTAGAGCAGTCTCGGTTAATTAGCTAGACAGCCTCCAACGAATCCGACTTACCTCGATTCGGTATTTTAATTCAAACTAATAGCTTAAAAAAGGAGAATTAAAATAGGTTAGGACTTAGACCTGCCTACCAAATTCCCATCCATAAGAATGATGATTGTCAAGTTCAGTGGGGATGAATGACTAGGAAGTGGTTATACCAAGAGATGTTGGGGAACCGGTTTGTTAGTTAGCTGTTAAAGTCTTAAAGCTCCAACATTAGTCTAACTGTCAGAGAAATGAGTAATGAGTATGGTAAGTTTCCAACTTTCAAGTTTTAATATTCTTGTAATGCTCATTTAAAATTATACATTTTTTTAATATTTTGCGACGTTATAAAACTCAATTAGTTCTTAAATAAATTATTTAACAAATTAATAATTTAAATTAAGTATTAGATTTAATCAGTACTTACGGTTGCATAATTATTCCGCGCTATCTTGAATCCATCTTTGAAATTAAGTTGCAAGGGTGTGTGTATCATGCTTTACAAATTATTCAAACACTCAAAGGATGTGTGAATCATACAGTCACATAATGTAAAGGAAAGTAACACATGCTTACATACTTTTATTTGTATTAGTCCTCTATGATATAGAATTTGAGAAATTTGGTAAAACACGACCTTAAATTTAACAAGAATTCGATATTTTACAATTCTTAATTTGTAGAGAAGATGTTTCGGAATTAATTTTTAAGTTAATATCTGTATAATTTCAAGAGGTTTTAAATTTGACGGTATAATTTATTTAAAAATTTTAAATTTTAATAATTTGATCTTTTGAAGCTTTTAATATTTTCTTATTATTAGTAAAATTTTCAAAGTTTTAAATTATTATTTCATTGACATTACATATGAAACGTCATCTTGATGAGAATGAGATGTAGATTTTTAACGATGGAACGTCTCTTTCATATCTTTGTGTGTAGAACGAGTCTTTAATATAACTCTTAATAAATTGAGTCAATTCATGTAACCTAGACATTTTTTATATTTTTGAAACAGAGGAATCTGCAACTATGTATTTTTAGATGCTTATTGAGTAAATTTTTCGGATGGACAAAATAACTTGTAAATTATATCAATCAGGTACTTCTTATTAGGCAAATTCTGTACGACAAATTCGATTGAGAGAGCGTAGATAGAAGGATTCGAACACATGATTTTTTGACCTTATACCCTTCACTCTACCAACTCGATCCCCCCTAAAGGGCAAGCCACTTGTTTAAGAAAAAGCTAAAGTTGCAAAATTTACTTGATTAGTATCTAAAATAATATCGTTTTAGTGTAATTAATCAAAATTGTGTCATTTTAGTTTTAAATTTCTTAAATTTACGTATCAAAATGATGTCATTTTGACAGTTAAATTAAAACTTATTATTTTAGAGTGAGAAGTTGAACCATTAAATCTTTTAAATTGGGTTTCGAACCGGTTTTACTAAATCCGAACTGGACCCAATTGCTTTCAAATTAATGCATATCTTCAAGTCATTAAGATTTTTAATATTTTATTTATTTAATATTTTTTGTATTATTGCATCAATGATATTTTTTTGTATAAGAGTTCTTGAATTCTTATCAACTTGATGTGGTCAACAAACATGTAGATGCATATATCTATCTATCTATCTATATATATATATATATTATAAAATCTAAAGCATGTGTCTTTTGCCATTAAAGCTCTGGTGTGGGACACCATCCTTAGACACAGATCTTCAAGTCAGTAACTAATCTATCTATGCAAATTTCTTAGTCTCTATTCATTACATAAGCTTCAAACCAACTGCTAATTCTTTAATCTTCATGGTATATATAATCCACAGATTAGCATCAGCCTCCATTGGTCTTCTTCTTCCCAAGCTAATAAAGTCTGATAAACTTCAAAACCTCCAGGATCTACTGTTTTCTAAGATGTTTACTGCAACAAGAAGTCCTGAGCTTCCTCAGAAATCTTTTAGAATTCAGGAAGGTGACAAGTTCTTCTCCAGGATTTTGTCCAAAGAAAACTCCCTAGCTAATCCATCTTCCAGAGTGTATTATGGTGGAGTTTCAGGTTCAGTTCCATTCGTTTGGGAGTCTGAGCCTGGAACTCCAAAGTACCATAAGTTCTGTGAGAACTCAATCCCTCCTCTAACCCCACCACCCTCCTTCTATTCCAACACCGGAAAAGCTCATCATCATCATCACATCAGAAACACCAAGCAAGCAAGATCTAATCTTTTTCAGATGCTGTTTCAGAGAATCAGTCTCAGGAAATCAAAAGCCTCCACTTTTCCTGGTTCAGATTGGACATCTCTGTCACCAACTCCATCATCTGCTTCATCATCTTCTTCCTTCGTCTCATCTAGTGGAACGTCGTTTGATTCTGGACCATACGATCATGAACATCCTTCTTTTGGATCACCTGCTTCAACTTTATGCTTCTGTGTTAATAGAGGGAAAAACGGTGGTGGGATTTGATGATCCTGTGCTCACTGCATCTTCTTCATGATCAAGAGACTATTTCTTGTAGTCTGATATGTATGGAATATCTCTGAATCTAGCTTAGAAATCATATACATGTTCTTGTTTATCTTATTCTCTGCTGATCTTATCCTGCTTGAACTGCTATGTAATCTGTCTAGCTCAAAATAATATCAGAGATACCAAGACTTAATATCTTTGGTGACAGCTTTCTTTAACAATGTCGGATCTTATCATTAATACCTGAAACAGTTATCCGCTCAATCTTTCATGGAAATTTACTAGAAAACATTGTGGAAATCCTGGAAAACATTGTTGAAACTCAGTTACTAGTTTGATCTTTGTCACTTTCACTTCCTGAGTTATTATTTAATGCAAAAGAGGAAAGATGAGTGCAGTTTCATATCCTTATAATTAATTCTGCAGATGCTCCGTTGGGAATCTATTTAGTTCAAAAAACAGAGTCGAAAGTGTACCCGATCTTTCAGAAAAGGGAAAGTTCCAAGTTGCTGCACAGAAAATAAATTAATCAGATGATTCACCTACTGCTTATTGAATGCAGATTCAGATATGCATGTTTAGTTTCTGTCCGTCTCTACCTAAATTAATAACTGAGTGTCTCAGATTTCGTAGTCCAAAAAGGCAGGGGACAAAAACAAATCAGAATCTTATCTGTTCTGCAGGTTCAGGGGGAAAAAAAACCAGTGAGTACAATAATTCAAGCCAAAGAGTTTTAGAAGAGCTTAAAATTATTGAAATTTTATATTATATATTTATTAAATTATCAATTTTTTAAATTAACCTATGAAATATTAAATTTTTTAAGAACTGAATTTGATAATTATTTAAACAGATATTTGATTAATCTAATTGTGATATTGATGTCATGTCAGTTTCTTGTTTTATTTCTAACTAGTATGTAAGAGAAATAATTTTTCTGTAAAAATAAAAAATTTCAAGAATTCTTAAGATTAAAATTTTCTAAAAATTTTTAAACCTCCATCTTTCGCCCTTAAAGATGATAAAAACTACATGCTTTTCTCTTTGTTAAAAATTTTTTTTAGCACAAAGCGAAACGTAAGGAGTACTAATTGAATTGGCATCCCGGCTCGGTTTGACCCGAAACCCAAATCACATCATTTTTTTCAATTGCTAAAAAATCAATTAATCAAAATAACGTCGTTTTAATCGAGTTTCAAGCCACGCAAACCCAATCGGACTTTAGATTTGGACCGTCCATTGCCAACCCTACATGCCAACTATTTCCTTGATTAACCAATTGTCAATCTACCAAATTCACTAAGCATCTTGTCTTGGAGCATCACCAACTTCCATGATTCATTGACTAATGCCATTCAACTAGAACATAATAAAACCAGTAATGTACTAAAGGACTTAATGTATAATTCGTTCAAAGATGCTGTTTTGTACTATGAAAGTCACAGTTTTTCTGTAGAAACACCTCATTGGTCATGGCACTGGGGCTGAATCAATCATCACCTAATATTCCCAATAGCTAAAGACTAAAAAAGCAAAGAGACAAAGTAGAAGTGATGTAGAAAAAGGTTTCTCTTTTCCTGGTCCTTTCGATGTCAACAACTGACACAAGTCCAGAGAAGAGAACCTTACCATAAGGAAGATACTGTACTGAAAATGATATCCAACAGCCAAACACTTCATTGCTCAACTTGTCGGCAGTTTTGCTGTTAGTGAGTTGGCGTGTGTTTCCCGGCCATTCCATGTGATCGTCGGCCATAATTTGTCACAAATTATGAACTCAAAACTCTCTTTCTGATCTTAAGGACAGACACTTCAGGAAGAAATCTGGAAATGCCCTCCATTCTGTCGTCTGCACTCTCTCATTTACCTAAGCTATCTCGCTGATAAGGACATAGTACAAGGTCAAGTATGCATTGGTCCCGGAGGATATATTTAGTGTTTACATTCTGATAGAAGCTCTACTAATGATTTTGGATGTTAGGATCTAGAGAAAAGGTATGATGTAATGGATAAACTAAAATCTGAAACAGTATAATCACAACAATGACGAGGTCTTCCTTCTTTTAGATTTCCTATTGTGCAAGTTAATTTCACGAAAGAATCTATGCTTTGGTAACTTCATGTAGTGCATTTGCCAAGTAACTCACATTCCCTGTAGTAACACCTGCCATACTGCACATGTAAATACAGAAAAAATTAGAATTTATTCATGTAGTTGCTGTAAGGTTCTATCAAGTAATATGAATACTTTCTGCAACCAAATTACCTCATTCGACCATCACGAGTCATGTATATGCTGAATTCTGCCCTAAGACGATTGACCTGTTCAGGGGTTAACCCGGAGTAGCAAAACATTCCAACCTGCACATTTGCAATTTAGTTAATAAAGCCAGCAGCTTTGTTCCACTTCTTTAACTTTATGTTTCCTTCTCCAAACGTGGTTCAATACATTTGAAAACTCAGATTTGCACTAAACTACCAACCTGGTCCTTTATGTGCTCCCAATCGTGAGAAGAACCCAGTTTCGTAAGGCTTTCTATCAGAGTTGCCCGCATTCTTTGAATGCGATCTACCATGACCTATTGTTGCAGTCACAATCAGAATTATCACTGTACATTGATGAAAAACTAAAAGGAAAAAAAGAAGAGGAATTTAAGTACTTAAAAGTTCCTACGTCCTACCTTCACCTCTTTTTCCCAAAGTCTTTTTATGTTCGGGTCACCCAAAATACTAGATACCAGTAATATACCATGTACAGGAGGACTTCCATACATTGCCCTGGCAATCTTCTCTAATTGGCTTTTAATGGCAGCTGCCTTTTCGGCATCAGCACAGAGGATACTGAAGAAAAAATAAGGCATGAGCTCAAAAGAACTCGGAGCATGTACATATCTCACCAATAGAAAAGAACTCCATAGTTATCATTCTTTCTGAATTTTATTTTCTTTGTTATGCTTCTACCTGCTAATGAGGAATTCATTAACTCAATTCCTTTTTTTATGTTTTAACCTCTGCACAAGCATATTCATAAATGCACTTGAAACCAAATTTCACACTAAGATCCCACCTAAGACAGCCAACTCGATGTCCATAGAGTCCCATGTTTTTGGAGAATGATTGTGCACAACCAATACAGTGTCCATCTTCAAGAAAAATCCTGATCGATTGTGCATCCTGATCAAGGTCTCCACTTGCAAATCCTTGATAGGCCGTGTCAAAGAAGGGAAAGTGATTCTTTACCTATACATTTATTATAACAAGATGTAAATTAAACTGATAATAAAATGCACCAGGAAAGTGTTGCAAATGCAATTATCTGTCAATACTTACCTTGAACCAATACGAAATTTCTCTCCATTGTTTCTCCGTAGGGTCGACACCAGTAGGATTGTGAGCACAAGGGTGAAGTAAGAAGAAAGAACCGTCAGGGGCATTCTACAAAACACATAACAAACAAACTGATTGCAGTGATCCATGAATCCGCATTGGCAGTTAACTATACTGGTTGAACAACATGAATCGAGCATCATTGTGACTCAGAAGCCTCTAATATTGAGCACCAGAAGAATCATTATAAGAACAGGAATCAAATGGAGATACATCTCAACCTTCAGAAGAAAGAAAATTTTAGAAAGGTTTAAGTTATGTTCGACATACAATTTCTGCAGGCAACTTTTCATCCTCACATAGGAAGTGTTTATACCTTGAGGCTATTAATGTGACAAGAAATTTAAGCAGACCGTCTTACCTTAATATCATCTATTAGAGCAGAAAAGTTTAAGCCCTTTGCATTCCAATCATAGTAGTGAAAATTTCTCCGTGGAACTTGGGCATCCCTCCATATATTGTGGTGGCTGTGCATTGTATAAGATTTCAAGTCAATACAGAAAGATGAACATAGGCACTTCTGCTATATTTGTTTCATACAATCCTCAATGTACATTATTCAAAATAAGCTTAAGAAGGAACTGAATGGATTGTAAAAGAACTCACTTTGACCAAGTTGGATCAGGGAAATATATTTGAGATCCAGGATAAAAGCGCCTTTGGAATTCAGCAAATAGACGACATGCCCCGGTTCCAGAGATCGCCTGGATTCCGGCATAGCTACCTTCTTTAACAACTTCTGAATCCTTCCCATAGACCAATTTGACACTTTCCTCGACCAATTTCGAACTTACTTTAGAAAAAACAGACTCCCTGAAAATTATTCCTTAAAGAAGTTGAGTTCTGAGCAATTATGGTTTCTGCTAAGTTATCAACAATCAAATTCAAAATGGGAAATCAAACTTCAACCCTAATTCGTTCAATGCTTAGCTATTGCACTAAAGAGATCAATTGAACGAACTGTACTAGCAGCAAGTGAAACTTACAGGAAGTTGCAACCTGAAATCTTAGCTTCAGCCTCTCGAACACATTGTAACACAACAGGTTTCCCTTCATCATCCCTATAAGCTCCCTAGAAATTTATCATACAAAAGGAAAATCAAAAGCATTTCTTTTCCCAATCAATATTCAATAAAGTCAAAATCTTTTGCTAAGATCATTAACCTGACCAAAGAATACAACTTTAACCCACTACAGAGTAATGCCAATGATGGGTCGTGAAGAAAAAGGGGGGAAAAAAGAGGCATACCACGCCAAGATTAATTTTCCTGGGGCAAGTGTCAGCAAGAAAGGCCTCTGTTACGCCAGAGATAGGGTCCTTAGGGGCAGGAAACACGTGGTTCCACCAACGAAGAGCCTTGTTGGAGGAGGTTGAGAAGCATCTTGATGATGATGATCTTCTCAACAAATGGTACTTCCACATAATGTTGAGAATGACAATGAAGATTGATGATCTTCCTTAGGTTCTGTAATTGATCCCAGCTCTCTGTCATGTTTATATTGAAACTCGAATGGAATGAAACAGAGCAGTCACCTTCTTCCACGGTCTTCTCTTGTTTTAGTTTTCCATGGTTTTCCAGTGGGCTTCATCTAGTTTTTGCGAGTCCCATGGTTTTACGGCCAACAGAAAGCAGTTTCCGACTATGAATTCATTCTTAAAATATCTATTTACATTCTATTTGACTCAATTTTGTTTTTAAGTTCTTATTAATTTTAAATTCAATATTTAAATAATTTAAAATTATTGAAAACAATAATATTGATGAAATAAAATGTAATCGTACTTTTCAAATCTATTTAATATAGATTGAAACTTAAAAGAAAAAAAATTAGTGACGGATTTGTTATTCCGTCAACAATTCCTGTCTTATTTACCGACGGGCATTTAATATCGTCGCAAAATTTCGTCGTAAATTGATTTTTTTTCATATTTAGAGAAGATATTGCTACCGTTGTTAAATGAAATTTTTTTCGACAATTTTTTCAATAGAAATTCTATTTTCGTCGAAAATTTGCATCTGTTTATTTTCTGTCGGTAATTTTCAGTTTCTAATTCTCGCTTTTCTTGTAATGACTTATATCTTTTGAAATATTTTAATTTAAAAAAGAAAAAAATCAAGTCCTTATAAAATTAGTCTTAATGAATCTTAATTATCCTAATGCATAATTTATGAAAAAATAATTAGTAATTAAACATTGAGTTTTAGAGCATGAAAATATTTTATTTTTTTCTTGAAATTAAGGAATATATAACATTTGATTTGAAAAAAATCTATTTTAACTAAATTTAAATTGAGATAAAATATGAAAAAAAATTCATAACTCATTTTAACTTTATTTAGGTGATCAAAATGATATTTTTTGTCACATTTATTAAGAATAATATTTAAAAAATAACAATTTTTTCAACTCTATATTGATGAAGATGATGATTTGTTAACAATAATATTAGTTTATTGTTTAACTGAAAGTAAATATTTCAATATTTTAAAAATTCGACCAATTTAACAATTAAACCTTTGAATTGGTTAACTTTTTAGTTCAATTTTTATTTGATTTAGTTTGATAATTTTTGTTATTAAAAACCGATCAGTTTATTAATTAATTCATCAATCTTCGTAAACTAATTAGTTTTTGATTAGTAAGGATAATCATTTTTTCAATTCTTTAATTTTATTCGATCACTATAAGAAAACTGTTAATTTACGAAGGAAATTTACCGACGGTCTTAAAAATCGTTGAAATTACCGATCGACCAAGTATAGACGTTGGCAATGTTGGTTGTGGAATATAACTTTTGCGACGGTCAAAAATTCTGTCACTGAAATAACGGGAGGAGTTTTACCGACACATTTCCGTCGGTAAATATGTCGGTAAAATTTGGTTGTAGTCGTCGGATTCTAGCCCCATTATTGATACCCAAAACGACGTCGTTTTGGTTTAAACTAAAAAAACATTGTTTTGGATATAAGTGAACGTTAAAATAATAATCAAAACGACCGTTTTGGTTATTATAAAACCCTCCCAACTCTTTCTTTCTTCCCCGCCCACCTGCGCTGCTCCCGCGTACGTCTTCCTCCACCTGGTTTTCTTCCTCCTCCATTGCCACCTATCGCCGTCGTTTGCTGTCGTCTGGAGTGGGTTCTTGCCGTCGTCCTCATGTGTCGTCGGCGTGGTGTTCTCCAACGGATAAGTCACTCTTCTCCTCCCCTCCTTTCTCCGATAGATGATGTGGAAAATGGTGGGTTTTAAATTTATTGTTTTTTAATTGTTTTATAATTAAATGTTTATTCTTACAAATTAACAAATCAATTTAATGGGTTTCTGAATAATTAATTAGTTTAATTTTATTAACATTTAGTTTAAATAGATCCCTGTGGGTTACTCCATCCTCCTCTAGTATGTAGTGGTTATGTTTGTTGCTTTGCAATCTGTATAGAGTCGCTTTCAATCAGTATACTTGATTTGCAATCTGAAACTAATTAATTTCTTAAGCTAATTAATTAGTTTAATTTTATTAGCATTTAGTTTAAATAATTGAGTAATTTATATTTTAAATTCTAAATTTAACTTGATTTTATAATATTAATTAAACATAAGAACGAGACAATAGTAATTAAACCTAATGGATGATGTTGGAGGGTAAATGCTTGTATTCCACATGTTGTGGATTCACTAACTAGGTCTTATCTTTTTTTAGTTAATATCTTGGTTCTCTAGTTGATCTTCCTCTTTCTTTGAAGTGTTTGTGTTTGCATTTGCATTTATGTTTAGAGAGGTCTGGCTTATATTAATGTTATTCCTTAGAGATTTGGAAACCTAAAATTGATTTCCACCCGTTCAGAAAATATCTTAAACAAAAAGTACAATTTTATCACCAAGTATGAGTCATACTTTGTTTGCACATAATCCAATCATTTAAAATATGATCATAATTTGAGAAAAACATATTTAAATGAGAAATTGTAAATAAGTATTTCCACTTATTTCTCTATATATTACTCTATATCCTTGACTTGCCCGTAGAAATTTAAAAAAGTTATAATGTTATAAATGTTAATATTCACTCACAAGTCTCTTCTCCCTTCCTAAGATAGTAGATGCAATATTTGACCTTGTAGATCGTGATTATCTAGGTTTTTCTCTTCTTCTAATGGGCTATGTTGGATAACTCCTTATATTATGTGCGAGTACTTGATTTTTTTCTGGCCTACCTCTTTTTTATTGCATAATACATATAAATAATTATAATGAAGAATTTGATAAACTAAATAACATTAAAACTAGTGTAACTAAAAAAAAGATAGACAATCACCTCCATTACTTGAGGTTATCCTTAAGGTTGATCTTTATTTTAACATCCTCTTTTATTATGAATGATTTTATAAACAATGCTAGCATCCCATAATTGTTCATACTTTGTTCATTCTATTTTGGTTCCTTGCCTTTTCATCTTTACCCTTCTTTTAGCTTTCTTTGACCTTTTAAACATTTTCTTTATCAAAGAAAGTAAAATAGGTAATCAGATGTCAATTTTTGGTCAAAATTTAATACCACTTGTGAGTTATGTAGGAAGTTGATAACTCTTTATATAGTTTTCATGCATATAATATCATCTTGTATAAGCTTCAACATCTTCCTTTTTATATGATATAAGCTACTGAATGCTTAAATAGGATCATGTTAAATCACAAAAGTCAACATTGGCAAGTTCATGTTTGTAAGTCATTAATGAAATTCTTTATGAAATGAGCAACTTTAGATTTCAAATGCACACTAGTTTTGTGGTACAATGTCTTTTAGCCTATTATGTGACTACCATCTTCTTCCTCACCCTTAGGAAGATGTTATATATTTCTTCAATCAAAATTGTTAAGACTAACATATTCTCCAATACATTGATCAAGCTTTTTTTATACCTACTTCATAAAAGTATCCATTAGAGGTCTTTGATATGTAACAATTTTACACTTTGTTCTTCAGCTAACAATTTCCTTTACAAAAGTCTTATGTTCCTTTAATTTGAGATCAACATATGCCTATTTTGATAAAAATTTTAATTGCTTCATTATCTTATCGAATTTGTCTTTTGTGACGTAGCTCACTATCTTAAAATAAACCCCTGTATATGTGGGATTTATGTAATTTGGACTAATTAACATAAACATGTGAAATAAGTTTTCTATGCTTAGCTTTGGGTAAGATATTCTTCAATGCTTCCATTAAACCTTGATTACCTAAAAAGAAAGGGTAAATAATAAAAAGTAATAAAAATCTAAAAGAAACCAACTTAACAACTGAATTCAAGAAGAAATAGTGTAAATAGTTAAATGACTCATGTTAAATGTTTTTTTATTAAAACCTACATGATATGCATGAACAAGTAAAAGTCAACTTTTATGAAAGTCTATGTGTTCTCACTTATATCCAAACCTTCACTAAGAAGATTCAAAAATCAATATCATGGTTGGTAAATCTCTTGGTTAATTATAGTCCAAATTATAATAAAAAATCTTTGTTTTCATCATGTCCATTTGTTGTTAACAACCACCCACCTTTGAGTGATGTCTTAAAAAAATTCCTCTAACCCAATTGTTTTTCTATAACTAACATAAAAAAACCATTACTTAATGGATCAAACTCCATATAAAACCTCTTAAGCACTGATTATCCAGAAATTTCATCAAATTCTATTTAGATTATGAGTTTTTCTCATTACTGTAAAACTATAACTTCATATAATGTCATTTTA
>JANTNU010000004.1:33160446-33181818 GCA_024752395.1 Erythroxylum havanense | reverse complement strand
TTAGACTTTCCTTTCCAATCTGTATAAATTCAAAGTTCTCAATACAACATAAACACCTTTCATTCATAATTCTTATAATCCCATCTAAGAACATATACTTAGGTTGCAAGAAGAATTCAATTAGAAGATAGAAACTCACCCACGTTTTCAGCAATTAACAAAAAGGATATGAACATTACGCAGTCGTGGGTCCATGCACTAGCTAGATCATCTCATGATTCTTCATTCAACACCCCATTTAGACACATGATGCACATCAATATCTTTTATAATGTTGAATCTTTATCCAAGTCAATTAAGAATTATTGTTTAATTACACCAAAACAACAATTGTTAACCCATGGTCCAGCTAGCTTTACTCAATCAAATTCAATGTATCTTCTACCTTATCTTGATTTGAATTTGAAGCTACATTATCTTGGAAATCCAATTATCAAAATTTCCAAAACTAAATAATGAGATAATAACATATATCTTAACATGCTGGATTTATCTCATCATTGTTAATAAAATTACACTCATCATAATCAGTTTCATCATCTTCTTTAGCACTTATGATATTAATATTTAAGGGATTTCCTTCAACAATTGTTGTGACTAAGCTAAATCTATTCAATGATACCATATTATCATTCTCCTCCAAATTAGTTCTGTAAAGCCAAACTCTTCATTTTCTTGGCATGGCTTAACTTTATCTTCATTAAGCAAATCATATAGTCTTAACTTTATCTTCATCAAGCAAATCATATAGTTTTGGCTTTACAGCAACTTGTCAATTAGGCTCTTTATCATCTCTTACATAATAAAGTTGTTCAACTTGTGAAGCTAAAACATATGGTTCATTGGTGTTCAACTTGCATGTAATATTGATTATAGGAAACCCAGATCTGTCAACTTTATATCTACCATTATGATACAAATTCCACCAGTCAGCCTTAAATAAAGAAACACTATTTTCCCATAATATTTTAATTGTATGATATATATTAATACACCAAAATAATCCAAGTTACCTGCATTTTCATCCCCTCTCACAAGAATGTTGTTATTTTGTGATTTCAACTGCAAATCTCTTTCCTTTGTGTTAAACCTCCAACCACTAATGAGGAAGCTTTTATAACAATAAACTCGTATATTAGGCCCATACGCTAGATGCAACAATTGATCATTAACCAAGTCACTTCCTTCAGCTTGAAATTGAATTATTTGGGAGGAGTAATAATCATTAAACATTTAACTTTAAAAACAATTATATCATAATAATAAAAGTTATAGATGTGTATACACACACACACACACACACACACACACACACACACACACACACACACACACACACACACACATATATATATATATTATACTTACAAAATTTTTGAACCATTGATAAAATTCTTGTTGGTGTTTTCCATCCACTTTTTTAGGATCCTCTCTCTTGAACTTTTCTTTAAGCATACTTCACATTAAAAATAAATAAAATATGAATACATACATACATAATATTATATAACACAAAATAAATTACACAAATGAATAATTAATAGTTAGATCACTTACTCAACATACTTTTGGATTTCTTAGCAATTCTCTAACATATATGCTCTAGCTTGAGCCTATTCAACTAAGCTTAATTCTTTATATGTTTTTCCAAGTAAAGGCTTACCAGTTCGTGAAAAAACTTTCATATCTAAATGCAATTTATAATCACTTCCTTCGTAGCTTTTTCCAACACCATTCATCATAGTCTCAGTATGATGTAAATACCTTGAGCAAAATTGCATGCACTCTTGTACAATATATGCTTCAGCAATGGATCCTTCTAAACGTTCCTTATTTCTCACATACATTTTAAAGTATGCAAAAATAGCTCTATGGGATACACCCATGGAAACTGTTTTGGCCCAGCAAATTTAGCCTCGCTCATAAGATGAATTGTTAAATGTATTATGATTTCAAAAAATAAGGGAAAAAATATCTTCTCTAACTTACAAAGTGTTAATGGAATTGTTTTCTTAAGTCTCTCTGGATCATTTAAACACAACACTTTTGCACACAACTCTCGTAAATATGTGCATAACTCAATGAGTACTTCACAAACCTCTTTACCTATTAAACCACGTATAGCTCGTGGAAGATATCGATGTATAAATACATGATAATCATGACATTTCATTCCATAAATCATGCATTCATTAAGACTCACACATCTCAAAAAGTTGGATGAATAGCCATATGAAACTTTAAGATCAATCAAAAATTGAAAAAATACTCGTTTTTCATTTTTAGACATTGTATAGCATGCAAGGTGACATTCATACCTGTCTTAGATACTGTAAAATGAGAAAAGGAAAGTCTAAGAAGAATTGAAGAGAGATGATAAAAATTATATAACTCTATTAGAACATATCGAGACTATGACAATTGATAAAAAGAATTTAGCGGCTATAATAAGGACAAAAGATCTCACATAGAGAGGTCTTTCTCTTTCTTATAAATCTTTTAATCATTTTTCTTGGAATCCTACGTATTGTATCTAACCTAAACATTTAATATATAGTACGTCCTTCTTAGTTATTTAGCATAAGCATTTTCTTACTTAGTTTGAATATTTTCTTGTAATGACTTGTTTCAATTTTGTAATTTTGTAATTTTATCATTTGTCATTTATATTTTATTCATACATATTTATTTATGTATATTTTATTATTACAATTTGTTAAGATATTTTATTTTTGGCATTATTTGTATTTGATATATTTGGTATACCTCTTGTGATAAGGAAGTTGATTTGGTTTATGTATATCTTTTATGATGGGTAAGTTGACTTGATATATGATTTTGCTATCTTGGATTATTTAGTATACTTGGAAGATAAGATAATGTGGAAAGAAGAAATCCTACATGTGATAGAATCTTAAAGAAGATTGGAATTGTTGAAGATAAACATTTTTCTAGTGGAGATAAACATAAATGAGATTGATTGGAGATTTATTGATTTTTTGGTAGCTACGTTTTTGTATATTTGTGTAGAAAAATAAGCAGTTGAATGATTAATTCTAGCAGTTATGTTCCTTGGTGCTTTTTATGAACAACTACACGCTTTATTGAGCGATTCTTCGCTGCTGCTATATGTATGGTTCTTGGTGATCAATCTACCAAGTTTATAGCAGATTTTTGTTGGACGACTTCTTAAGATTACGGTTTAATGTGGCTGCACATATAAGGAGTGTTTTATGACTGAAGTATTCTTTTGTTTCTTGTAATTCTTGATTTAATCACTTGAGATATTATTTTCATCTTTATTATTATTCGTTATTGCAAAAATCCTCTGTTGAGGTTATCATAAGGTGATCAGGGTATTGGGTGTCATAAGACTATTGTACTTGGGTGAAAATTTGATCACTCTAAGTGAGAGCTCCACAGACGTAAGTTATGTGTGTCAAATTGCGTTAACAAATTTTGTTTATTGATTTATCTAATGATATTAAGTTTTTATGTTCGTGATTAAATTCTGGAAAATTCGCAATTGCTAATTCAGTTACTTTTTGATAAGCAATCGTTAGTTTCAATTTGAAGCAACTGCAGTAGAATATACATATTGTGGATCTACAACCTTCGAGTTTTTCACTATTTTTGTCTACTTTATTTTTATTTTTAATTATTATTACTTTATTTTTTTAATATGTATATGTATATTTTACATACATACACATATATGTATGTATATATTTTATGTGTGTCTATTAAAAATAGTTTTTCTATTAGCTAAAAATAAAACTATGTATTATTAGGTCTCTCAAAATCTCACTTATTAGCAAAACTTTCACTGAGTTATTGTTGTTGTTTTCATAACCTTTCACCTTTCACATTTCACCTTTCACCGACATTATATTTAGGCTTCAATATTATTAAAATTAGGTTGATAAAATCTTGTTAATAAAAATTTATAAAATTAGAATAACTATTCATTGTTATTATAATATTAATAAAATATAATAAATAGAGATTTATGAATTTAAATGAATTGAATTGACGGGAAGCTGCAAAGTTGGCAGTAACTTTTGTTTAATTTAGTTTAATAACTTTTTAAAAAATCAATTAATTTATTCATTAATCTATTAATTTTTATAAACTGGTTAGTTTTTATAAAATCAAAATAAACCAATTATTTTTCACTTAACAATCTCTTTTTTAATTAAACTTTAAATCTTTTAAACAATGTTTCAATTATTTTTAAAATTCTTCAATTTTATTTAATCATTAACTGATTGTATGACGGTCTGATATTATTGAACTTTTTAAATTTTAAACTTTCTATCTTATTGATTTAACTTTTAGTCTGATTTTGAAACATCGATCAAAGATAATCTTTTTCTTTAATCGTATTTTAAAATTTTAATTTTATTTAATATATTAATTTTATAACAATATAATATTAATTAATCTTTAAACTTTTTATCTATTTATTTTCAAATCCTTTTAGACAAATCAACCAATTCAAGATGCTAGCAGGAGCTATCATTAGTTTTTGTTCCATCCACGCTAGTAATGTCTAATCGATTCGTCAGGACATGGGTGCAATTCAATATGAACCGCACAAATATATATACATTTCATCATAACGATGTGAATGACCAAGAACATTCACGTATTTAATATGGGCTTGACAGCTCAAAACCTAAAACCTTTCCAATTTCATAACTCTAAAGCTTGTCATCATTTGCTCTGTCCATGGGAGTGATAGGGACGAGGTTGAGCCCAATTTTGAAAGAAACATAAGATGAGTTATGAAAAGCATACAATGAATAGAAAATTCAAGACACGTACTACACAAAGCATCATTGGAGTTCAGTCCAGATCTTCTGTTTAATATTATAGTATTTTATTGTATCCAATAAATTTCAACCGTTTATTTATATAAATTTTGTGTAAGTCCTGTGTAGACCCCGCGTGAGTTCCGTAAAATAAATAATTAAGATTTCATAAAACAGAATAAGACAGAATAATATTAAATAGAAGATCTTAGCTCATCGGAGTTGGCCAAGATAAGATAGTTCATCATTACGATATGGAGCTTCAAGCCATTACTATCATTCATTTTTATTGAATCATTACAAGTTTGAATGACATATCCATCAATCAAGGTTTTAAATATTATACTACAACCGCAAATTACTAACATTAATTTCACATCAAAGATAGATTATTTTTTAGGGATCAAATCTTCTGTTTTTAATTCTCAATGTTATTTTGTGTTTTGTGTATCTCATCGAAAATAGCCATTAATAAATAGATGAGATGGAGAAAACATATGGTGGTACTGAGAATCGAGACACCTACCTCATGCCCTATCTTTTATTAAATTACTACAAGTTTGAATAATTCATCTAATATGCCTTTTCTAATATGTCAATAGAGATTTTAGATATTATGCTACAATTACAAGTTATTACTATTGAGAAGTTTATATTTGAAGTACATAATATAAAAATATGATTTATAATATGTTATTTATTAAAATTTAGGTCCAAATATAACTTTTTAGTTATATATCAATTTATTTGGAATTGATTTACTTTTTCTTCGAATGTTTTAAAATTCTTTATTAATATTAAAATTAGGTCGACAAAATTTAGATTAATAAATTTTGATATGATTTTATAGAATGAACTAAATGGTTTAACATTAAATATAAGTTTAGAATAAGCGTAGCAATTAGAGTTTAACTTGACCTAAAATCATCGAATTATATTTAAATTGTATTAGTTTCGAGTCTAGAATTCAATCAAAAATTCGATCTAACCCTATCTTTTAAAATGACAATGTTTTAATTAGTTATATTTAAGATACGAGAAATTAGTTCTTTTTTAATTTTTGCTTGTCAGAAATTGCTTTATTATTCATAAAGATGACAATTTTTTTTCGAAGTCAACAATTCCAACTCAAGCCTAAGCTTGAAACTCAATCTTAAGCTCAAACGTTTAAAATAAAACAACGTCATTTTGAATGAAACAATTAAAAGAAATTAATTGAACCTAATTACACTTTGAACTTGATCTAACCTAAATACAAAATTTCTCTAGCCTCAAACTCAATTTGACCCATTGCTACTCTTAATCATTCATTTATTTCAATATTAATTAACTTAAATTTATCTCTTAATTTAAGTTAATAATTTATATATCAAATTGAAAATCATAATAAGCCTTATGAGACTTGCTTATCATATGAAACATGTGGGAATTATTTAGCATACCTAATATTACTTGTTCCGCTTGTAAAGAAAGTGGTTCATCTTAATTAATTAATTATGGTGTGATTGATTGCACTTTTAATAAATTATAATAAAGTCTTAAACAACTAAACATATGATCTAATCCTTATTAAATTTATAGTGGAGCTTAATAAATTATATTAATATAAATACTAATGAGAATTGAGGTAAAAAATATAAAAGCATAAAAGGTTCCCTAGTTTGTAAGGGTTGGAAGAGGGACATTAATTATATGCAGTCTTTCTTTACATTTTACGAAGAGATTATTTTCGTGACTCAAATTCGTAACTTTGTGATCACAAAAGAATAATCTTACCAGTCGCCCAAGGCTCGCGTTCAATTTAAGATAATTATAATAAATTATTTATATTAAATTTAATTAGTTAAATTTCTTATTTTAAAGTGACAACCAATTGCTTGAATGGGGACAATGGTCAATAACATGACGTCATCCTGTGAGATGGCAGAATTGCAATTTTAACGTATAATCGAGGGCATTTTCATATCTTTCCATGTAATAAAACGTCCAAAACTCTCTGTCCATTTTGGCTCCACCACCAAACCAACACAACTCTCCGCCATTTTTATCGCTAAGCCAAAGCTCACAGGCGCAGTTACAGATTTTCTTCTTCTTCTCGAGAAGATGCAGAGATTTGTAGCCAAAGGCTTGTTATATGGTAAACTCAAATCTCTGCGACCACACCGCTGCTTTTCTCACGCTGCCCAGAAACACTCCCCACTCCTCCGTGAAGAAAATGATGTCGTCGTTTCACCCAAAATGCCACCTTTCTCCTACTCTCCGCCACCGTACACCGGCCCTTCCGCCGAAGAGATCATGGCCAAACGCAAACAGTACCTCAGCCCATCCTTATTCCACTTATATACCAATCCCGTGAGCGCTTGTCCCCATTTCTCTGTTGATTTAGTTTCTGAAATCTCAGTGTGCGATGTGATTTTGAATCTGAATCTCCTAATTTTGCAGCTTCACGTAGTGGATGGGAGGATGCAGTATTTGTTCGATGCGAACGGCCGTAGATACCTAGACGCTTTCGGTGGGATTGCTACGGTGTGCTGCGGCCACTGTCATCCTGATGTGATCGAGTCTATTGTCAACCAAGCCAACCGCTTGCAACACTCCACTGTTCTCTACCTCAGTAATGCCATCTCCGATTTCGCCGAGGCTTTGGCCTCCAAGATGCCCGGAAATCTCAAGGTTTTTTTCCATATATGTTGTAATAATCTCGTACATCTGAGGGATTAGATACTAATATCAGCAACTTTTTTTTTTTTCCTGACATGTTTTCAGGTTGTATTTTTTACTAATTCTGGGACTGAAGCCAACGAATTGGCTTTGATGATTGCAAGATTGTACACTGGTTGTCAAGATATCATTTCACTCAGGAATGGTTATCATGGGAATGCTGCTGGAACAATGGGAGCTACCGCTCAATCTAACTACAAATTTAATGTTGTGCAGGTGGGTACTTGTCCATTTCTTGAATCTAATTTGCCAATGTTTGAGATGACAATGAATCGGATAGCATCCAGGTCATAGACAACATCGTTATGATCATTTGATTCTTCGATTATTGAGTAAAAAGACGTCATTTTTAATCTTTCTGATGAATTAAGGTCGAGTCGGGTCGAAATTGTCATCTGGGCAACATGGAATTTGAGTTTTGAGGATTGGTAATGCAATAGTTTTTCTTGGTCTAGAACTGAACTGGGTATTGAGTGTTGCTTCAAATTCTTGGGAGAAATATTGATCAAGATGTGTGATCACATGATTCGGAAACAACCAATCTACTATGTAGGGGTAAGGCTGCATGCTATCGGACCTTTTCAGATCTTACTTCATTGCGGGATTTCAGACTGGGTGATGATGATGAGGTGTGATCACATGAGGATGGTAACATGTGTTGCTTGATGGAGAACTTGAAGTTGGCATCTTTTTCACGTTTCTATATAGAAAATGGGGACCAAAAAAGTAACTACAATCTTCTGTTTATTATATGGTTTTAGCCATATTATTGCATCAGGACAAGCTGGAATGCATTATCTCCAACTCAGGTAGAGTAGGTGCATGTACCATCTGTCTATATGGTTACAAATACAAGTTAGGATGTCACAAGCATCATAAAAAGACAGATTCCTTTTGTTCTGTTGCTTCAATTTGGAACTACCGGTTTGTCCTACATTTAAACATCAAATAATGGATCATAAGGGATGGGGTCTCTGTAAAAACTCAGGAACCTGATCCTAAATATGAGGATTAGCATACAAATGAGAATTACGAGTAGTGAGCAACCTCAATAGCTTTGTCTCTTTACAAAACACACATTTACTGATATTAATGTTTGAAGATAACTACTAAATGTGTTTAAACAGAGTGGAGTACATCATGCTCTGAACCCGGATCCTTACAGAGGCGTATTTGGTTCTGATGGAGAGATGTATGCAAAAGATGTTCAAGATGTCATTCAGTTTGGAACTAGTGGTCATATTGCAGGCTTCATATCTGAAGCTATACAGGTTATAACAATCAACTCTGTTATATAAGCTTCTGTTTACGATATTAAATTCAGTAAAAACAATTTGTTTATTTAAGTTTTTGATTTCTACTTTTTTATAATTAATATTTGATAAATATTTTAACTAGAAATATCTTAAAATACAAAACTTTCAAACAATATTTATGTTAATTATTAAAATAAATATTTGCCTACAAATAATTTTTAATCATTTAATTATTTATTTTAATATAATGTAGTACTTATATTAAATATTATATAAGAGATTAAAATATAATTATTTACTTAAATATTTCATAAAATTAACTTTAAAAATAAAAAATCTTTTGTTTTTATTTAAAAAGACAGAAAACCAAAAAAAAATCGAGAACTACAAGAGAAGAATTGTTCCTTTAACTTACTTGCATTAACACTAAGTGGAAGTTCGTTCTTACACCCTACAGGGTGTAGGTGGAATTGTAGAACTGGCTCCTGGATATTTGCCTGCTGTATATAAAGCAATTAAAAGTGCTGGAGGCCTTTGCATTGCCGATGAAGTTCAAGCTGGATTTGCTCGCACAGGCAGTCATTTCTGGGGATTTGAGTCCCATGGTGTGGTTCCTGACATAGTGACTATGGCGAAGGTAAGTTTTATAATTTCCTTTGCTTCTGAAACTTCACTTCACTAACAATTACAGAGTACAAACTGTGTAAACTTCTTACACTTGACCCTTCTGCAGGGCATTGGAAATGGCATTCCACTGGGTGCTGTTGTGACAACCCCTGAGGTTGCAGAAGTTTTGACTCGTCGGAGTTACTTCAATACTTTTGGAGGAAACCCTGTGTGTACAGCTGCAGGGTTGGCAGTTCTGAGGGTTATCGAGAAGGAAAATCTCCAGGAAAATGCACTAGTTGTAGGTTCTTATCTGAAAAAGAGACTAACTGCACTCAAGGATAAGTATGAAAGTAAGCTTTCTTCCTCACCCTTTTGCCCTGAGTACTTCTTATCCATGAAAAGTTTCCAACTTTTCTCTGTTCTGCATTATTATGCTCTATATTGATCAGTAAAAAGGAAAGTAATATGATCAAAATGTGAATCCTTTTCAGAGCCTGTTTAATAATTTTAACTGATTCCATTTTTGCCAATTTGGACTAAACAGCGAGCTAATGAATCGCCTTCTTTTTGCTACAACTAGTTTTGGATTTCAAATGACATCTGCTATTAGGGAATGGCGCTGATAGGGAAATTCCTGTTCTTGATTGAATTTGTGTCATGGCTCATTGTCCAGTGTGCTTAATGACTACTGATTAGTTTGTTCAACTGTTATTCATAGTAATTGGAGATGTCAGAGGAAGAGGCTTGATGCTTGGAGTTGAGTTTGTAACTGATCGTCAAGAGAAAACTCCTGCAAAGGCTGAAACACTGCATGTGATGGATCAGATGAAAGGTCTGCATCTTGATCACTACCTCATGGAAATGTTAAACTGACAGTCCCATGGTTTAACACTTTCTAAAAAGACTCAAGCTTTAAATCATAAAAGGCTCCTAGTTTTGAATTTTATATAAAAACATCTTCTTTGAGACAGATAGGAGCATAAATATGGATCAACGAGATGCAGTGGGCATGACTCATTCATCTTGAACTGATCCAATTCACCAAACTCATGGTCCCTTTACACCAAAACCATTTTATATAAATGATATTTTAATAGTCATCCTCTCCACTAGTCACATCAATAATTTCTTATTGGTCCACGTGTATCTCATTATTATCTTAAAGAATGAATTTTTATTTTTTTTAAGAAAAATTTTAATTAGAAGGGATCTTTTGTATCAACTGATTACTAACAGACCTTGCCTTACTGTCTCAGAAATGGGAGTTCTAGTGGGAAAAGGTGGATTCTATGGCAATGTTTTCAGGATCACCCCTCCTCTCTGTTTCACCAAAGAAGATGCAGGTACAGAACATGTTCTTTCTACTCCTGCAACAGCAACTTAGCTGCTTTTCTAACTTTTTTTCCTTTTTATGATGATGTGATTACAGATTTCTTGGTCGATGTGATGGATATCGTAATGTCAAAGATGTGAAGAAGATTTGATGTTATGGGCAAAGATGTGTGTGGTTATCCACAAATGGGTGAGAAATGAGTCATCCACCATCTCCATTTCTAGTGTGCTAAGCAATTATAACTTTTAAATAGGTGTTTCCAGGAATGGTTGCTTCAATACATAAGGCAATGAGTCAACATCTCGTTGGCCCTTTTGCATAATCTCTTCCCTTCTACTTCCTCTAGTAGTGTTGCTTGAGTCAGTTGATGAACATTAACGCTTGTGGTTTCAAATCGAAATCATCTAATTTCACTTCCATTTTATGAAAAGAATAACTTTTGAGTGAAGAATTTTTAGATAGAATAACAAAGTTCGTTTGCTCTAATGAGTAGACATAGACGGTAAAAAGGGAAAACACCATGAAAGAGAAGGGTTTAGGTAAGTGGGGTTTAAAGATGGAGAAAAAATTGAACTGGAAGTTAAATTGATAAAATAATATATTTAAGGTTTAAAAGGTCTTTGTTAGTATTAATTTTTTATAAAATAAGCTACAAATTAAATAAAATCAAAGAATTTAAAATGTGATTAGAAGATGTTATCCTTATCTATCGAATAATTTGATATTTAATTAAAAAAATATATTATTAAATAAAAATTAATTGATTTATTTTACTTTATAAGAATTTATAATTGAACCGAAAAGTTAGTTCAAGATTTTTACAGTTGAATCGATCGAGCTGGTATAATTTTGCCTATTTTGGTGTGATTTAAAGTTAATGAATTAAGTTTAATTATATTAATGAAAAAGAGAATACTGGACTATTCTATAGTTGCTTATTATTTTGTGTATTTTATTAGTCACGTCGATATTGATATTGATAACAAGACCAAGATGCCTAAATTTGAGAATATAATTTCTATTTGTTGCAAGAAAAAATATTCCACAGTTGCAATATGCTGCTGTTGGATTCTAAAGACTGGTAGAAATAAGATTATGGTTAAGGAATTAAATATGAAGAACAAAGGTTGAATCCAACTTGTAATAAACCTTGTATTAAATCAAATACAAAATAATTAAAAGAGTCAATTCGATTTAATCTCAAAATTTTAAACCGTTTTAATGTTTTGATTCAATTTTTAATTTTTTAGTTCGATTTACTTTAATAAATTTTAATAATCTATCAATTTTTATAAATTAATAATTCATATAAACCAAAATAAAATCAATTAATTTTCATTTAATAATCTCTTCTTTTAATTAAACTTAAAATTCTTTGATTGATAAGAATAATCTCTTTCAGTTATATTTCAAATTTTTTAATTTTATTTAATCTTTAATTTATTTTATAATGGTTTAATATCCATTGAATCTTTTAAACTTTAAATTTGTTATCTTAATATTTAAAACATAAATTTTAACTCAAAATTTTAAAATAATAAGTTATAAATATTATATTTATGTATAATTCACCTTATTTTTATAACTCTTTTCCTTGCACTCGTTAATATTGAAATTGTATCCTAAAATTTAGGCATCTTGATCTTTTGTTACCAATAACAATATTGTATTGATAGGACTGAAAGAATAAGCGAAAACCTAAACACTCATCAGTATCTCTATTGTATCTTAAAGTTTAGGCATCATGATCTTTTGTCATCAATATCAATATTTTATTGATAAAAACTGATAGAATACGCGAAAAATAAGAAACTTACGGAGCAGATCATTCTTGCCAAAAGTAACAGTTCTGGAGAATGAGCAAATCAAAAGCTAATTCCATGTCCTATCCTCTTTCCTGTTAATTATGAATGGTGGAGAATGTTAAAATCAGAGAAAATTCATGCATCTTTATTTTACTGGTATTGAATCAAATCTGCATCTAATGTTTTCTCAAGCAGTGGAATAAAAGGAGGACAATATCAAGTAAGGTTGCAATGTCGTAAAGTTCAGCATAAAACCATTCTCTTGGAGCAATTACAAGCTGAACAGAGAGCCATCTGAAATTATTAGCTAGCCAATATAAAATCACATAGGTTGAAGAAACTCAAAAACCACCAAGTACTAAATTGATAAAACTAATTTGAGAGGTGAGAAGCTACAAAGGGATTGAAATTAACACTCAATGACAATTTAAAGCTACGCGTCCCCAAAGTGTACTGAACCTTTAGTAGATACATGGCAAACAGACAGAAGAGAACTGTAATTGATCATATTCACAGAGATAATACCATGCTGCTGTACCTTACAGATCTAGCAATCACTTCCTTCCACCCACCATACTTGGGCCAGAAGATCCTGATAAGCTTTGTGATGTACCATTAGCTGCCTTAAACCTTCCATCTGCACTGCCAAGAACATTTAGATCTTCAAACAATTTTGATGGGATATATGTCCTCTGACCAGCAGCGGGTGAAACATTCCGAGGTCCAGAACTCATCAGAGGATCACCATTCATGGATGAAGCATTGCTTACTCTAGGGAAGGAGATATGCTGTGAGGGTCTAGTTTCATGCATGGCATTATATGATGCATTAGGGTTTGCATTCACATACTTGCCATTAGCATAATTGGGTGTAGGTGCCCAAGGTGGAGGAGGGTAGCCAGAAGAATACTGAGGATACTGATGATTTAATTGGGGCTGTTGGTGAGCTTGCAATTGTTGCTGAGATTGGGGTTGAAACCGCTGCTGAGGCAGAGGTCGTGGTTGTGCTTGAGGCTGGGACTGGAATTGCTGATGGGGTTGAGGCTGTAATTGTGATTGATTCTGAGCTTGGAACTGTTGATGGGATTGCAGCTGTAATTGTGTCTGAGGATGAGTACGGAATTGCTGTTGGTGTTGAGGGTGTAATTGCGCTTGCGGCTGAGTTTGGAAATGTTGCTGGGACGGAGGCTGAAATTGTGTTTGAGGCTGATTATAGAATTGCTGTTGTGTTTGAGGCTGTGTTTGGAACTGTTGTTGGGATTGAGTCTGTGGTTGTGTTTGAGGCTGATTACAGAACTGCTGTTGTGTTTGAGGCTGTGTTTGGAACTGTTGTTGGGATTGAGTCTGTGGTTGTGTCTGAGCCTGAGTATGGTATTGCTGTTGGGTTTGAGGCTGACCTTGGAATTGTGGCTGAGGCTGGGATGAAGGTTGTACTTGCTGCTGTGATCGAGGTTGCGCCCATGGGACAACATAATTTGTGTACGGTACCTGCCCTTGGTTCCCATCATAGCCATAAGAATTTGATACATGCCCTTGGGTGGCAGAGGAAATTGCTGCTTGTTGCACATTTTGGCTGTTGGCCAGTGGAGTTGAAGGCGGGTTGGATTTGGGTGAGGTAGATGTGTTTGCCAAAGTGAGGCTTAGGAACTCTATCATGTCCTGCTCTTTTGTTGTCCTAACAGTAGCTGGTGGATCAGGAAGAGCTAGTGCATTAGATTGAACAACATTTGAAGAACTCGAAGCCATGTTGTTAGAGTCCATCGGAACAAGTGCCATGTTGTTCCCATCTGCACTCGGTGAAGAACCAGGCTGACTTTTGGAATGCCTACATTCACAAAGGAGGATCAATGGTTATTCAGCTCAATCATGCATCAGCAGACCTCAACTGAACTAATCAAAAAGTTGCAAAACCCCACAAATAATCAAGACAATAAATAGGTTAGAAAAGGGACAAAGAAAAACGTCCCGCTGTCCATATAGTGTAACCCTACAATCTCTTTTAACAGCTTCAGTACTGATCAGACCAAAACTTTGTTCTTTAAATGCCTTTTATGGATCTCACCATGATGGAACAGTATCCCACAATTGAATATGTATCAAAAACTTCCCATCACCCAAAAATACAAATAGTATGAGGGAACATATCCTACCTTCGAGCTAGCATTGCAAAATCATCCTCTTCTTCCTCTTCATCTAAATGTCCCCTCGTTACATTAGCAACTGGTGCAGTGACATTGGCGCTGGCTGTAGGGTTGGAGTCTTTTGATTCTTCTGCTGGTTTGGAATCAGAAACAGCATTGCTCGGTTTAGGGCTTGTGTTTGTAACTTGAGCTGGCATTGGGGAACCAGAAGCTATAGCATCATGTTTGGCGAGTAAGACTTGCAGACTGTCATTTAACTCAAGCCCTCGGCTAAGAAGTTCTTCATCCCTGCAACACAAGCAAGTAACTCAAGCCCTTGGCTCAGTAGGTATATGTGCAGGGCATATACTGTAAGCCACAAACAAGTACACAATTACAAGGCCATGTGACGGAACAAACTTGCTAGTAGTAACCAGAGAACTAACCCAGTTGTAGTCAACATTTGCATCAACATTTTTTGATTTGACCGACATCGATTGACAAGGTCAATGATGATTTCATCTTTTACAGCCTGAGAGATTGAACATCATAACATGACAACATCAATGGTTATATTTCTGTTATTCAGAGAAAAAAAAAAAGAAAAAACAAAAAGCTAACCAACATACCTCTCGATCATCAGGACTAACAGCTTGCAGCATATCACTCAAGAGTTCCATAACATTCCGCATAGATTCCAAGCTTGACAAACTAATAAGATGCCAAATAGTGATAGAGATAATTACGAAAGACCAAATAATTCAAAAAAAAATGCAGCAAATAATGATAGTAAATGCAAACTGCATTGTGAACCCTCACCTTAACCCCTCAATATCTGATGCCATTGTTTCATCTAGCCTTCTAGAAGCATTGATAGGCATTCCGTATCCAGCTTGAGCAGGGCGAGATGCTGGATGGTTTGCAGGTGGTGTAAATATTGGTGATGTATCTAAGGAACGTTGTGGGAATTCTACTCCTGATCGCTGCACATTGCCCAACTCTAGTGATGAATTAATTATCAAGAAACTTATGCCATATGGCATGATTGAATATCAATTATTCACAGTCCAATATAAACATTCCGTCAACGTAATATCCACAATATCAATAGTATATAGTAGCAACAGTTCAGCAACAGTTAAAGATTACAAAGTTTAGTATTTAATATTGAAATCCTATTATGTATATACTTTTGTGCATCTTGTAATAAAGTAACTTAAATATTATTTAAGAATATAGTATACTCTATTACATAATGTTGTACCATCCTACTACTATACATAGATGAACTAAACTAAATGAAAGATGTACCTCAGTATCCCTGTGGTCTTTTTATTCGTGAAAGTAGGCTCTACAACTGAACAATGTTAAGCCATTATATATATTCTTCTTATCTCTCTTTCTTACTGACTCTTGCATAATATTAAAGCTAATTTAACAACATCCTAAAGTTTCCACATAATAATTACGCTCTTACTAAGAAATCTGTGAATAACATTTCCCAAAAATGACTTTTACTTGTACAATTACCAAATAATTATCACAAGATACTTAAGGTGGACAACAATACCAAGCCATGCTCAAGGCTTATAACAGGGACCAATAACTGAACTCATCCTCAGTTGTACACTAATTCATGAACTACGTACTCTATAAGAACAGAGAGAGATAAGAACAGAGCACTCAACACATAATAAACCAGCCACAACATAAGTGCAATGGTAATAGTCAGATAATATAGCCAACATCTGTACCCTTAGTTCCTCATACGCCCAATAGTACTGAGGATGCTTGCCTCCGTGTCCACCAAATGCCTCTTGCCAGGAATCCAACAAAACAAGAATTTTGTCTCTCACATGCATATCTGTCTGGAAGTACAACCGGAATCAACATATCAATCTCCATGAAATACATATGAGAAGTAACATAAAATATCACAAGCCGTAGAAAAAAACGATTAAAATAAATAGCAGATACTGAAGATAAACAGGGAAAGAATAGGGAGGAAATGCTTTTCCAAATAAAAAGGTTAAAAAGAAATGTGGAAAGACTATGCATAGTCATAAATGCAATATTTACCAACACCATGCTTTCTTATCTAAGTTCCACATAAGGCATCTAAAACATCCAAGGTAAATAGAGGCCTTCCAGACCACACTGATGGGCAACTTGACATAAACTGCATAAATATCATTTTATACGCACATTCAAGGAAGACTGCGCCTATTATTCTTTTACTAGGATAGCTCTTCTTTTGCATTTCCCAAGGTAAATGTTTCTCCTTATCTCCTTTCTATGATTGAAGAAGTTTTACAAAAAAGAAGCAGTAGCAGGCAAGTTATAGGAAGCTGTAATTATCAAGAATGTGAAAGCGTACCTTCTTCCTTACAATTTTGACCATTTCCCCTAATATATTCTTTTCAGCAATTTGAAAATGGACAAAATCACCACAGTTTTTCACCATTGTTTCCAAAAGCTGCAAGCCAGAGTAAATATGCAATCAATCAATAGCATAAACATGATAGACAATAGCTTCATGATGATGACAAAATCAACGCCAATAACAACTACACAAGAAGGCACGAGTCAATAGTACAAAATCCATCACCCCGAAAAAAAGAATCAAATCAAATTACCGTCAAAGTCAGTAGCTGCACCCTAGGACTCTTGTGCTGCAACCTTTTCTTCACAGCTTTAACCACATCTTTTGCCGCCCTGAGCAATTCAAGACACGCTTATCAATACAAATCTAGCTATATTTCACCTTCCATAACAGATGAATAAACCGAGTGAAGCAATTAGAAGAATCGTAAAGGAAAGCAAAAAACTGTTCCCATCACCACAACTAAACACTTCTCCGATCAACTAATATTCCGTTCCACTTAAAAGACATACCCTTATCGTTTCTAGAAAGAATCAACTTAAAAGAACAATTTGGAACTTCCTCTCAACAACAAAAGTCCACCCTCTTCCTTAGCTTTCATAATTATTAGATTATGAACACTAACCTAGTTACAGAACATATCCGAATATAGAATTTGAAATAACTACCATCAAACGGTAAAAATCAACACAAATTTACGAAAAAAAACAACAAAATAGCGGGAAACAAACAACAGCTCTCGAAACGATAAAGAGATAAGGGGGAAAAAAAACAAACAAACAAACTACCAGTGACTAGAATTGATGGAATCGCAGATATCGATGTTCACAGTCCAATCAGGATTGATGAGAAGATCGCTGGTCGCCTTCTCCACCGCCACAGACGCCGACGACGAAGAAACCAACGCCATCGCTCTCTCTCTTTCTCTCTGAGCTGTTGCTACAAAGAAAAAGAAAAAAGAAAACACCGAAAAAGCTTTCTCGTGGTGGATGTTTGTTTCCCGAGAAAATGGACGGTTCCTGAGTCAAAGAGTCCTCCGAGCCTCTCCCAGTCTCCCTCTTTCTCTCTCTCTCTAGCTCTAGCTCTAGCTCTATAATAAATTCCAATAGTTTCAAGGAAGCTTACGTAGCCATCAAAGAGAGACTTTCAAGAACAACAACAAGAAGATGAAGAAGAAGAGAGAGACTTACGGCAGTTATTATTCTTATTTTTAATTAAATAATTAATTAATCATATTCTTATTTCTCCGACCCCGGAAAATCCGTTTTGCCTTTTCCCTCAGTCTCATTTCCTTTCTCTCTCTCTTACTTCATCGCTAATGGCCCTTAGCACTCGCCTTTTGTTCCGTGTAAACCACGACCAAGTCCTGATCTCAACACGTGGGTCAATCCACCCCTTTCGATCGTTCCACGAAGGCCCAGTGAGACTCCAGAATAATTGACTTTTCTCTTTCTAAAGAACTAAAATTTTAAAAGTTTTTTAATAACATATTAAATTTCATTAAAATATTTATGTTTTTTTATACTTAATATTTTTAGAAATCAAAATCTTACTTTTTAATTAATCAGGATAAGATTATGTATTATTAGATCTTTTCAGACCTTACATTTTTACATGAGACTCGGCAAAGTTTTTTCAATATGGCCTAACTCAAAGTTAAACTTAAGGAGCGTTTGATTCATAAAAGATAATTTGAATGAGATTACGAATTAATATAGTAAAAAATGAAAATTAAGTATAATTAATAAAGAATCTCATTTTTTTATTAAAAAATAGAGTATTGTTAAAAATAAAAAATAAAAATATTACTTTCATTTATACTACATAAATTTTCGTTCCATACCCATATTTTTTAAGCAACCCTTTAATATACAACCTACGGTGTATCGAAGTGATCCACAACTGACTGAGTTGTTTCTGACCACAAACCGATCTTTCTGGTCTTGATAAGACACAATGTATGGCGGCCTGACATGATTTGGCTTACTTATGTGGAATGTAAGAAGCGAATTGTTGTATCTTTGTGTCCATGTAAAAAACAAAACAAAAAAAACAAAACAAGAAAATAAGAGCAAAACAACTTGAATGTGAATAGCATCCGAATCATGTCGGGTCGGATCGAAAAATTGAATCTAATTCAAGATTAAGTTCAAATTATGATATATGATCCCATTCTCAATTGGGATTTTTCAGAATTTTTTATAAACTTCAAAAAATTTTAAAGTTTCTTTTACTATATCATATCATATATTTTGAATTTAATTTTTATCTTTTAAGTCGGTAATTTATTCAAAATTTAATCAATACAATTTCTATTTATTAACTTAAATTTTATAGTTTTTAGGTCAGGTTAGATTTTTAAATCTAAAATTTGTGATTTTTAAAATTTTAGTTTCAAATTTTCTTCAAAATCTAATAACTTCAAATTTTAAGTGAAAAAATTATATCAAATGAATAAATAAATAAAGGGCATATGTCTTGCATATGCCTCGTAACAAAGACAAGTTTGGTTGGAGTTATCTTCAAGCTCAAATGTGGTATGTTGCTTAGAGTTAAATTGTGGAATCTGTCCATTCACAACCTTAGTTCTCTAAAGTTTGGTATCTTTCTTTGAAAATTAAAACATTATTACTAAAAATAAAACTAAGCTCAATTCGGAATAATAAATTAAATTCATTTCATACACAAGCAGAGATGATAATTTTCGCTAGTCTAGTTTGAAGTCAACGAGTTTTGCCCGAGTTGATTGGATTTCAAGTTGGCTCAAACATTTTTTTTATTTTCAATTTTCAGGTCGAACTACGATGCGATCCAATGATCAAATGTATTAAATAAAACGATATCGTTTTAACCAAAAAGGTATTTTTTAATTTAAAATTAAAAAATTGAATTAACTTAGACTTTATTGAGTTCAAGACACAATCTCGTACTCGTTTAATTTTAAATTGGGCCTAAGCTCCAATGTAAATTTTTGGGTTTAGGCAAACTTGCGACCCAATGCCAGGTCTATTCAAAAGTGTATTAACACAAAATATTAAAATATAATAGCAATTTGAAACACATGTGATTTAATTATCATTCTCATCTTTAAAGTGTTGCCTTTTAGATAAAACAATCATTAATTATCATTGTTAATGGTTTACCAATCTTATATATATATATATATAGAGAGAGAGAGAGAGAGAGTGGACCAACTTATCTTAAATTAATCTATCTATCTTATTACATGATTATATCACTTGCCCTGATAATGGCATCAAAGATAATGCACAAGTTCATATCACACTACATTATCACCATACTTAATAATTGACATAAAGTGTAAATTATGCAAGTTGTTGGCTCAAAGTTTTCTTTTTGACTCTAAAGCATTACATTCCTATCAATGCCCACTTCAACAATCCCCACATGTCACTTTCTCTTCCTTATAAAACATGCATACATGTGTAGATAATTGGAATTTTTTAAAAATGTACTTTTAACAAAGTAGGTTTTGTTGAAATTTCTCACAAGTCTGGCAACTCTTGACATGATTTTAATAGCAGATTCACGTGTTTACAATGGGTTAAGCCTAGGCTCGATTCAAAGTTTAGGATTTAAGTTTGAGCAGGCTCGATCAAACTTAATTAAATATATATTTAAAAATAAATAACAATATTTTACTTAAAATGATATTATTTTACTTATAAATTTTAAGATTTAAATAAAGCTAACAAATCGAACCCATCTTGACATCTAAGTCTTGATCAAAAGCCACTTGCTTTCACACTTTCTTATTGCTTATCCAACTTACAAATTAAGTGGCCTTCCATTTCATACCATTTATATAAAAGGGACTCGCATCCTCCGTCAAAAGATGAAGTTATTTTGTTTATAAAAATACGGGCGAGTCGGATCAGACCAGACTTTAGTTGCTCGAGCTCAAGACCAATTTGAGGTTCATTTTTTTAGAAAAAGATCGAAGGCCCATTTAGCCCAAGATTGACCATTAACTTCAGATCAGTCTAGCTTTAATTGTCAATCTCTCCTTTTTTATCCTTTTCGAATATGCCAAGAAAGGACACGTAATAAGTTATTCTATGAAAGTTTATCCAAAGCAAAAGCAACTTGGCACAGAATCTTTAAGTCTGGAGCGGTTCACACAAACCAAAGGAAACGGCTTTTTATTACAAATTTCGTTTGATATGATAAACTCAGTCCTGGCCGCTACGATCAGCGTTGATCTCATCAAGAACCACCACCAGAGCTACTATGGAGGCGTAATCAACGTTGGGATACACTGTAACCGCAAAGTTGTCCGTATCCAACAATGCAGTTTTCACGGTATGTCTC
>JANTNU010000004.1:33006282-33017838 GCA_024752395.1 Erythroxylum havanense | reverse complement strand
TAATTATGCCTTTTAAAAAGATATTTATTTAATACATATTTATTCAATTTATAATTCGATTCAAAAGTAATGACGAAAATTGATTTTCATCAAATTATATGGTTACAATAAAGAAAAATTTGCTCTAAGAATAGTAGAGTTGATAGAGTAGGAACATAAGGCAAAAAAGTTATGTGCTCAAATTTTTGTACCTACGCTTTTTTTATCGAATCTGTCGTACAGAGCTTACTTAATATGAAATACTCGATTGGCATAATTTGTAAGTTATTGTATCAATCTAGAGATTTACCCAATATACATCTAAATGATAGAGACTGCGGGTTTCTTCATTAAAAAAAACTAAAATCAATAATTCAAGTGTAAGAAAATTTTAAATTTTGAGTTAAATTTCAAATATCTTTTTTTGATATAATTAAAAAAATTATATAAAAATTACATTTTAAATAAAATAATGCGAATGTATTAAATTTAAATATAGTTTTAATATAAGAAAATTTAAATTAAAAGTAACAAAAAAATTAATTTTTTAATATATATAAAATCTTAAATTGATCAAAAATTTAAATTGATTTATTTTAATAATTTTTATTATTAAAAATTGATCAATTTGTTAATTAATCGGTCAATTTTTATAAATTAACTAATTTTTTATAAATCAGAATAAATTATGTATTTTTATTTAACGACTTATTTTTAATTAAAATTTAATTTTAATGTGCAATAATAAAATTTCAACCTTCAATCTTATATTTTATTAAATTAAATTTTAATCTATTTTTAAAATATCTAATTTATATTTAAATTTTCAAAAATCTCGTGGGATCCACTTGAAAAAGAGAGATTATTTATTTAAATTTATAAATAATAAAGTGTTTAATACCGAACGTAGTTCAGATTAATGTAAATAATAATTAATAATACGCAAAATGTGTATTTGTGCATGGAGGGCACGACGAGACGACCACATTAGGAATACCAAAAAATTGTCTATTGCTTTGGGTTCCACCTTAGTGTGAGGTTTAACTCTCAGCCGTCCAAGCATCGACAATTAGGGAACAAGATTGCTTGATTTAGAGGCCAATTAAGCTGCTAATTGCCAACTCCCACGTAACTCGCGTGGTCTCGAAGCAGCGGATCACAACCTTAGGAAAGCGAACGTGACCCGAATAAATACCACCACTCTACGTTAGCGGCAAAGTACGACTACCGAGAAACGACACTGCCGTTTCGCTCGTTGGGTGTCTGTCTGGGCTCCTCCGTGTCTTCTTCGTCGACCTGTGACTCTCGTGTAGTGTAAAGTTGTAGGTAGAGAGGTACATTCATTTCTCTGGAACACTCTCGATTAGGGCTTGTTTGTTCGGTAGTTGATATTTGAAGGGGAAAAAGTTGTGAAGAATGCCGTTGACGAGGTGCCAGATAAGGAATGAGTACGGATTGGCTGATCCAGAGCTGTATAGGGCCGCCGATAGAGATGATCCGGAAGCTCTTTTGGAGGGCGTTGCCATGGCTGGCCTCGTCGGAGTTCTACGGCAGCTCGGTGACCTCGCCGAGTTAGTTTCTTCTCTCTTTTTGCTAGTATGATTTAATTTCGTATTTCCTGTCTGGAGATTATTGAGTTCAGAAGTTGATTGACTTTTGTTCTTTCTAGCAGCTTCGGTATAATCGTCCTTTTGTAGTGTGTGTGTGTAGTGAAGTTTCAGCTGCTCTTTGAATAAGCAACTCGTTTCCGATTCTTAAGCTTAATGGTTTTTCAAAATTTCCACTCTCTTTTTACATACCTTTTCTTTTTCAATTTCAAAAATTAGGAATCAAACTGGCTTTATATTGCTAAAATTAACTGAAACCCATTTTGTTCAATTAAGTATGATAAGGATTTTCTATAAATTCGTGGTTTATGTAATCAATTTAGCAAGATATTCTTTCCATATGGTGCTAGTGTGTAGTTGTTTAAGCTTGTGTAACCACTATGGTTATGGGTGAAGTTCCATTGGGTTAGTTTGTGTACGGAATCATTGTGGAAATCTAATTTTTAATTGAATAAGCTTTTGGGAATGTTTAATCACTTCATCTTTCTGTGTCCCTGAATTTTGCATTCAGAATTCTGTGATATTGGGGATATTCACATTCATACAGAATTCATCCTCTTTCATTCTCCTTTTAAAAGACTGTTAAAAGAGATTTGTTTGATAGCTGTTCTTATGGTTGTTAAAGGTTTGCTGCTGAAATATTTCATGATTTGCATGAGGAGGTAATGGCAACTGCGGCCAGAGGCCATGGCCTAATGGCCCGTGTTCAGCAACTGGAGGCAGAAGTTCCTTCAATTGAGAGGGCGTTTCTATCCCAGACAGATCATTCATCATTCTTCTCAAGTGCAGGTTATAAAGCCTTTTACGTAATCGATTATATTTCATTCTGGGTTTCTGGTATCAGTAATTTGATTGGTTAATTGGACAATTATGAAGCATATTTACTTTTTTGAAAAAACATCCTGAATTTACAGATTTCTTGTATTCTTAATTTGTTTCCTTTATGATGGTGAACTTCAGACTGGTATAGAAATTACTGGCTTGGTCAAAAACATGATAATTATGACATGTTTGCACTGTTTATCTGATAGTTTTTCCCTTTTATACTGTCAGTTTTTTCTTCTTCAAAATAACTGATTTTTAGCATGATTTTATTTCAGGGGTTGATTGGCATCCTAATTTGCACATGGATCAGAGTGTGATTACTCGTGGTGATTTGCCTCGTTTTGTGATGGACTCTTATGAGGAGTGCCGAGGTCCGCCACGCTTATTTCTTCTGGACAAGTATGATATTTAGATCTGTTTTCAGTTCACCAGAATTATTAACATTTATGACCATATATGTTATAGATTATAGGAAAAACTATGTTTGGATTCTGACAGGTTCGATGTTGCTGGTGCTGGGGCATGTTTGAAGCGTTACAGTGATCCATCATTCTTTAAAATTGAATCAGTAGGTGAAATTTCAGTTGAAGTTCCTAGGGAGAAGAAGAGTCGAAAAACAAAGGTATATGAATTCACGATCTCTTTTATTCAAGAAAGTTCTTGGTGGTCTTAGCTGCAGACATGCTGTATTTTGTTATATATTGATGTTTATTCATATTTAACTTTTCTCATCTCTCTCAATTCAAGTGAGGCCAGAAAGATGAGCTAGAAGGCCCTAGCTACTTGAAATTGTTGATCATTTTTGCATCTCAAGAATTAATAGTAAAGTGCTCCAGGTTTTGGATACTTTTAGCTATATGGTACTTAGAAGCAGTACACCCCAATTATTGATATTTGAATTAGACAATAATGTAGTCTAATGCGAATCTTCATCCATAAATTGGGAGATTGCTGTCATGTTTATGACGTTTTGAGTATCTACCCTCGTGATAAGATTTTGTGCAGAAAATTTAAAGAATAATTTAATCACATTATTATGGTAGATTAATGTTTGGCCCGCTAATCTTGGTTTAACTTTTCCACTGAAGTAGCTTGAGCTTTTGTTTACTTTGACACTTTTCAGTAGGTCATACTTGTTTCTTTGTATCCATGATTTTTAATTTGGTCCTTTAATATGAGGCAGAAGAAAGGATCACGCTGGAGGAATGGAGAAACCCCAGAAGTTGTACCCACGTCACATCCCAAGTGAGACCTTTATTTTCTAATTTTGTTGGTGGTATTTTTGTATGCTTTATGTTGCATATTTCTTGGGTGAGAATTATTGATATAATTGCTTACTAATAATGCAGGTTGCACCAGTTGCTTTTGGAGGAGCGTATTGAGAATGCTCATCCTGACCCTGCGCGTGTTGTGAAATTGAAGAGAAGGCAATTAAATGGATTTCCTTTTGACGTGATACCTGGGAAAAGTTATATGGAGAAAGTCATGGAAACTTATTCTCCAGAGCATAAAGTAGTACGTGAAGTTTCTATCACGCCACCAGCCTTGAAATTGACATCTGATAATTCTAGTGAGTCAGGGCTTGAAATAGTTGAGATAAGTACTATAAGTCCTGCAGAACAACCGCCACAAAGAATGGAAAGTGCATATTCATCACCTAATGCTCATGTAGCACTGATGAAGCCTTTTACAGATGAGTTGAATGGGGAGGCTGTTGGTAGAGAAATTATGGAGACCCCTGATCAAATTGTTGATGGCAAGACAAATGAATCGCCTTCCACTGTCCATAAAATGGTGATTGAAGAGGAATTACCAGTTGATGTTGATGGAAAAATGGAAGGTAGTCTGGGTGCTGATCGTTCTGATGACTTGGCCAGTGAGGTAGACAATTACATGGATGCTCTTACTACCATGGACTCAGAAATAGAAACAGACAACGAGTATAAACCTAGGAAGCAGGATTGCCACTTCAATGTTTTAAATTATCAGACAGATTCTGATGGAAATGACGAAAATCTGGATGATAGAGGTAATTCTTCAGACTCCCAATCAATAGGGGTCTCGTCAATATCAGATGATAGGAACAGTTCATTCAAGAAAGGGAGATATAGTTTTTCGTTCTCTGATTCTTCTAAAAGTTTAAGTGAAAATACTCCTTTTAATGGTGAAGTAGAAGCACAGGTATTCTCTTTCACTGAAGATCGCATGACAGAGACTGTGGCTGAGAAATCAAACAATAACCCTGTACGTGAAGATACTTCGGGGGCAGAATCCTGTGAGCTTGCTGTGGCCAAAGATTTGCATGCTGAAAAAAGCAAGGTCCATCATTCTGGAGAAGCATCATCTAGCTCATGCAGTGCTGATTCAGATGTGTGCTTGCCTTCAGTTGCTGTTTCAGATTCTCATATAAATCCATCGGCAGGACTTGAATCAAATGAAACTACTTCTAGCATTAGGATTGATTCAAATCCACCACATACTGAGGAGAAAGGGACAAATTTGACTGACCCTTTTGTAGTTTATCCTGATATGGCTTCTCTGACAACACATGATATGCTACCTATGCATTCTTCTGAAATTTCTACAGTGAATAAGTTCAATGGCAAAGATACGACTGTGCTTTCTGATGCTCTTGTGCATTCAGTGAATGCATTGGATCTAACTCCTGAAACAAAAGGTGGCTTTTGTTCTGAGAATGAAGTGCTTCAAGCAAGTAATGCAGGAGCAATTTCTGATGAGAAGTTGGTTGATAAGAGTGATTCACAGCATCCGGTTTTTTCACTGAAAGACAAGGATTCCCCTTCTTTGGCCTTGCCAGGAGCCACCCTGGATTCAGGCGTCCTTTCAGTGCCTGACAGCTCAGACACTGCAATTTCTGATCACCACTTGGTTTCTCAAGCAGAGGATGTCACCTCAACAATGAGCAGCATCGATTTGGCTAATGCAAGTGTGACGGTGGATACTTCAGAAGCTGATTTCAGTGAACGTGAACACTTAAATACAACTGCCACACTTCCTGGAGTTGAACGTGTGTTGACAGAAGCAGAAGTTCCATATCCTGAAGAAAACCTGATTGAATTATCTGGAGATACAGAAAAGGAGAAAATGGGTAGCATTACGGTAGAGTCAGTTGAAAGGAATGCAATCCCTACTCAAGATCCATATATTTGTTTGGAGAAACCTGGCCCTGAGGTTGATGCAAACTTGGGTGATGTTACAAGTGAAAATGATGAAGGGCAAAATCTGTCTGCGTTAGCTGTTGATGCCGGCCATGTTAATTCCAGTGTTGTGGGTGATATTGTTTCTCCATCCTCATATGTGGTCTCATTTGAATCTGAGAAACTTGGAGATAAGGAAGAATCTCTTTCTGGCAGTGAAGTTCCACATTGGAAATCACTGGATCTAATGGAGACAGTTTCTTCAGAATGTAATTCTGAATCCAAGGTACAGAAGGAACTGGAACAAATAGAAACCGATTTCAGAGATTTAGACTTCAGGCCACACAATGAGCATTCTAATGAAGGAGTAATTCATCATTCTTGTCTGGTGGAAGAAACCCAGAATAGTATGAATGACAGTGATGCCGTGGTTGCACCAACTTCAGACATAAGCAACCAAGAGTTGGAATCTAACTGTAACTGTAAGATCCATCACTTAGAGGAGAGTGGAGATGCTGGATGTTCAGAGGCTAGAACTTCTTTAGAAAAACAGTCAATTGAGTTGCAACCTCATGAAATTGGTGCAGAATCTGTGCAAGTAGCTGCAGATGAGTTGAATTCAAAATTGATGACTATTCATACTTCACCACCATGTTATCTGGCTGAGCATATAAACGCCTTGGAACATCCAGTTCCCTCACAATCCCATCTACTTGACAGTGAATATCTACCAGTGATTGAAGCAAGTTCAAACCAATCTTATCTCCATAATGAACAGGCAGATACTTTGGATCATCCCAATACTGAAATGTGCATTGATGATATTGCTAATTCTTGTTTGGGATATCTTCCAAGTCAAGATTGTTTAGTGATACCAGCTGGGGAGGAGCTTCACGATCTTAAATACACAGGAAACACACTTGACTCTGTCTCTTCTAGTTTAGATCCAAACCCTAAGACAGCCCATGTTACTACAGAAGAGGCGCCGCCATTGCCTCCTTTGCCTCCTATGCAATGGAGGTTAGGAAGGGTGCAATCTACTTTACAAGCTCTGGAGAAAGAGCGGATTGCTGACACTCAGGATACATTACCATCAACAGAGTCATATACAGCTGATCAAAAAGCTCCATTTGTGATTCCATCTTCAAATAGAACCGTCCAGGCTTCTTCAAACCCATCTTTTCCAATCTCTTCTGCAGGTAGCCAGACTTCACGGCACTACATGTTTAAAGAGTCAGCAGAGCATTTGCTGCATCCTGCATCCTATTTACTGGAGGAGCCATCAGTTGTTGATGAGAAAGTTCAGCAACAATCCATGATACCATCCTTTAATTTACAGGAAACATCCAATGAGAAGCCGGAGCACAATTTTATTCCATCAGGAGATGTCTTGTTACAATCTACTTCAAGCCTTCTATCACAAGTACCAAAAGTAGAGCATATAGCTTTACAGGAAACATCAAATGAGAAGCCAGAGCACAGTTTTATTCCATCAGGAGATGTCTTGTTACAATCTACTTCAAGCCTTCCCTCACAAGCACCTAAAGTAGAGCATATAGCTTTACAGGAAACATCAAATGAGAAGCCGGAGCAGAGTTTTATTCCATCAGGAGATGTCTTGTTACAATCTACTTCAAGCCTTCCCTCACAAGTACCAAAAGTAGATCATATAGCTTCTGAACAGGATCCTGTGTCCTCGAAAGGCTTGCCAGGTCAGCCTTTAATCCAATCAGCATCAATGACAGACTTAGAGCCGAAGTCATCTTCTCCAGAGTTAGAAAGGGAACATGGTAATCATCCAGAGAAATATGTGTTGCCTGTGGCTCTGTTAACTGAGCAGCCTCAGGATGTAGTTACTTCACAGGGAGACACAAAATGGCCTCCTGGTACATTATCTTTGCCACCTACTTATGAAGCTGGAAAGTCAAACAGAAACAAGCTTCCTCGCCCTCGGAATCCTCTTATTGATGCAGTTGCTGCCCATGACAAAAGCAAGGTAATTATTGCTTGTATCTCTCTCTCTGACCCATATGCAGTATTTATTTTGTTAATATGTGCCGTGGCTTTAATGGCTTTTGTCCTAAACTCTGAATCTTTTGCAGTTGAGAAAAGTAAGTGAGAGAGTACAACCTCAGATTGGACCAAAGTTGGAGGAAAGAAATTCATTGTTAGAACAGATACGCGCCAAGGTGAGACCACCATTTTCTTTCTGATTGTATATTTAGTTATTTATTCCTCTGCAGCCAATTTCTGTGTAGGGCTTACGCTCTTCTCTTCACTTTTCTTGCAGTCCTTCAACTTGAAGCCTGCCACTTTGGCAAGGCCTAGCATCCAGGGTATTCCAGGTCCAAAAACCAACTTGAGGGTTGCTGCCATCTTGGAGAAAGCAAATTCTATTCGCCAGGTATCTCTCTCTCAAATCTGCGTTCGTGTTTATGTATCTAATTCAGTATGTCTCATGTTCAAATTTGAATCAGGCTTTGACTGGAAGTGATGAAGATGAGGATTCAGACAGCTGGAGTGACTCTTGAGAAAACGTGTGTTCCTTCTCCCCTTTATGCTGATGACTGTTCTCCACAAATTATTGAAAAAGATCTTTATTCTCCTTCAAGGTGAATTCCAAAAATCCAATACCTGTCCGTTAAAAGTAAATAGTTAGCTTCGAGATTTAGGATATACTTTTCATTTCTATACTATGTTAAGACTGAAAATGCCTCTTTAGTCTCCTCTTCTTCTCTTTCCCTTGCATTTGTTGAAGACTTGTTGATATGTGCTCGGCATTGATCTGAGAAGATCGGATCGATGGCCGAAAACACAAGGATGACAGTGGCCGTGTGCACAAGCACGATATGACTTCAATCATTTGTATTGTTGTAATATTCTGACAGTTGTAAATTTGATGTGTAGCATACATGAAAATTTTGTTTTCTTGTATGTAGTGTTCTATTAATACGAAACTATATACTTTTCTTAATAAACAATTAGTGTGCAGGTTTACGAGTCATCGCCGTAATTACAGCCGCTACAAAATGGATCTACTTTTCAACTTGCTTATTTTTCTGCTGAGAATTGAGGTTGACATTTATACTTACCCGAATCGAGATTGTGCAAAGATCTGATGTTATTCTTATTAGTCTTAGTTATGTGTAGATTCGAACTTCTAATCTGATATGGAAGCATAATCTGGGTGCACTAGCTTTGATATGAAGATAATGTCAAGTTGCTTGCGAAGTTGCAGTAGTCAATCTTTAAGCTGAATATATATATATATGAGCATTTGTTAGAATCAGCCATGCAAAGGCTTGAAGCTTCCTGATGATACATACATAGCTCTGCAGATGTCTGTCTTGAGTCTCGATTCTTCAAAGAATGTTAATCCACAAATCTAAGCATTTGTTTTTTCTTTTTTTCTATATATTATTGTGTAATATTTCGTAAATTAAGTGTTTTAGATAGGAATGACGATGGGTTGGACCGGCTTAATTAATTTTAAACTTTTATTAAATTGAAGTTAATTTGGTTAGTTATATTAAAATGATATTATTTTATTAAAATAATTTAAAATTTAATCAATTTGAATATGATTTATTAATTTTAAATTAGAATAAATTGAGTCTATTTTAATATCACTAATTTAAATTTTAATTGATTTGAATATGATTTATTAATTATAAATCATAATGAATTGAGTCTATTTTAAATCTCTAATTTTCATCGTTTTAAAAATTACATTGAAAAATAAATGGTAAAATAAGAAGTGATCTCTAAAAATTGAGTTTGTTTTTATTCTCGAAGTTTAACTAAAATAAAATAAAATATTAATTAATTAATTTTAATTATAAGAATAAATTAATTTATAAAAATTAACTAATTAATTAATTAATTTTAAAATTGAACTAAAAAGTAAAAAATTTAATTTAATTTTAATAACCACCAAGTAAATAAAAAAGTGAAATGGAGGGTCAATTGTACTGGTTTAAATACCAGTGGTACCGGCTGGTTTAGAAAATCTTAAAAAATGGAGGATATTTTTTGTAAAATTTGCCTCCTTTTTTTTCTTTTTTTAAATAATTATTTTTTATTTCATTCATTTATTATTATAATATTTAGAGATAGTTAAAAATATACAATATATTTGTATCATGTGATAATAGATTATTATATAATTTTTAAAAATATAAACTATTTCATAAATTTAAAAATGATCTAAAATGATATTTAGTATTAACCAATATCGATAAAATATTATACTAGAACCCAATTTCATGGTAACTCCCGAGATTTGTAACATTGCTGTAAATCCTCCTTAATTCTTAAAACTCACTGTAATGTGAATGCCGCTTCAATCAACAAATCTGAAATTCCGAATTCCTACGTGAACTAGAAAAAGGGGAAGAAAGACAAAAGGGTAGACGAGGTAAAGTTGTCTGAAAAGAAAAAGAATAGAAATTTGATGATTCTAAGTACAAAGACTCATCTTTTTGTTTGCTTCCTCTTCAAGAAAATCGCTTGACGCTGCTCACCAATCTGAAATCTACACATCAAGCAGCAAAGAAAAGCCCACCGTCATCAGGAAGAAAGCAGCTCGTTCATGGAAACCAACATCAACGAAACCCAACTGCCTTTGTCCGACGTTGTGTCGGATTGCGTGAAACGGTGGTTTAAAGACACCTTGAAAGAGGCGAAGTCGGGCGATGTCAACATGCAGGTCTTAGTCGGTCAAATGTACTATAGTGGCTATGGTGTTGAGAGAGACCCCCAAAAGGTTTGCCTTTTATGTCTCTGGACCCTTTTTCTTTTTTACTTTCTGTGTCCTTTTTTAGTATCTTATGCTAGTCTTTTTATTGGTCATGAAGAGTTGAACCTGAGAATTGATATTCTTCATTGTGTGATCCTAATTCCTTGTTCCACATGATAATTCTTCTTTCCTTTTGATTTGATCGTTGTTGTCTCCGGTGTTGTGTGTTTTGGTTGTAGGGAAGACTATGGCTGACAAGAGCATCAGGGACTCGATCTTCAGTTTGGAAAGTTAGTGATAAGCGTCCAGGTAAACTTTATCTGTTCAACAGAAAACTGAAGAGCAAGTGATTGAGTTCAGTAGTTCTTTCATATAAAATTGTCGACTCTAGAGATATAATAATATGTAGAAGACAAAATTGTTTCAAGCACTGACAAAGACATGTATTTGATAAATTCATTTAACATCAGTAAATAAGCAAATTCTGTTATTACCATCATCACTGCCTTTGTTTCCATTAATATGGTTATAATACTACTGGCTTGTTTGGGCAATTTCTTTGTAGGTTATAATGCAAGTGACTCAGATTCCGATGAATTGAAGGTTGATTCTCAATGACTACCAAAATTGGATTTCTTGTTCTAAACAAATATAATTGTAAGTTTTCACATCCATATTCTAGTGGCTTTATTTTGGTTGTTATGCTTTTGTTGGATTATGAAACTTTGATTCATACCTAGTGGCAAACTGTCAAAGTCCTGGGTTTGATTCTACCTTGCAGGGGATCTTATATTGATCATTTAAGCCAATTTTGCACTTACTTTGATTTCAATCTTTCTTCTATATGCGCATGAGCATTTCGGGTTGTTATTGATGTGCTCAATCTTGCTGGCTTTATAATGGATAGGCATACATAATAAATTAATAATATAAAACGTGATATTAAACATTACAACCATTAGAAAGATAACATATAAGATGTGATTTACCAGAAAGGTTGTGATAGCAAAATGAGTAGACAGAATTTCACAAGTCTCTTATCTTGTGGATTAAAGCAAAAGTTCATAAGTGATTTTTTGTTCAATTAATCAGTGATATAAGTATGTTTTGATCCCATCAATTTATTTACATTTTAATTTCCTATACTTTTATGTCGTACATTTTGGGATATAACACAAATATTCCTCTAGGTGTATGTCCAATTCTAGATATGATTGTGAAGGCTTCCCTCTTTTGTTCATATTTTTGG
>JANTNU010000004.1:32976299-32989224 GCA_024752395.1 Erythroxylum havanense | reverse complement strand
AATAATATTTATATGCATAAATAATTTTTATTATAAAATAAAATATAGTTAAAATTAAAAGTACTTTTTATTTTTATATTACTAAACAATCTACTGTATGAAGTTCTTAAAAAAAAACTCATTTTTAAATATCAATGAAACAGTTAATTGACTTCTTTAAAAAAATTAATCTAAGAAAAGATGTATAGAAAAAAAATTTTAGTGACAAAAATTATGCTAATACAAACTCAACCTGAAACAACCTCCCTCACTAAAAGACGATAAGGCCCTCTTTTCTTGAGCACCGCACTTATATGACTAAGGCAGGTACTACCTAATGACCAACGTGGTCATCTTTATAAGTACGGCCTGCCTCCGTTTTCTTCATCTGCTCTCTATATTTTATTGTAAAAAGCAAAGAGTGTACGTACAGGAAGGATCGCACTTCAATCTGTCCTTCCTTCCTCACATAGTCCTCCACCAAATGAGACGGTCATCAGACAACGACTTCTGACTCTTCTAATGACCGCAATGCCCTTCTTTTCCACCGGTCGTCCTTGCTCGTCCTTTTTCCGTACGGAGCATTTTCCTTATCCTAAAGGACGACAATGCCCCTCGTTTTAAATTAATTAATTAATTTTAATTTTAAAAATTATCAGAGACTCCTATCTTTTATCTTAATAGTAAATTAAACAGCACCTAAATTTTAAAATTTTTTAGTTTTAATATAAAATTTTTAATTTAAGGATTAATTTTTAAAAATTTATACTAATATTAGTTTTATTATTACAACATATCTACCAAATATACATTATCATCACATTCAATCTAAAATTTCACAATAAAACGAGATCCGAAGATGTCTAATAATACACAGCCTTATTTTTTTTATAATAAAGAGGTTGTTTTCGATAGATCCACATGTAAAAGTGAAAATTAAATATTAAAATAGGTTAAAAATAAATATGTAAAATCGATACGTTAAATTATTATATGAATAAAATTACAATAAATATATAAATAAATAAAATATAGCGAAAAAATATTATTAAAAATGAAAGAAAAAAAGTACCAAATATACATATTAAGGGTAATATCGTCCGTACGCTGTAGAACGAGGCTTGCTTCTATGGAAATGAGAGGAGGGGCATAACCGTAATTTGGGTGGTCCTGTACTCATTTACTGCCTCCGTTCCTGGAATTGACAACTGCCCAAATCGGACCACAACATTTTTCTGTTAACGGTTAATGCCGAAGTTGTTCGCTAAATCCTAAAAAGTCTCGACCAATCCATCATCTCTTCCACCCTATAACTTCTCATCGTCAATCTTCCGACGACAAAACCTCAAAGCTTGCTGTTTTATAGATCTCTCAGAGACATGAAGAGACCGAAGCTAATGGAAGCAGACAGCAACGGAAACATTACCAACTTCTTCGATCTTCTCTCTGAGGAGATAATTTTCAGTATCTTAGACTTCATTGACCGGAACCCACTTGATAGAAAGTCCTTCTCTTTGGTTTGCAAGTCATTTTACTCTATAGAATCTAAGCACCGAAGAGCTCTCAAGCCTCTGCACCAGAAACACCTCCACAGACTCCTCACCAGATACCCACATGTGTCCCACATCGATCTGTCTCTCTGTCCTCGTGTAGACGATGGTTCGTTGACTGTTATATCCAACTCCTGCAAGGACTCTTTGAGGTCCATTGATCTTTCGAGGTCCAGGTTCTTTTCGTGCAATGGGTTGATGAGTTTGGCTTTGAACTGCAAGAATTTGGTGGGTATTGACCTGTCCAATGCCAAGGAGTTGAGGGATGCGTCGGCGGCCACGGTGGCGGAGGCGAAGAACCTGGAGAGGTTGTGGTTGGCAAGGTGTAAGTTGATTACTGATATGGGTGTCGGGTGTATTGCAGTTGGGTGTAGAAAGTTGAAGTTGATTAGCTTGAAGTGGTGTTTAGGTGTCACTGATTTAGGTGTTGGATTGATTGCTGTCAAGTGTAAGGAGATACGAACTCTGGATCTCTCTTTCTTGCCGGTATAAATTTCTCTTCTACTTAATCATTTGCTTATGAATGTGTTTAATGATTCTTGTGTTTAATTATGAGCAACTAGCCAAGATTTAGTTTAGATTCATGTTAAATTGATCTTTTTGTCCGGAATTTGTACTTGCTGAGTGTTGGAATCTTGAAAGTTTGTTGTGAGGTTAATTTATTTGAAGTCTATTTTATGTTCTGCAGATCACAAACGAATGTTTACCCTCAATCTTGAAGCTACAATACCTTGAGGATTTGATTCTTGAAGGTTGCTTCAGTATAAATGATGATAGCCTTGCATCCATCAAACATGGGTGCAAGTCTCTCAAGGTATATTGATAGGCAACTAATTTATGCTGTCATCGCATTCTGCAAAACCAGATTTATTTTGTTAATAAACGAGTATCCTACAATCGGAATATGTAAATTGCTATGCTTGATTGATCCGAAGTTGACCAAAGTACTTATCTTTATGAATGTTTTGATTTCTTCCTTTTGACAGACTCTTGATATGTCAAGTTGCCACAATGTTAGTCATGTTGGTTTATCGTCCTTAATCAGTGGTACTGAAGATTTACAGCAACTCAACTTAGCTTATGGCTCTCTTGTAAGATCATTCAACTTGTTGCTTTTCTAACTTCCACAGTTTTTTCGATTCTGACATTGTGGTGGGTGGATGGTGTTGGTTCAGGTTACTCTAGACCTGGCTAATAGTTTGAAGGAGCTTTCCACCTTGCAAACTCTCAAACTTGATGGTTGTATGGTTACTTGTGCTGGCCTGAAGGCTATTGGAAACTGGTGCGTATCACTGAAGGAACTGAGTTTAAGTAAATGCTTGGGAGTGACAGATGAAGGTCTATCTTATGTTGTAATCAAACATAAAGAACTGAAGAAGCTCGATATAACATGCTGTCGGAAAATTACTGATGTTGCTATAACCTGTATTGCAAGTTCTTGCTCCAATCTCACCTCTCTGAGAATGGAGTCATGTACCCTTGTTCCTAGAGACGCATTTGCCCTGATTGGGCAGCGATGCCAACTTCTCGAGGAGCTTGATATGACTGATAATGAAATTGATGATGAAGGTTTCTTCTTCACCCTTTTGCGTTATGAATGGAAAACACCGTGCTGTTTCAACTCTCGCTTATTTGCATTCTGTTTGCAGGTCTAAAATCCATTTCAAGATGTTCAAACTTGTCCATCTTAAAGTTGGGGATTTGCCTAAATATAAGTGATGAAGGACTTGCACTCATTGGCATGTACTGCTCACAACTTACAGAGCTTGACTTATACAGGTATACGAACTAGGATTCTCATATTCCTTGATATCTCTGTGCCATTGATGTTTTCTTGGAAAGAAGTTGATCTTTGCAATAAGTCTCGGTTGGTTACTTTCTCAGGTCTGCTGGAATAACAGATTTAGGCATTTTATCAATTGCTTGTGGTTGTCGTGACCTTCAGAGTATAAATATCTCCTATTGTAATGATATTACCGACAGTTCACTGATATCATTGTCAAAGTGCCCGAGTTTAACTACTTTTGAAAGTCGAGGATGTCCTCTTCTCACGTCATTGGGTCTAGCAGCCATTGCTGTGGGGTGTAAGCAGCTCAACAAGCTCGACATAAAGAAATGTCACAGCATTGATGATGCTGCAATGCTTCCACTAGCCCACTTCTGCCAAAACCTTAGACAGGTACCGCTTTGCCTTTCGTAACACGAGACGTCACCAAGGAGTAGTGAAATAACATTTATAACCTAAGCTTTTCAATCCCTTTTTGCAGATCAATTTATCATATACTTCAGTTACAGATGTGGGACTTTTGTCCCTTGCCTGTCTTAGTTGCTTGCAAAGCTTGACAATCTTGCATTTGAAAGGATTGACCTTAAACGGTTTGGCTGCTGCCATACCTACATGTAGAGGGCTAAGAAAAGTGAAGCTTCATGCAAATTTTAAATCACTGCTCTCTTGTCCCCCTTTCCGAAATTTGGGAGTTCATGGTTGTGTATTTGAATGGAGAGATAAAGAATTCCAGGTAAAATCTGTTTGTTCAATGTCAAAGTATCTTTATGTCTCCATGTCTGTGTAAACTGTTGGATTGATCTCCTTTAAACCTCATAAGACTTCATCGCATTTCTTTGGACTCAAAACACCCTCGATGTTTGATATTTCTGCTGCAACGATTTCTTCATTGAAGGCTTCAGAGAGCTTAATTACAACTTTAAGAAATTGCAGTCCAATAAATCAGAAAAATTACATCCCATTGTTTGGTAAAGCATGCTTAATCATGCACGTTACAAAGCTATACGATAGTATCCAATTTTTCCGAAATCTTAATACAGAGAACTGTATGCAAGACATTCATGTTTTGTCTCTTTTGTGTATTACCAGGCTGAATTAGATCCCAAGTGTTGGAAATTACAGGTGGAGGATATGATTCAGTGAAGAATTTCAAAGCCATGATTGTTTAGAGTCTTCTTCACTTGTCAGCAAATAGTAGATCTGAATGCTGCAAAAAGAAGGTACCCTGGAGCTTTCGATTTCGGATTTGGTTCATCAATCATTTGAGCATTAAGATTCATCAGAAGTTAGACAATTGATGTTCTGTGATAAAAAATGCCCTGTTTAATTTCCAACCGGTTACGAGAACGGGTTGAAATCAGATATGTACCATAACAGGTTGGAAATTTGTTCATAAGAGATGTCTAGATCTGTGCAGTTTGGAAAAGAAGCCTCTCCCTCTCATGTGTTGTAGCAGTGGAAGCAGTAGTAAAGTGCTCAATGCAAGAAAAGGGCTATGAGATTTATCATCTGGAAAATGTATGTCTCTTCCAATTATGATGACAATGAACCGAGTTGATTTCAGCTCCGTCTAAACCTGAACCTGTCGGGTCTAGGCTTAGGCCCGGTATGAAGCCTGATTAGATTGAATTAAATTTATTTTTTAATTTATAAAAACTTAAAAAAAATTGTATCTTTTACTTAAAACGATATTGTTTGTGTGGCAATTTTCAAGTTTTGGACAACTCGAGCCTAGCTTAAACTTTAAGCTCAAATTTATCCAAAAAAACCCGATTTCAACCCAAGTCTGATCAATTCGAGTTAAATTTGTTGACTTCGAATTCAACTAGATTGACCAATTTTTGCCATTAGTGCCATCAATTAGAGAACTATCCTGAGATGTTTTGTCCCACTTCTAACATGGACTTGGTCTAACCAACAAGTATCTGTCCCTAACCCGACTACTTAACACTAGTTGGACCAATTTCTGAACCCAAAACCTCACTAAGACCAAGTCTAACCTTTACAACCGTCACAGTCTGTCCCATTTCTCCGGATAAACAAAATTAACTCCACAACTGACTTGGACCCTAATTTATAAGAACCCCAACCTACAAAGTCAAACGTCTGAACGGGTCAATCAGAAGGTGTAAATCGGGTTTTGACCCGTGTTCCACAACACAAACATAGGAGCTCTCTGGTAACAGGAGATGAATGATTTATCTGGGTTCCGATCCATTTACGTCAACATTTGTTCACATGATTTGTGTGTAAAAACTATCCTTGGGTAATGTTTCACCATTACCTCATGCGATCTTATGGGGTAGTTCAGTGGTATCAGAGCCACCAAGTTGCGGCTTGGATTTGCCTCACGTCGCGTGTTCGAATTTTAGAAATTTAATTTGAAAAAGAGACCGCAGAATACCACTCGTAGAGTGAGGGCTAAGCCTTCTGACTGTGGGGTATATTTGGGTAATATTTCACCGTTATCTCATGAGATCTTATAGGGTAGTTCAGGGCTTACTTGAAGCCTTTTTTTGTGTTAAAGAGTTTAAAAAAACATATTTATTTCAATTAAATTAACTTTTAAAATACTTTTTAATATTTTAAAACCATTAAAACGTTTTTTCCGATTCTTAAATTTTTAAAACTTCGTTGAAAAACGTAAAAGTGAAATATATAACATAAATGTCGAATATAAATTAATTAAATGTTATTAATATGAAGAACCAGTTTAATTTTACAATTTAATATTAACTAATTAAAATTAACTGAAATTAATAATTTATTATAATTATTTCAAATTATTGTATTGAATAAAAAATAAATTGAATCGTCATTTTGGAAACATTTTATTTATGTATGCTTATTACTCGTGTTTTTGTTATTGTTAAAAAATTAAAAATACAAAAAATTTAATTAACCCTTTTTCATTAATTTTTGTAACAACTTAACGAATAAATTATTAATTTAAATCAAAATTAAGAGTTACATTTAGTCATTATATTAATAATATCTTATTGTTTCACGAGTAATATCATATTGCATGTATTTTAGGTTACTGTTTTAATCGTAAGTTTTAAAAACTAATTTTTATAAAATTAAAATTACAAATTTGAAAATTAAAAATATATATGATTTTTTAAATTAGTTAAATCAAATTTTCAATATCAAATAATAAAAAAAATTACCCCCATCATACCTCAAGACCTTGTTTGAATCCTTGAACTTTCCACCTCAAGAGAAGGATTAATGGCTAAACAATAGGGACGGAATTGGGTCGGTTTATGGCTAATATTGTCAATTTTTAAAAATAAATATAAAATATAAAATAATATTTTTTAAATAAATTCGAATCTAAATTATTTAGGTCTAAATCTACTCAAGACTCATCTCTTTTAAACAAAATGATTATCTCAAGTTTAGACCAAATTGAAAATTAACTCCAAGAAGTAGCTAGCCCGAGCTTATATGAAAATATGATCATCAATGTTATTTATGCTAAATCTACATAAATATGAAAAAAGATCCTCTGTCTAATATTACTCTATTTTATTTTGTCTCATAGAATCTCAACCATTTATTTTACAGGACCCACACGAGACTCATGATCCATATAAATAAATGACTGAAATTTATTAAACAAAATAAAATAAAATAACATAATATCTGAATTCCATAATTATACGGATAAGGTGAGTTGGCGCGGGAAGTAAAACGACAAATTAGCAAAGATGATTACATTTGGCATACATCGTATACGGTATACCTTGATCGTACTAAACATGAGGTCTCAATGTATATACATATATATGTATATATATATATAGCCGCCATTTCAAAGCCCAGTCAAAGGCACACGCTTTGAATCAGAAGCTGTTTTTCCACAGTCAAACTTCTGCCTCAAATGCAAGTCCCCCCATGTAACACACACACGCGTACATCCGCCAGTTTTAGCCTTGAATCCTCCTCCATATCGTCTTTCGTGGCGTCCTCAACCTCTGGTACCTTAAATTCTTCTATAAATTCTCAGACCAACTTCTCTTTCTTAACCCAATCCATGACTTCTTCTTCTTCTTCTTTAACCAGTCATCTTTCTGGTAATAATAATAACAACAATACAAAAGACATGAACAGCTTTAGCTGGGGAGCTTTCGATCATGGAAGCACTCGTCCTCCCCCCCCACCTGTTTCTCCTTCTTCTTACCTAGCTATATCACCTGGTTTAATCCCATCAGAGTTTCTGGATTTCTCCACCTCTAGTGTAAGTTCAACAAGTTTTGATGTATCGAACTTGAGAATATTACATCGGACATGTGCTCTTATTTTGGTCTGATTTGATACTTGTTTTGTCCAGGTTTTTCCATCTCCGATCACCGGAGCATTTTCTGGTCAAAACGTCAACTGGAGGAGTAACTCTGATTTCTCTTTCCAACCTCTCGAAAGGCCTTCCTCAGATTCTTCATTGTCTACTTCAACCATTGTTTCTATGGTATATTAGCAGAATTATTGAATACTATTGAAATGAAAAAAAAAATAAAAGGTTTAAATTTTATAATTTATGAGCTCTTACATATTCAAACATGGCTGCTTTTGTTCAAAATCTTCTTCCCTCTCTTTGACAGGAGCAAAATATGAGAAGCCATCAAAAAGCATGGAACTTCAACAAACCCAGAAACGAAACTGATCTCTCGTGGGAGAAGACAGGAGGGAGATCTGAACTCCCACCTGTTCAGAGCTTCTCCACAGAAACAGCCGCTAAAGCTCCTCCTCAATCAAGTTACAGTCACCAAAACCAGTCATATCAGTACTTGAGAGAACAGGGAAGATCAGACGATGGATACAACTGGAGAAAATATGGGCAAAAGCAAGTTAAAGGAAGTGAGAACCCTCGTAGTTACTACAAGTGCACGTACCCTAATTGCCCGACGAAGAAGAAAGTGGAGAGATCATTGGATGGTCAGATTACTGAAATAGTTTATAAAGGAAGCCACAACCATCCCAAGCCTCAGTCTATTAGAAGATCAACGTCATCGTCATCATCGACTCAATACACCACTGACCAAGAGTTGTTTTCTCGAATGGACTCTGGTACGGTTCATGAGGATTCTTCAATTTCCATGGGAGAGGATGAGTTCAATCAAAGTTCACCGTATAGTAACTCAGGAGGAGAGGAAGATGAGAATGAACCTGGAGCCAAAAGATGGTAAGTTTGATAAAATAGTTCTCGTCTTTAACCTTTCTTTGTTATGTTTGATGGCCTTTTGAAGTACTCTACTTTTAAAATTTTTTACAGGAGGAGACGGAATGAAAATGGAGCCATTTTAGGTGGTGATAATAGAACAGTTAGAGAACCAAGAATTGTGGTTCAAACAAGAAGCGATGTAGACATACTCGATGATGGCTACAGATGGAGGAAGTATGGACAAAAAGTAGTTAAAGGAAATCCAAATCCAAGGCAAAGATCAACGACCCTTTACCTTAAATCTAGAGTTTCAAATTTATTTTTTTCATCTTTTTGACGTATGCATTGTTCCAAACTTTCAGGAGCTACTACAAATGTACTTCTGTGGGTTGTCCTGTCAGAAAACATGTAGAGCGTGCCTCTACCGACATCAAAGCAGTGATCACCACTTACGAAGGGAAGCACAACCACGATGTGCCGGCCGCTCGAGGCGGAGGCGGCTATGTTACAAATAAGCCAACACCCACCACCACCACTACATATCATGTACCAAATTTCCTGACGAGCAATCCTGACCGTACCAGTTATCAGAATCCTGCTCAAACCACAAGGTTACCAACTTCAGGAAGGCAACTTCAGGAATATAATTTCAGGAAGGTTAACACTACAGAGAGTTATGATTTTTCAGGTTTCGGGAAGCAAACTGGCAATTCCATGAATCAAACACAGTACTCTGATGGTGTATTCTCTGGAGCCAAGGAAGAGCCTGAGGATGACACCTTCTTCAATCAATTTCTAACTTAAAAACCAGCCCGCTTCAAGAAGAAAAGGAATTAGCAACAGACCGACCGAACATAAACCGTTGCAAATTACCGACGGCCTACTCTTTCAACCCGGAATGCATGAAGTAGATCAGGTTAAACATTGTCACATTTTTTAATTTTTTAGAAGTTTTTCAAACATTCATCCTGTAACTTAAGTGAAGAAATACAACTTCATCATTGTAAGCCGATTTTCAAGTCAAACAGATATTCAATTTCTTTTCATTTATTTTCTTTCAATTTTCAATTTACACTGTATCATTTCTTGATTGCCAAGCAACCATTGATACAAAGACAAGAGACTGAAAAGGTTGAATCAAACAGATAAAGAATCATAAACAAAAAAACCCTGAATCAAATGTAAGATTGAGTTGATAGCTTATATCCTGAAAAAAGAGCTGAGAATGCCAGGGTCAGGAATGCAAGAAAAGCCATACTAATGGCTGCCGCTGATGTATCTGTGAAAATATTATCAGCTTGTTCTCGCATTCTATTCGTTATGGGAACAGCTGAAGAAGCAGAAGATATCAACAGGTAGGATAAAACCTGCTTGCAATTCCAGGAAAAACAATTAGATCAGGTTAACAGCTTGAACTGAAAAGTATGACACTAAATAAAAAATTACATAATGAAATTTGTTCAACGTTGAAGAGAAATAGGGTCTCATATTCATGTCAAAAGCATCCTAATTTGAATGTTGGGTTTTGAGAAGCAGAAGAGTATAAAATGCTGAGAAAGAAGAGAAGGAAAGGTGATTTCTTCTAATTATTAGGAAGAACTACATTAAAGTTCCATGAGTTAAAGACCATTTTGAATAAGAATTCATACATCAACAACAATATTAATTTAGTAAAAGTCTCGATAATACGGGAAATAGGAAGAGTTTAAGTAATAAGTAGTAGTCTTATACCCGTCTTAAAACATATATATATATATAATAAGAATAAACATAAAAGATAGTAAAATAAAAAATACATATAGATGAAAATATAAAAGTATGTAATAAAATAAATAACACAATAAAAATAAAATAAGTTAATAAATATACAAACAAGAAATAAGACAAGCACGTAAATAAAACAAATATACTATTATAACTTATAAGAAAATATTTAAACTAAATAACTAAGAAGTAAGTAAGACATTAAATATTTAAGTTAAAAATAATGAATTCATACATTAGACCATTTATGCTATAGAAAGTTACATAAAATTGAATAATCCCATTAATAAAACCCTTTTTATAATAGTAAATTAGCAATATTATTTTTGAAATTGGAGATGATAATAAATTAAGTTATATTTAAATCATAAAGTAATTTATAATGAATTGATCCTGACCCAAAATTTCATTAAATTTGAGTTGAATAATCTGAAGCTAATTAAATTGAATTTAAACATTTCAAATTTTGATTAAATTGTCTTCCGAGTCAAACTTACTTAAATAGAAAATAAAATCATTTTAAAAATAAGAGTTGATGAAGTACAAATATCTTTTTAATATAATTATTTAAATATTTTTTAAACTAGTTCAAATCGTTTCAATTATATTAATTTTATTATCTTCACAATGAGAATATATATATGAAGATAATAAAATTAATATAGTTTAAATGATTTGATCCAATTAAATTACTTTACTAATAACACTTATTTTTTATATTTCAAAAGGTGATCATTGCTATTTAAAGAAATTTTTAGATTCAGTTTTTATTACTCTATTCTCACCCTATTTAACGAGTATCTATCATTCTATTTTTTATAAGCCCTATTTATTAGATAGATGATGTTCATGAAATAGGATGAACTTTTGCAAGTAAAATTTTTATCAATAGAGTTTGTTAGTAGAGCTCTTCTAAGAAGAGTTTTTCTAAAAAGTCAGTCGACTATTTAGCTGTTATTAAAAAAAAGTTTTTTTTGAAAGAACTTTATATAATAAATATTTGGCAACATAAAAATAAAAAACACTTTTAAATTTAACTATATTTTATTTTGTAATAAAAATTATTTATGCAAAGCATAATATATTAATTATTATATAATTTTAAATCATATGAAACATAAATGAAAATATATCTAACCAAATCTTTTATGTAGATTATAGCATAAGTAAAATTCATATCAAAAATAAATATTAAAATATATTTAAAAAAAGTCAAATAATATTATATAATTCTCAAAATAAATGTGAGGATGTGTTTGTGGGTTGTGAAAATTATATATAAAACATAAAGATAAAAGGGACTAAAAATAGATTCACTAATTGCACTGAAGAATTTACCAAAAAAGTATTTTTTTAAAACTTTAAATTTGATCTTATTAAAAAGTTGTATTTTAATTGAAAAAATTATATTTATTAAAAAGTATTTTTATTTTAAAGTTAAATATTATTTTTTAAAAAAAATTTGCGGTGAAAAAAGTAATTATTTAATCTTCAAAACTCAACCAAATAAGCGTTAAATGAAATCACCTTTGTCAGATTTGCTCTTCCAACCTTGTTTTAATTCAACTCATTAACATATTTATGTGAGATCATAAATAACCTATTTCATTTTCTTCATGGACTCAAATATATAGACAAGATAGATTGCAACAGAATTGGATCGCAAGTTATCGCTGCGAAATTTTCATGTTAGAGACAAAATGTCATCATTGTTATCCGAGGCCAACTCATGGCAACTAGATTATTCTATGATGTCCTATGCTCAAATCATAAGTTGTTAGAATTATTTTTTATTATTTTCAATTTAACTTTGAAAACAAGAAAAATTATTCTAATGTGACTTTAAATTTAATAATATTATAAGTAAAAAAGGTCGGAAACCTGATCGCCGACGAAGCCTACGGCAGTGGTAATCCGCTGATCGAACAGACGTTGCCCGGTGTAGTGCTCGTGAGAGTGACGCGCCACCTGTGCGGCTGTATACAGAGTCGAAAGTATCGCTATGGATAGCAAGTACCTTCGTCGTCGTCATCGACATCCACAACAACACGTAGACTTAAATTAGTGAACAAGAGACCTCAAATAGTCAAATCTCTAATTACTTTTATTTTCAACTCACCGGTACTCCTCGTACTTGTCGAAATCCTTCCAATCGCCGTGTTTGTTACTCGCCGTGATGACGAAAGCCAGCAAAGAGAACAACAAAGCAGCTCCTCGCAGAACCACTGATCCTTTCTTCAGCATATCGTCTCTCTTCCACCGCCTCATGATCTGTCCGACGCCGGAAACCGACGTCTTTCTCGGCGCATCTCCGACAGGTGGATCCGCATCCACGATCGGCGATAAATCGACCGTTCTGTTCTGCTCCTTGTCGTCGGGATGAGACATGCTTGTCATACGAAGTTGAAAACGAACTGTTTTGCTTTTGCGTGTTAAGAATTGCAGGTCTTGTTTGTCCCTAGCTCGTAGGAAGCAATTAACAGGTGGCATATCCTTATTTGTCGTTTATTAGTGACGTGGCTCGGTTCAATTGGATGTAATGAGTTAGGTTTTAATGGAGGTATTCGCATAGGATTTTTGCTTATCGGATAAGTCAGAAGTCTTACAACGAACTTCGCCAGAAACGGTCTCGGACAAAGGGAGGGTCTTAATTTACCTAAATAATTCTGACTGACTGATCAT
>JANTNU010000004.1:32962792-32974482 GCA_024752395.1 Erythroxylum havanense | reverse complement strand
ATCGGTGGTTTACTTGGTTGAACCGATCAAACCGGTAACCAGTAAGACCTTCTGTTCGATGACCGGTCCAAGTTTCAAAACATTGATTTTATTAAAAGCTTTTCAGGAGCTCTTCGTGCTAAAATGTGATTGAGGTCCACAAATTATTGAGTGGGCCTCTTCTTTGAAATTTAGGCATGCAAGTAAAGTTGAAAAATAGGTCAAGCCATGGCAGCCTGTGCTTGACGGGTTGAGATAAGTCAACTCGTGACTCGGTTCCTCATATATATATTTTTTAAACAACTTAAAAAACGACATCATTTTTTGACAAAATAGTCGAGTTACGAAATAGGTTTGGTTGACCTATGGCTCGGTCAACTCAAACCAAAATCAGGTTGGATAGAGCCAACCTTTTTTGACATTCTTGCATGCAAGATATCACTATTTTGTTTTGGCATTTGGTATATAAAATTTAGTATATATATACCAAAAATTTTCCAAAATTTTAAAATAAATTATTATATAATTTGTCTATAGTCTATCCATTAATATAACAATTTGCATTGAAATGATTTGATAATGACTCAATCTTCTTTTATAATTTTTATCTTATAATTTTTTAAATAATAAAATAAAATTTTATAATAAGTTAAGTTATTTGCATTTTTACATCAATTTTGGTTCAGTCTGATTTTGGTGAGGCTGAGCACCGTTGTTTGGATCCATGAACTCGATTAACTTCAGCTAGGAGATACTTACAAAAACAATAAAGGCACACCCGGGGTTGATCACCGGCTTGCCCCTCCAATGCTTAAGTCAGTTCTTTTTCGTAGGTTTTTTATAAAAACAGAGGGTATTAGGGTTCTTAAGAGTCGTACCTGCATCGTGAGGAGATAATGAACTTATATAGTAAATACCTGCAGTGTTTAACTCATCATCTTAAGAATGGGTCGATCGGCTCACACGCTATCTTAGAGTTAGACCTGGAACTAACACGATCGACCCAACTAAATTTCATCCTAATTTTTCTCCTTTATGACTTAAATACTAATTAAAAAAGATAGAGAAATATAATCCTTCCCCGGTCCGACTCAACCCAAAAGTTTACGCTAGAGTTCTGGCTTGGCTCCAAGCTTGACTTGACCCGATTATTTATTTTTTAACTTAAAAAAGAAAACAATATCATTTGAGTTAGGTTAAGGCTTGGGTTGAAAACTTTCTTTTAAAGTTTGAACCTAACTTGAAACTTTGTTAAACTGGATCGGATCGGATCGGATCAGGCTGTGTTGGAACTGGGCTTAACAAGCACCCCTACTTTTTTCTAATTTCCTCTTTTAAATCAGATATATTCTACATGTTCACGTTTTTCTTGCTAGTGGGCCTTTAGGCTCTTGTGGATGTCTCCAATCATCGCCGTTTTGTACGCAAAATCTTTTACGAGATGACCCTTGAAACGACATGTATTGAGTGTCCCACCACACAAGACACAACCCGTTTTAGCTCCATCCGGACACCCCAGCCACTTTCCGAAGAGGAACCTTAGCTGTAGGACACGACAGACAAGCACTCGGTAGTTGTTCATGTGAGGCCAATTAGTTGTCGTCAGCTACCAAACTAAACATTACAGAGTCTTATTACTTTTGTTTTTTTCCCAATTTAAGAAACTCTAACGAAGATATTTTTAAGTCATCTATTTTTAAATTAATTTTTGTGATAAATTTTTTATATGAAGTAAAGCTCTAATTTTAAATTTTAAATGATTACATACACAATGACGTTTCGAACTCGCGATCTCATTTAAATCAAAAAAATTTCTTATCAACTTAATTGCGCGTTAGAGTTTTAGTTATTCTTAATTAATAGAATAAATAAATAAATAATTAATTAATTAAAATATAAATTTGACGTATGCCAATTTCCAGAAAAGGAAACAGCTGGCTGTCACCTGCCCGATTATAATGTGAATGACGTGTACTACCTGCTTGTGCGACACCTTTCAAATGATGACAGAGACAACACGGAACTACTCACATGGAATAATTATCCACTACTTTGACCACTTTCGTTTCCGTGTGGGGCTCGATCCTACGTGGCTTACTTTAATAACGGCTAGCGCGTGCGCCCACAGGAAGCATGCCCTGCGCCCTCGATTACAGGTACTTCCACCGCTACCCTTTGATTAAACTTTAATCATCCCTAATATTTTATTAGATATTTTAACCAATAAATTTTATATTTTAAATAAATTAATAATTTTATTTTTAATTATTTAAAAATATTATTTCCAAATTTTGTATTTTAGTAAAATTTTTAATAGTTCACATTGTTAAATAATTTAATAACATTAAATAAACAAATTAAATAAATATAATCATTTTACTTAATTATTTAATAAAACCTTAATTTTATCAAATAATTATCTGTAAGTAGTTGAAAGTTGTTGCTGATTTTGAGTTCAATATGGGTATTCAGATTGTGATTTTGTGAGTGTGAGAGTATTATTTTGACCTCTAATTTACAATTATGTAATCTGTATTATTTCTATATTGTCTCATTTACATGTAGGTCTATCGAAAATAACCTCTCTATTATGTAACGGTAAAACTGTGTACTATTAGACCTCTTCAGATATAGTTTCATTGTGAGATTTCAAATTGGATGTGATGATGATGATGATTTAACAAAACAATAAATCTATTTATTAATTAAAGAAATCCTTAAAATTATTATTATTATTTGTTGTTTATTTGAATTTATAAATTATTTATATTATTTTGAGGGAAATAAATTATTTATATTATTAATAAATTAATAATTATATAGTTAATTAATTGAATTATAAGCTCACCAAATCACAATCTCCAATAATAATTAATAAAGTTAAAAGTAGTTAAGGTAGGGGCAGTAGTGGGTAATTTTTGCTAATTAGCAGTGGCAAAAGCGACATTTCAGTTCATGCTGCACTTTCCTTTTGTAACTCGGAACCTGTCTCCTGATTTTCAGTACAGTATCTCTCTCTCACTTATGGCCTCTTCTTCTTCTCATTCTCGCCGGTGAAAGGATCTTCAAGAAACAGCCATGCGTTCCCGTTTTGTCCTCTCAATTGTTGTCTATTTGCCAAGAAATACCCTCGTCGGAGCCAATCATACTTCCGCTCGTTTCTGCTCTCGCTGATTGCTTAAGCGACACCGTTTTAGCGTTCTCTGTCTCTCTCTGCACTCTCAAATTCAGCTCTCTGAACGACTTGTCGTTTCCGTTTGAGGTGTACGATAATGGGTGTGGTCCGTCTGGAGTCTGCCGCAGCGAAGCCCAGCTTTTTGAGGAACATTCTCGGGCGGGTGCTTTTGTTTGGTGTGTTAGTCATCGTTGTCCGTTTCGCTTATGTCGTGACCATCGCCGGCGAGTCTTGTACCATCGGCGATTTCTGCTTCTTCTCTCTGCCGGAGAATTTCGGCTTCGTGATTGCCGGCGCTGGCACTGCGGCTTCGACGGCGAACAAAGCCGTACGCGTCGCGAACGCCGGTCCCACGCGTGCCGATCTCTACACCAGTAAAGATTGGATCAAGGCCGCTCATTTCTACTCGGCGAGATTTCAAGATCTGATATCTGACGGTTTCTTATCGCCGAATTCGAAGACTCTGTGTGTGGAGACGCCGATTGGACAGGAGGTGTTTGCTTTGAAAGAGATAGGCGTTAAGGACTCCAGAGGGATTTACAAGAAAGCATCGAAGCCGCTGGTTATTTCAGCTAAAGGTAATCGAATACCGTTTGATGATGAGACTTTTGACTTTGTTTTCTCCCGCGATGGAGGGCTCGACAAAGTATCTAGACCGTTGGATTTGGCATCGGAGATCGTAAGGACGCTGAAACCCGAAGGTTTTCTTGTGGTCCACACGAGATCAGCTAAAGATACTTACAGTTTTAATTCATTTCTTGGTTTGTTCAATTCTTGCAAGTTGATTAGATCGCGTCACATAGACGATTATGATTCTTTAATGCCTTCGCTTAGAGAAATAGTTTTGCAAAAAAAGATCCAATTTTTTGGCCACCGTATGGAAGAAGAAGAAGAAGCAATCGATGGCAATTCGATGAATAAGTGCTCTGTTCCGGGCCACAGACGGGAATTGGTCCGGAAAGCTGAGCCATTGATAATGGAGGAGCCATTGAAGCCGTGGATTACTTTGAAGAGGAACATACGGAAGGTTAAGTACTTGCCATCAATGGCTGATATAACCTTTAGGAATAGATATGTATACGTTGATGTTGGAGCTAGGAGTTACGGGTCTAGTATAGGGAGTTGGTTCAGGAAGCAATACCCGAAACAGAACAGGACTTTCGACGTTTATGCGATTGAGGCTGATCGAACTTTTCACGAGGAGTACAAGTTGAAGAAAGGCGTGAAATTGTTGCCTTATGCAGCTTGGGTGAGGAATGAGACATTGTCATTTGAAATTCACCGAGACCCAGGTCAGGATGTTCACGATAAAGGGAGAGGAATGGGGAGGATTCGGCCGGTGGTGAAGTTGTCATCATCATCATCGGCTGACCTGGGATTCGAGGGAGAGGTGGATGAGATTCATGGGTTTGATTTTGCAGACTGGTTGAAAGGGACAGTCAGTGAGAAGGACTTTGTAGTGATGAAGATGGATGTGGAAGGAACTGAATTCGACTTGATACCTAGGCTGTTCGAAACTGGAGCAATATGCTTGATCGATGAACTGTTTCTCGAATGCCATTACAATCGGTGGCAAAGGTGTTGTCCTGGGGAAAGGAGTTCCAAGTATGAGCATACTTATGGTGAATGCATGGACCTGTTTACTTCTCTTAGAGAGAGTGGAGTTCTTGTTCATCAATGGTGGTGATGGGTAGCAAATTGGGTTCATCTCCTTGTAACATTTAGACCCTTTTTCCACTTATTTCTTAGCTTTCAAACAATAGATGCTTTAGTTTTATCCCCATTTCCAAGAATCTATTTTTTTTCCTTAAAACATTTGGAACAATTTTTGTATGCAGATTTATTTTCTAGCAAGAACTGTTACCGCAAATGCAAGTTCTGATTGATTAGTGTCTTCTTAATCGTTTTCAGCTTTTTCTTTTGTTTATCTAATCTCCTTAGTTCTGGTGTAAGTGAAATGTCATAGGACTGGCAAGTGTGATGATCTTTTGTCTTGAATATGTTGTGAATTAGTTCGAAGTTCCATTTCTAGCTTCATATATGTTACGTACCAAACTCCTCCGATCTACTATCTAATTTGCCGGAAAGGATCAATTAGGCGTTTTGAAACTTGCTTTTCTGCTTGTTACGTACCGAACTGTTCCTATCGGCGATATAATTCGCCGGAAAGGATCAATTAGGAATTTTGAAAGCTGCTTTTCTGCTTGATACGTACCAAACTGTTCCAACTGACTATCTAATTCTCCGGTTCGATCCATACTTTGAGAGCTGCTTTTCTGCTTTTGACTCTCTCCCAAGTATTTTATCAAATGCATACCAAGAATCAATCATATCGGTGGAACCTGCCGTACGTGTTACGATTCAATCATGTTGGGTATTACGACTCGACGGAAACAATTATCCCTCCATCTCTGGTAGTATTAACGAGTGCATAAATAATGGTTGTAATTTCTAAAAGGAAAAGGAATTGGCATTAAAAGCAGCCAGACACAATGTTCTTCCTTGTAGGAACATTTTTTGAAGGATGAAGTTTGCATGTGTCGGGAAGACATAACGATGAGATGAGTCGAAACTTTCCGAGGATGAAGATTTTGAAGACACCAAAAGTACATGTGATACTAAATCATCTGTTGGATTTCTTAACTATAATTAGATTATATTACCTGTCAACTATCTTGTGGGATGTATCTTCCTCGATCTAAGAGGTTCCAAGATGGTACACTAGATAGGGTAATGGATAATTTAGATGAGTGATCTTGTTTTAGCCATATCTAGTTTTGTACTGCCTTGTGAAAAATAGGTTCTAACTTCTAACTGCCAAAGATACGATGATAGGCTAGGCGTCTGTTGGGAAATCCTAAAATATTTTGTTAAGGTTTTCATTGTTTCTTCCCACTTTCCTGGAACACAACATCACCACCTTTAACCCAAGTTTTGTGTCTTCATTATCCTTCGTGTTTTTCCAGGAAACTTGGAAGGTAACACCCCAATTTTAGTGGGTCTGGTTTGGTTTCTTCTTTTGTGTAGGTAGACATTCGTGGGGCTCAAGAAATGGGCGCCTGCTGTAGTAAAGATCTGGTTTACAATGAAGGGGTTGTGCCCGCTGCTACAGAAGAGGAAAACCACGAGGTGATTTATGAGGAAGATGACCTGATCGTTGCAGATTTTGGTGCTCGTGTTAGACTCCATGGATCTTCTAGGTACATTTCAATGTATAGCCAACAAGGAAGAAAAGGGGTTAACCAAGATGCAATGACAGTTTGGGAGGTAATGTTCATCATTGATTTGATTTCATATCAATCACATAGGTTCGTGTTAATATGTTTCTTAGACTTTTGTATGCACGTTGCATTCCCTTTCCTGTTTTGTATCTTGTGATCGATATGGTGATGTTCTTCTGTTGGATTATAGCTCTCTAGAATGTGAATGAAATTCCAAGACTCAATCTTTATCTGTTGAGATTTATCAGTTCCTATATTGAAGTTGTAATTCAGGTTTATTCGGAAGATTCATCTTTTCCTCTTATCTGTTCAATTCAACTTGTTTCCCCCCAGTGTTTCTGCACAATTTTGATTTGACATTTCCATGTTTCTTCTCGGATAATAGTTGTATGTTCTCATGCTTCAGCACATTTTGATAATTGATTCAAACAATGTGATGAATTATGGCTGAACTTTGCAAAACTTGATTCAGGAGTTTGCTGGTGTCAAAGACACCTTCTTTTGCGGAGTGTTCGACGGGCACGGGCCCTACGGTCACAAGGTTGCGCGCTACGTACGTGATACTTTGCCATCAAAACTTTCCATGGCAACCAAACTGTCAGATGCTATTAGCTTCAAGTATAACAACGTTGATATTCACGAAAACGATAATGATGAGGCCCGGAACGACAGTAATAAGGAACGTTTGCCTCTTTTATCATCATGGGAGGCTGATGTTGTAAGATCCTTTAAGGAAATGGATCAAGAACTTAGTCTCGATGCCAGCATTGATAGTTTCTGCAGTGGTTCTACTGCTGTAACTATTGTTAAACAGGTAGATTTCACATCATAAGATTATCCATTTCAGTAAGTAGAGGGAGTGGTCCATTTTGATTTTACACTTCATGTTCTTATTTCCAGGGAAACCACCTGATGATAGCAAACTTGGGTGATTCTCGTGCTATTCTATGTACTAGGGACAGCAGAAACCAGCTCATTCCTGTGCAACTTACTGTAGATTTGAAACCGAATCTAGCAAGTCAGTAGTCTTCTCATTGTCGAATGAATGTATAGCTTAGATCACTCTCAGCCATTGTTTACACATTTTCCATGACTCAGGTGAAGCTGAAAGAATCAGGAATTGCAATGGTAGAATATTTGCATTGGATGAAGAACCGCAGGTGTTCCGAATTTGGATGCCTGATGAAGATTGTCCAGGTCTAGCAATGGCAAGGGCTTTTGGAGATTTTTGCCTGAAAGAATACGGCCTCATCTCGGTTCCTGAAGTTTCATATAGAAGCATTACAAACAGAGATGAATTCATTGTTATGGCGACTGATGGAGTAAGCAGATTCCCATTTCTCAAGAGAACTGTTTTGAGAAATTACAAGATGAATTTTACTAAAATATGCCATTTCATAAGTCCATACTTTATTTTCTCGTTTTGTAGATATGGGATGTTCTATCAAACAGCGATGTCATAAAGATAGTTGCTTCTGCAAGACAGCGATCGATGGCCGCTAAAATGTTGGTTAAGCACGCCGTCCGGGCATGGAGAAACAGATATCCTGGAAGTAAGGTTGATGATTGTGCAGTGGTCTGCTTGTTCCTTAAAAACAGAACTGTGTTGCCAAGATCCTTCTCTGAAGTGAGCCGTGTAAGTGCAAACCACACTGAGGTTCCAGAAAACTCTGAAGTGAGCGGGGTCAGTGTAAATCGCTCGGAGATCGCAGCTGTTCCTCAGAATTATAGACCTGTAAAAGGTGAAGCAGCCTGTAAACCAGCAGATTTCAGGAGCCCTGAAGACACAATAGAAGAGGGCTGCTCTTTTGAAGGAGTAGGTAGAGTAAATTCATCACTGAAGTATCCCCGATTGGCCGACGGTTTGAGTAGGAGAAAACCTATAAAGACTTATCAATCTGTTGAAGCTTGAAGGTGAATATCTTTGTGCTAACTACAAGCTTATATCAAAGCTAATTACACCCGCTGAGTCTACGAATTGTACATACAAACATGCCTGATCAATCCCTTCATCTAAAGTATGAATCAGAACACACGTCTGCCAGATTTTTGTGTTCTTTTTTAGTTTCTTAGCTTCTTTATACCCAGATGTACACTCATCTTGAGAGGATTTAGTTACTGTCAGGAACTGGTTTTTTTTTTTGCAAGATGTTTATCCATTGTCAAATCTCAAACTCCTTTGAAGCTGCTGTTCTTTTTCTCTTGATCATCAAATCTTGAGCTCCTTTGAACAGATAAATTTCAGATTAGGCTGTCTCTTGCAAACTTCTGTACATTGAATACGATCTTCAAGCGCATCAAGTCCAGAAAGTTGTGATGTATTATCGATTAGTGAATCAAAAATTGAAAACCATTTTCAGATCATTTTATTCTAATCAATATTGGGCAAATCAAGGGTTTTTACATATTGCAAGTGGCTTGCACAATGAATTAGTAGGGCTGATCGTAGCAGTAAAGCATCTCTGAATTAATATCAAAAGCTCAGTTTTTGCCTATGGCAGGATTGAATGACGAATCATACAGAAGATTCCAATGTCTTTATTGTGCAACTCCAGTTTTAACATAAAAAAAGTAAAGAAAAAGAGAAGCTGATACAGAAACAGGAAACAGTAAACAAGCAAACATTTATGAACTGATCAGGATTCTGATAATCTACTACTTTATGACAAGAAGCTATATATTGCATAAATATCTTTTCAAATGGAGATTCAGGAAAAACTATAACAGTAGTTCATAAACCATCAGCTAGACTTCTCAGAACTTGAAATCTGAAGAACGTATACTCTTTTTTTTTTACTAATCCAGTTAGACAGCAGTCGATTTACGGACGATGAATCGGTAAGCGGCGACCTTTTTCCTCCGGGAAGCCGTATTATCCACAGAGATCACCATCTTGCCTGGTTCTCTTGCAGTAAACGAATTGTGAACTGCTTCATCTGATGGAGTCATCTTCCTCATCTTCTCCACAACTATGGTATAGCTATCTTCTGCAATTGGCACAAACTCTGCACTGTACCCCAAGTCCCAACCTCCCACCACAATGTCCCATGTAATTGTAGCACCAGCCTAGTAATAAACTTGCAAATTTAGTGGCTAAATGACTATATAAATTTAACCGAGAGAGCATAGGAGTGTTTAACCTCAATTCCTTCAATTTGAATGTTGACTTTCTCTTCTCCTCTGACAGTGAATTCAGAAGCTGGTTTTGGTGGGACATGCTGCATATTTCTCAGACCACCATACTGAACAGGAATTTCTTCAGGACCTATATATCTGTCGGAATACAAAAACTCATAATCGGTAAACAAGTAATCATAGAAGATCTTATAATTAAGCTTAGCAAGTGATAGAAAAAGTATTCTTGCAAGTGATTAGTCATGTTGAGAAAGTATATGCAGCAAAAAAGAACTAATTTGCTGCTAACTAAAGAGATAAGAGGAAGTGAAGTGCTCACTTGTACAGTGTCTCTGCAACACTTCCTTCCCTGGAGATCACGAACTTGTTCTTAGTTCTCTGAGTCAAAAATGGACTGAACATGGAGTACAACACACTAAAATACCAGGGAACATTGATGAAAATCTACAGATTTAGACACAAGAAATTGATAAGGAATGAAGAAGAAAACAAAGAAAAACAAAAAATTAGTAAGAATCGTTACATAAAGATCACCTTACGAGCCACCATTTCTGGGTAATTGTCTTGAAACAAAGAGATGATATGATTAGAAGCGACCCTAAGCTCTCTCTTAGGCATGTCTTTAAGATCAATCACTTGAACAATAGAATTAACACCACCAGGCTTGAAATGAAGAAGCTTGATCCCTCTCTCAAGGACCTGAACTCTCCATCTCAGAAACTTCTTCAACTTCTGATCATCTCCAAGTATTGAATCGTACGCTTCCTTCTCCCTGAAAACCCCATAACCATTGTAACACACAGGGCGTCCTTCTCTGTCACAACCATGCATGTAAGCTGCAACACCTTCAAGTTCCTTAAACCCTAAATCCTCTTCAAGAATGTCTTCTGCTCCAAATTCTTTTCTCCAAACCAAACACTTATCCAACATCTTATGCGCGTCAGTGACTCTGAAGTCTCTTGCCCGGAGAAACTTCAAGAGTATAACGTTAGCTTTCTCGTCCCCGCCCAGAAGATGAACGCCCCACATTGAGCAATCCTCCACTGACCCATTAGAGCTCGACAGCTTAGCTTTAAGATCCTGAAGTGCTTTTCTCTCAGAGGACTTGAGATGGGAGATGACATACGTGTCCTCTTTAAAAGATGGAGTGTGAAATGTTGCAGCCTCCATTAATGTGGTGACCAAGCTTTTCTTGTATGGCACTGGAGAAGCCTCTAGTGAATGGTCTTCAAGTGGGGTTTGCTGGAGAGACATTGAAGACGAAGCTTCCATGAATGGAGCTTACAAAGCTATACTTAAGTGACGAAGACGAAGAAAACAGAACAGAGATGATGCCGCGTTATTGGTTTGAACTTCGAATTCAGAGAGAAGCAGCTCAAAGATAAACAAAAGAAAAAGATCAAATTTTTTTCCAATGTATGCTCTGTCAACCTCACTCTGTCAGCAGTGAGTCAAGACGGATCGGATTTATAATCTTTTTAAATGAATTGAATTCGATATGAGACTGATTGAACTTCAAAGTTCCTTTAAATTTTTGAATCAGACAGCAATTTCAAACTCAAATTCGAATCTTGTCTGGCACAATCCGGGCCTAATGCCAAGAACTTATCTCTCACAGCAGTAAGAACTTGGAAAGATTGTGTAAAAGTCAATGTGTTTACATTTAACCCCTTACTGCAGAAGTCAGACAGCTGCAATTATTTCTTCTTTTCACATTTGCTCAGTCTTTACCTGCAAAGAAGTTTCTAGCACACAGTTTATTCCGAATCGTCAATGTGACATACATATGCGATGATTTGATAACTAAGACCTGCACTTTGTTCTGCACATTGTTGTGACAGATACTCCAACATTTCAACTCAAGAATACATGACAGAATGAAGAACAGAAATGAAGCATGAGTTTAAGACAGAAATGTCGGAGAGACAAGTGAAGGAGTTCGCGATGTTTCTACATCAGACAATGATGGCTCAGCACACATACTCACACTCGCGTGATTCATAAGTAGTCAGAAGCTAAATAAACACAAGGTGTAGTCGTTTCACTTATATCAAAGCACAACCGTTTTACATTAAATCAGTGGCTACACGCACAAAGCAGCAGTAGCAATGTTATGAATACCGTACCGGGCTCGGTACCGGATTGAGCTCTGGAACGGAACTGTACCGGTATCGGTCGGT
>JANTNU010000004.1:32879177-32909568 GCA_024752395.1 Erythroxylum havanense | reverse complement strand
TTTTTTGTGTGCGGACTCCGCTAAATGTAATTTTGTTTTTTTCTTTGAAAAAATAAATGATATTATTTTTTAATTTTTAAAAAAATGAAATTGGATGAGTCAAGTTGGTCGGATCCATCAATTACTCATTTGGTCACGTCGGTTTTTAAAATTTTTTAAAAAATATAACCAGAAGGGTCAGGCCAGCCAGACCCACCGATAGCCCATCTGGTCACATGTTAGCTAGCCCTTGGCTGGTCAGGGTGAGCTACTTCTAATTACAGGCCAGCCTGACCCTTCCGGTTATGTTTTTTCGAATTACAAGCCAACGCATGTTATAAAAAACAACATCGTATTTTATTTTATTTCTAAATATAAACAAATGGGTCAGATTGGCCCGACTCACTCGTGACCCATCTGGTCACGAGCTGGATAGCCCTTGGCGGGCTGAGCCCGAGCTACTTCTGGCCCAACTCAATTGGACTCATTGACGTGCATAAGGGGTATGATCATTGTGAAGATGACATTTATATAGGAATGACAATAAATATGAGTTGAGTTTGTCAAATTTAAGGTGAATTTAGAGTTTAGCTTCTAATTTATGAACTTTAGATTGAATTCGAACTCGAGCTATCTAAATTCGGTTAGATCTAAAGCCTGAATATATCAAGTAAAGTAATGTTATTTTATATAAAGTAGTGACTATTTTCAATTTTTAAATAAAAAATTAATCAATATTAGTACAAACTTAATCAAACTTTAAATTGCCTAATTTTTTTAAACTGATGAATCCGCAATCGTTACTTTTTATATGTGTACGGAGTAAACCTCCAGATTGATATAATAACCTATAAATTATACTAACAAGATATTTTATACTAGATAAATTTTATACGACAGATTCAATTGAAAAATCGTATACCAAAACTTAATTAAACTTTAAATCTGGGTCGAACCCGAACGTAAGTTTTCAAACCAATATCAATCCTGAAGTGAAGCCGACTTGAATCTTGTAAGGTTCAAATCAGATTCATGACCAATACGTCAACTTTTTCACGTCAAATCAATGCTTTTATGATCTAAGTCGACTTGCCCCCTTTTATTATCAAATCTTTGATCATTGTCATCCCATTAATGGACATTCTGTGATCCTAATTCCATTTTTAAAGAGGTAGGACCACTTACATACATACACTTACTAATTTCATCATTAATTAAAATTATTGAGTAAATACGACAATTTTTTATATCATTTTTAAAATTTTAGATTTCGGTTAAATTAAGCTTGGACAATATTAATATGAACAAAACGATATCACTTTTAAATTTAAATTTTAAAATTAATTAAACTTGATCATAACAAGATTAAACTTTAAATTATTCAAACTCGATCAAGCTCGAACTCAATATTCAGTTTCAATCTTGAATTTAAATTTTAGGACATTATTAGTTGTCTATCATCATATCTTTATTAAAAATATAAGATATTAAGTTATAGAAATATTTTACGCACATCTTAAAAATATTAGATTATAAAAACACACGAAAATATATATTGTTATCAATATTAATTCATAATTGATATAAGAATTTAACAATTTAATTCTTGGCTCCTCCAACAGTTTCATTGTCACTTTAAAATTAGTTTTTGATAGGCATGACAATTTGGCCGGACTCGGCTCGAGCTCGACTCTTACGGAACAGATGTTTTGACCCGATCAGGAGCATAAAATCACATCATTTTTAAAATAGTTTTTAAAAATTTTTGGCTACCCCGTCTTTTCCCAATTAAACTGATCCGAACTATTGTCATTCTTAGTTTTTGATAGAATTATAAAATTGTTATATATTATTTAATAAATATATTTTAATTAAGGTAATTCATAAATTACTTAGTGGCCAAAGTGGTTAATGTATAATGGGGCCCCGACGAGTTCGAAATACGAAAAATACGACTTAATCAAAATATATGTAAAGTGTCAACGATCACAAGTGTTGAATTTATTAATACTAATTAGTTTGAATTCATCACTTGAATCTATAAATTATTGATTCGTTGAGTAATTTATTAGGAATATGTAATTTATAAATTATTAAATATTATGATATTCATTTAAAATTAATAATTACAATTTTAAATTATATAGATTGAAATTAAAAAATATATATAGGTTGACATTTTGAATTTGTATAATAATAAATTTTGAATTGACCAAATTAAACCCAAATTTTAAAAGATTTAAAAAGTTGAAAAAATTTATAAAACACACTAAAAATTAAAATGAATTCCAATTTATTTTAAAATTTTGAATTATATATAATTATTATAGGACTCAAGTTTGGTTGACCAAATATAGTTAGGGGTGAGCATTCGGGTAATTCAGGCCGAAATTTTACTGTTCGGTCCCGGCCCGAATTACCCGAATTTTTTTTCATCTTACCTGGCCCGAACCTGAACTTTTTCTTATCCGAGCTTACCTGACCCGAATTACCCGAAATTTTGTTCGGCTTTACCCGAATTATCCGAAGTTGTTTTTTTTGATAATTTTTTTAAAAAAAACCCGAAATTTTGTATTTTTATAACCTAATTCGGGTAATTGAGCCGACCCGAAATTTTTTGGAATTACCCGACCCCAGCCCGAAAATAATTCGGGTATTACCCGAATTACCTAAATTACCCGAAATTTGAAAATTTTTTACCCGAATTAACCCAACCTGAATAATGCTCACCCCTAAATATAGTAATAAACCAAACCAGGTTAAGCTTGTTTTCACGTCAATTTGGTCTGATCCTTAGAATATAAGGCCTAAACTCGAACCTGAGTTCAAATAGATCATCTAAAATGATGTCATTTTGGTAAAATAATCATATTGTTAAAGTATAGCCAATGAACTTTTTTCCACATAAATACATAAACAACCACTAAATTTTCACACACACATACAAATACGACCATCGAGTTTTTTCTCTATATATGCACACAGATGGACGCCAACTTTTTTCTTGTATATATAGTATATACACAGGGTCGGTCCTGGTGTTTTATAGATCCTGTGTAAATAAAAAAGGTTCCTATTTTACCTTTTTTTTTTTCTTTATGATAATCAAATGTGGGCTCTTATAAAGAACAAAAGAGATAAAATATGACCCTTTTGTTGCTCTTTATAAATATTAAAACTTTCATAAAGAACAAATTGAAATAAAATGGGACCCTTTTTGTTGCCTATTTTATTCTTCATGAAATTGGGTTATGGGTAGATGTCCTGCCTGCCCTTGACCAGGTCGGGCCTGTATATACATAAATGGCCACCAAAAATTTTCCTGTATATACACACGTGGCCACAAAAGTTTGTTTCCTATATATATGTAGATGCTCCTGGTGGCAACGTGTATATATATAGTAAGAAAGTGTAGTAGCAATGTGTGTGTGTACGTGTATGCGCATGCGTGTGCGTGTGGAAAAAAAGTTTGTGTGTGTGTGTATGTGTATGCGCATGCGTGTGCGTGTGTGTGTAGAAAAAAAGTTTGGTGACCATGTGTGTATATATCTAGTGATAACATAGTTATTAATGGGATAAAGTATTATAATTTTGTATTGATTTCATTTATAAAGTTTATGGTTCTTTATTTGCAATGTTTTGATGTACAAGATAAACATGAAAAAAGATTTAAATCATAACTCTAATGGATAATATATAAAGAATATTCATAATTAAGATTCACAAGGATTGGTTTTATTATCATCCCCACTTGTGCTTATGATTGGATGACATTGTGAGCTTGACCTGAAGTTAATGGAATGTGGAGGAGGACAAAGCTTTAGTCATGACATCAGCAATCTAAGTTGAACAAAAATATGCCTAATATGGAGAGCTTTAAGAGCAACCAAATTGCAAACAAAATGAATATCAATCTTAATTTGTTTGGCACGAGCATTAGATACTAAGTTAGAAGCAAAAGACGAGGCAATCCTAGTTCTTCAATAAGAGAAGTTATCTAATAGAGCTTGGTTGTGGTGAGAGTAATACTCTTATATTCAACCTTAGTGATGAACCTAGCAATAGTAGGTTGTTTCTTGTCACTAAAAGAGATGAGATTATGACTAAGAAAGATACATTAGCTAGATGTAGAATCTTATCAGGATATTCAACCCAGTCTTCATCATAGTAAGCTTGTAAGGAAAGGAGAATGGATTTAGTAAAGGAAATGCACGAGAGGTTGTGGATTGAAGATAGTGTTTAATCTGTTTTACTGCAATCCAGTGGATATCAGTAGGGCATTGTAGGCATTGCAAGACTTTATCGACATCAAATTGATATCATGTTGAGTGAGACAAAGGTATTAGAACCAATAGTGCTATGATATTCACTAGAAATAGGGAGTGGAGTGCCATAATTTTTAGAAAGCAGCAGAGTGGGAGTGATGAGTGTAGGGGTAGGTTTGGAGTGGTCAAATTTGGTGCAAACAAGATGGGCTTTAGTATATTGGGTTTAGGTAAAAAGAAGATCTTCGGAAGTAGGTTGGGTTTCTATTATAAGGAAATGATGAGTGAGATTTAAGTCTTTATTGAAAAAAGTGTTGTGGTGATGAACGAGTGACCAAGGTATCATCTACATATATTAAAAGAAAAGATATACAGGACAATGTCTTACGAATAAAGAGACAGTGATCAAATTTAGAGGAAGTAAACACGAGATCATGAGGTTTGTTAATTAAGTAATGAAATCAAGTTTGAGGAGCTTGTTTGAGACCATATTAGACTTTTTAAAGTTTACACACTTGATGACGATAATGTAGATCTTGAAATCCAAAAGGTTAGGATTTATAGATTGGGTCATGAAGACAACCACAAAGAAAGACATTATTGACACTGAGTTAGTGATTGGACCGCTTGTTGGAGGTCATTAGCAAATGAAATCACCAGTGTCATTTATGTTGTTCTAACTCTGTTTCAGTCCATCTTATCTACATAAGGGACCCATATAAATATGTGGATAAAATGAACTAGAACAGAATTGGAATAGCACAAATGACACAGTTGATCACGTTCTCTAAATTAGATCCAAAATTCAATCATTTCGAAGCAAATCTAATGATTTTAAACCAGACCAGGCCTGACCCATTTATAGGCCCAAAACAGATTCAAATTGAAGCCCACGAAATTTTGAACAGTAACGTTGCGTTTTATAAATTCCCCTCCGCCAAAATTTAGTCTCCCGCCTTCTCCCTAAGGAATATAAAAGACTTTCAAACTCGAGCTTTACTGAGCGACTGATCCCGATATGTCGACTTGGCAGATCGTTTCCGACGCCGGAAACGAGTTCCGGTGGGAGGCATCCGGCAGAATCATCCCTGCCAAAGAGCAAATCCGTGCACAAGAAATCTGTTCACTAAAGTCTAATCACCGTTTGCCTTCAATGACTGATCTTCTTCTTGAAGGTTTTTTCAACTCAACTCTCTCTTTTTATTCTTTGTATCTCGTTTTCTGCTAAGATGCTATTGGATGAATGCGTGGTTATGTATACTATTTGTTGTGTAAAGGTTGCTCGAATCTTCTAGAGAATGAGGATGGAAATGGAGGTGACGGCGATGTCCCCATATTCCGTACAGGGTTGGGCAAATCGGTAGTTTTGAAGCAGTCGTCGCTTGTGAAAGCTATGTCCATTCTTTGTGACGATGATGAGGTCATTCAGTCGGGTATGCATGCTTTCGAATATGGATTCCTTATACTGCTTAATTTACCTTATAAGGTGATTGTTTTATACTGTTTGTCCTTAGGTGAAATGCAACGTATGCGGGATTCATCTAGTTCACTATTCCATACTGCATCGGGGAAAATGTTTAATGTATCTTCTGCTGGTTTAGCTAGAGCCAGGAAGTTGTTGGGTTTGGAAGAGGATACCAATGAGTCAAAATTTCAAGGCTTCCAACAACCAATAAAACTATCTGGTGTCAACGAACAAACTGAGCTGCAGAAGCTATCTAGTTCGAATATGAAAGACGTTAGGGAAGATAATAGGACTAGTTCTCATGATACATTTGTTCCAAGGCTGGGTACTGATGATGTTTTAGGAAGCAAATCAATGGAGGAGGTCAATCCGAAACGGTTGCAGACGGAGATGGGTAGTCCTGGTCCAAGAACACCTTTTAAATTCCATACTGCAGGGGGAAGATCATTGTCTGTTTCAAGTGATGCTTTAGAACGTGCAAGAAGCCTTCTTGGGGATCCGGACAGAGGGAATTTCTTTAAAGAAGGTGATATTTTTGGTTCAACCATTTCAGTTTTGAATGGAAGTAGATCTGTTGATGCATTGGCAAACACAGAAAGGGATATTGGCACTGCTTCTACTTATCCAGTAGCTTCAAAGAACAAATACATTTCAAAAACTTTCATATCTCCTCTTAGATCATCTTCAAATCAAGTTTGGAAATCCATCAACTCAGAAAATGTGATTTCTGGAACCAGCTTGATCAAGAGTTTCAATTCGGTCAACAATTACAGGGGTTCTACAATAAATACACCTCATAACATTGTAGATAGTGCCAATGCAAATGATATTGATCCAGGGGCTAATTCACTTGTAAGGTCATCAAGTGGGTGCCTGGTTGATATTTCAAATACCACGGATGGACGTTATACAAATAATGCACAAAATAACGAAAAGAAGAGACGTGGAAGGGGAAGTGCTGTCTCCCTATTTAAGAGGCCTCGTAGTTCTAAATTCACCACTCCTTTGCATAAGAATGTCCTTCATGTGTCTACTGGTATATAGAAAGCTTTCTGACTAATTACTCTTCAAGTTTTGGCCTTCTCTATAAAATCTGTGCTTCTCATTTCAAGGTGTACATTTCATCAGGTTTATCTACTTCATCATCTGAAAATGTTGGTTGCAGAAGAGTTATCTCCACTAAATACCCTTGTCACTTCCCAAAAATGCATATCAAGGAATATTTTGGTGTGCCTTTATCAGCCAAGGCCACGGTATATGGATTTCACACCTTGTTGCTTTTGTTCCAGAGGTTTACACTGTTCTGACAATAAAAAACTTTTGATGCATAGTTTGAGCATTTGATATATGGAACAAGCTTAATCCGATCAGAGACAGCAGACAAGTTCTTGTTCTGTAATGAACCTGGGCAGGGTGGCATCGGAGTGGAAGCTTTTCACCACATGTTGGTTCTTTGTGGAGCTTCAATACAATATGCTTCTAAAAGGTAACCACTCTATCTTTGTTTCCTTTGCTTCTATTTCCCAGGAAGAGTGTTTCTGGGTTTGCTGAGATCCTCAATTGATATCAGTTTTATGCTCTATTTAATTGGTGACATGCAATGTTGACATTGCACCATGACTTACTTGATATACTGCTGCCAAATACTCGTTACAAAAATGCTGATGATTAACCCACAGTTAAACTCATTGGCATGACCGAGTATCGACGTGTTTGTAATGTCATTTAACTTAGTAATTTTAACTTGCTGTTTAGGTGGGTTGTAAATCACTACAGGTGGATAGTTTGGAAACTAGGATGCTATGATAGATTTTATCCACGCAAATCTGCTGCAAAGTTTTTGACAGTCTCCAATGTGTTTGAAGAACTGAAGTATAGGTATCTCTGTTATGAGCATGGTTATGTTTAAAATTTAGTTTATCAGACAAACAGGTCAAAAATCCAATACTAATATGATTCGTCTTCATAGGTATGAAAGAGAAGTAAATCATGGTCATCGATCCGCGATTAAGAGAATTCTGGAAGGGGACGCACCACCTTCTTCAATGTTGGTTCTATATATTGCAGCTATACACATCATCAGTGCACCAAAAGTTGAGGCTGATACAGTTGAATCAGATGTGGCTACAATCACTAATGTTGCAAAGGTGGAGCTAAGTGATGGGTGGTAAGAAAATAGGATTGCTAATGCTCGTCTCGTATCTGATTTTCCTGGTAATGTGTAACTATTTTTGGCATACAGGTATTCAGTGGATGCTCTCTTGGATGTACCGCTCTCAAAGCATCTTGCATCAGGGAAACTGTTTGTGGGACAAAAACTTCGAGTAAGATGTTCCGTTGTCTACGATTTTCAATTTTGTTCTATGATCCCAAGCATCTCGGTCAGATGACCTCTTATACGTCTTGATGCTTTATATTGTGAAGATATGGGGAGCATCACTATGTGGCTGGGTTGGCCCTGTTTCACCTCTGGAGGTTCTTTTCAAACCAATTCAATTAAGGTTTTATCATTTTCTTAAACCAGTGAAATTCTAATGTCTTGGCTCAAGTTTCAGGTATCAGGGACAGTCAGTTTTTCGTTGCATATAAATGGAACTTACAGAGCTCATTGGGCCGATAAACTCGGATTTTGTATGTCTTGTTTGGATTCCACATTTCAATCTAACATATCTCCTTTCTGTTTCTTGCGGCCTAGCTTCTTTGTGTCTCAATATGTGAATTTTCTCCATAGGCAAGGGCGTTGGTGTTCCTTTGGCCTTCAGTTGCATCAAGAGTAATGGAGGTCCTGTTCCGAGGACATTGGTTGGAATCACAAGAATATACCCAATCTTATATAAAGAAAAGTAATTTGAGATCGATCTATCTTTACCTCCTAAAGTGCATATGGTAGTCTCTGCTGGATGATACTAATTCTTGTTCTTCCCTGTAGATTGAATAATGGTGGGTCTGTTGTGAGATCAGAAAGAATGGAGGCCAAAATAATGCAGTCATACAATCAGAGGTAACATATATCCTTAACCGCAAGATTGTTTATTTAGAAAAGATAGTCCATTTTGGTGTACGGTAGGTTGAATATTGATTAAAACCTGATATTTCATAGCTGATAAACCATTGACTGTATTTTATCTGAGGTCTCTTCTGCTTGACGATATGGTCTTAGTAGAAGAGAAAGAAACTTGGTTATGACAAGCGGCAAATGCCACATACACCGTTGAAGCTAGGGTTGTGAAGTCAATGGTGAGCCATGAGATTAAAGGAAACCTACGTTTAGTTCCAATATTTTGTTTGACAAATTGTTCTCAATTAAGAAGTTAAGTTCAACTACGAAGAAAAGAAGGATAATTTCTGTTAAAAAACTCGTTACAAGTCCCACAATTGAATCAAGAATTAGAATCGTTTGTAGAAAAATGATTAAAATGAAAGATACGAGTATGCAATTAGATTAAAGACTTGGTTGAAGCAAAGAATGATAGAAGAAGTTCTACATTGAAAATGGCTAAAGCGTTAAACAAAGGGTACATAACCTAAAGCTAAAGTCTTAAATTAGTAATGGTGGTAAAAGGTTTGTGCTTTTGGTTGCAATAATAGTCTGTTCTTCTCTGGGTTGCAGGCGCTCCGGAATAATAGAGGGCGTTATTTCCGACTTACAAAGAGGGACAAAAGGACCCCAGGTTTACAATGAGAGCGACAGTGAGGATGGAGCAAAAATATTGAAACTACTTGAGACAGCAGCTGAACCAGAAGTATTAATGGCAGAGATGAGTCCGGAGCAATTAGCTTCTGTTGCTTCTTATCAAGCAAAACTAGAGGTTGCTTTCTTCTGCAGTGATTAACCTTTTTTTCATGCAGTGTTACTTTGAACCTATTATTGACAGTGGCAACTTTTGATCATAGGCATCAAGGCACTTGGAAATGGATAAAGCCATAGAGAAAGCTTTGCAAGATGCTAACCTGGGGAAAAGAGAAGTGACTCCGTTCATGAGGATTAGGGTGGTTGGATTGCGTGAGGATAGAAATAAAGACATAGGGAAAGCAGGTCTAATAACGATCTGGAACCCAACTGAGAAGCAGGTGATTCCTTCTATGATATTTGGCCTTTTGAGTTAATTCCTTAGATATTTCCATAGTATTGACACAAATTTACTAATTTTTAAACAGCAAGTTGAGCTGATTGAGGGCCAGGCCTATGCCGTATCTGGACTTTTACCAATGAATTCTAACACGAATACACTGTACTTGCAAGCAAGAGGATCTACTACCAAATGGCTACCTCTATCTCCCTTAGCAACCCAACATTTTCAGTAAGTCTCTGTTTGCTTTATCTAATATCGTAGCGGTTGACTCGAGTTAATAGTTGTCATCTGTAGGCCTTTCTTCAATCCTCGAATGTCGGTATCATTGTCAAATTTAGGAGAAGTGCCGCTATGCAGGTAAGTTCTATAGCTCAGCCTGTCGATGTTAAAACCTCTTCATTTTATTGGGGGAAGGCATTGATGCCTAACCCGTGCTTTTGGATGGACAGTGAATTTGATATTGTTGCATGCGTCGTGTATGTTGGAGAGGTTTATATGACTGCTCAGCAGAAGAAACAATGGGTCTTTGTGACTGATAGTTCCATAACTCTATTAGAATCAGAAGAAATAGCAAATTCTTTACTTGCCATCAGCTTCTGTTTGCAATGCACGGATGATGATGCATCCCCACCAATCAACCACAATATGATGGGTTCCACAGTGAGTTCTGTTCCTCCGATCTCAAAACCAGAGGTTTAGTTCGTAGTGGACATTGCAAAATGTGCATGAAACAGTTAATAATTTTTTAAAAAGTTGTTTGAGGGCAAATTTATACAAAAATATTTAAGGGAGTGCATTTTATTGGTTCAAACATGCTTGCTATCTTCCACTTCCAGGTGTCGACCAATGTCTGATTTATCATGTTGAGCAGGTTGGCTTCTTTAATCTTGTCAAAAGTGCGAAGGATCAAAACAATCATCTGTGGTTAGCGGAAGCCACTGAGAACTCCACTTATTCTCTCAATTTTGATTCTTCAAATTGCTCTCACCTTAGAAGCAATGCTGTGACTACGCAAAGCTGGGCAAAGTCATCTAAATCTGTATGCAAAAGGAATTCAGATTGCAATAGTTTCAGTCTGGTGCGTTATGTTATCTCCATTATTTACTTTGTTCTCTTTTGTCCCTTCATGAAGGTTATTGATCGACTCAAGGAGAAGCTTAAAATTATCATTGGAGATTGTGAGGGCTAGAGATGACAAGTAAAAGCTCTTCATTTCAGATGAATCGATGTGCAAGTCTAATATGTCATTCAACAGTCTCTTAGTTGCTGCAGCATGCCTAATTACAGCATTCCATTTTTGTTTCCTTTCATGTGTGGTAAGACACTTGTCAAATTAGACTCTCAATTTGTCTCCCTTAAATATGGTTCCATTGTCTAGAATATAGATTCATATACAAGTCCTCTTTTAGTCTAAAGTGCTGGTCAAATTTTGAGTCTTGTCCAGGATCACCAATACCAAGATATGCACATATACTGATGTTTGATTCTCTGCCATCTTCATTCTTTTACTCTTGTTAATGATAAAGAAGCTGATCCACATGAAAGATTGACAATTTGAGCATTTAGCAGTTTTCTCCAGTCCAATGCTGAATAGGCCTGCATTGTATTTATTTTTTCTAACAGAGCTCTGTTAATTTCAATAAGTTTTTGGTGCTTAAGTTACATAGTCAAGCATTGTCGATGCAGATTTTTGCAAACTAAGTCCTGAGGGACAAATCTGCAAGTGATGCAATTGACTCTTGCAAGAAAGTTTTTGCCACTAATGAACGAGAACTCAGCCTGCCAATCTATGCACAGGTGACCCGAAGCCAACTTCTTAGAGGGATTATGGCATTCCAGACCAAGTTGAGACAACATCAGGTACTTGCGGTTTGGAACCCTGAAAACTCTTATTATGTACTTTTGGGTCATTGAACATACTGCCTTGTTGTTATATAAACGGTACATAGTGCTACGAGTAGAAGTTGGGTTTAAAGAACAGAAGATTATTTGTCATCAATTTGTATATGTTGAGCAAAAGTAAGTTTCTATGGCTATCTAATAATTTTGAAGTTTATTTTATTTCATATAGAGTGAAATAAATTTATTTTAATATGATATCTTTTATTTTCCTTTTGTTCTTCTGTTTATGACATCAATCTTACGTTGATCTTTTCTATCCAACTAAGAATCCCCTTTTATGCTGTCGTTACTATGGAGATCTTACATCCGATATGTTATGTAATTAGCAATTACGAGATTGTATCTAAGCAAAATTGAAGTTATGAACGACAATTTCATTTCGCAAGCACGAGAAGGATGACAAAAAGGCTTGAGTTTATAGAAAAATTAAGAAATAGAAATATAAATTTAATCAAAACATGCACTTGTATATGTATATATACTTGAGTTGAATTCAGGTAGAAAATTTTCAAAATTAAATCAAATGGATTTGGATTTTTCGACTTAGGTTCGAACTCATTTATCTAAGCTTAATCTAGTTTAAGTTTAGGTCTACTAATTGTTTTAGATTTAGGCTTCAGGTTTATTATCCCTCAAAGAGTCTTTTTATTAGTTTGTTCTAATTTTAATTAGTCTGAATCGAGTTTAAAAATTGAATAAGATCATTATCTCCACATTTGATTAGTTTACATGTATGTTATTGTTTTTATAATAAAAGTCTAAGATAACAATTTTTTAATAAAATTAAAAGTATATATTATTTTTATATAATTTTAAAAATTATAAGATTTTTTAAAAATTAATTGAATTATAGAAAAGTTTCGTGTCTTTTATCTAACAAATAAAAAAAGAAAAAAATCAATGATCAATGATCAATTATAGATGTTGAAATGCATAATCAAGAAAAAAAGATGATGATATGTTGTATATTTACTGCAATATCGGTCATAGATTCATGATATATGCATAAAGAAGCTCATTCCAAACATCAGGCACTCCAGGTAGACACCAATGAATACAATCTGCATAGCCACTTGGGTTGGAGATTTGCTCTTCTGTTAAGGCTTCCCATTGCTTTCTATATATAGATGGATGACCTTCTTTTCTATACTCTGTTAACAGTGTGATGTTAATCATCTGTACATTTAGCCCTCTTGTTCTTAGGCCATCCAATACCTTCTCAACTGTTCTCATCATTACAGGACATGAAGCATTTCCCTGGTATCCCTCTTTGAAGATTGGTTCTGTCTCACCATAACAATTCCCACCTTCATCTCCTCCCCATTCTTTTGCCCTGCAACGTTTAGTATACACCATCTCAAGCTTTTGATAGTGAATTTGTGAGTCATGTGTGTTGAGTTAGAACCTAGGACAAAAAAGCTTTAAGGAAACAGTTTAGTTAGGGTTGACTAGGATTTTGAGCTAAAATAATAGGTTTTGGTTGGATTGAGCCATCCCAGTCTGAATCAAACTTTATCTTGTTAAGGTCGGATTAGGTTGAAACTATTTTGTCATTCTTAATATTAATCTAAACAAAAGATGAAAATTATACTTGCAAGTAATGAGTTAGAGTAGGAACTTGTTTGAGCCAAAACGAGACTCAAGCTTTTATTTGAATTTAAGCTAAAAATATCAAGTCTAAGATAAGATCTTTCAATTCTAAAGTTTGACTCTGAAATTTAAATTTTTATTTATTTAAAGTTGGTTGGGTTCATATTTTATCATATTGAATTTTGCTCAATATTAGCAATAAATCGATCTCTCAGTAGCTATTAAATAAACTTAAAAGATGATTAAGTTCGAACTATTAACTTCAGGTTTTTTTTTTCGGTTGAACTTTTTTAGAATTTAAAGTTGATTCAAGTTGAGTTAAGCTAAATCTTGAACTTTTTTATAACTTTAGGTTGATTCAGGTCGAATTAAGCCGAATCTTAATTAAAATGTTTAACTTCAATTTTACTCAGTGAGGTTGACTTGATTTCAAATCTTTTTGTTTATGAAAACTGTAGATAAGGATTAAGAAAAGTATACTTTTGGTGTGTCGGAGACAAGCTGACAAAGAACATCTGCGTTCTGGTACGGTTGACATGAACCTCCAACCAATTAGCCCATGTCTGCAAAGCCATCTCGTAAACTCTTGGCATCTTCACATCTTTGTAAATTCTATCTGGGTTTTCAAAGGAACCCCACCTAATGAATTGCCATGCACAAAATATTTCAGGATGGGATTATCAGGTTAGTCCCCAAACAATGGGAAAATTATATTTAGGAATGTCAATGAAACGAAATTAGAACTTTTCAAGATGACATCGTTTTATAGGGAGTGTTAAGCCATTTGAGTTGGGTGGATTATGAGCTTTTTTTTTTTTGATTGTCTACGAGATGTCTTAGGAGGATCTTAACTATGTGAAGACATCTTTAAGCTATTTACATTCAGATTAATCTTTATTTGAACCGGATAGGTTTTTTGCAAGAGGTAAAGCTCTGGCTTTAAATTTTAAATAGCTGCATACATGAAGAAGATTCGAACCTACGATTTCACTTAAATTAGGAGAATTCTTTACTAACTCACCTCCGCCTTAAGTTGTGGACCATGAGCTTTACCATCTCTAGTTACATAAAACTAAGGGTTGAGTGTACTCACAGAGCTTTCATTTTGGACCTTCTCCACCAAAGATAGGTATTGAAAACTAGAACATCTGAATCAGTCCAATGCCTGGCATGCTTTTCAATTGCTCCAACTCTAACTATCCTTTCTGCTACTCTGTGATTTACTGGATCATCCGTGTTTGATTCTACCAGCATTGGAGCCCAGTAGAAGTCTATTGATGCATTGTATTCCTATTATCACACACATATATCAATCAGTCCTAATAATCCACAATGTCTACATAAAAAAGGACTAAACACACTCTTGACCCTAACCTAAATTAATGTTAAGAATGATAATAGATCGGTTCGAGCCAAGAATTCTAAAACTCGAGCTTAAAGCCTGAATTAAAAAATCTAAACTCATTTAACTTATGACATATTCAAAACATTTAAATTCGTTTGAATTTTAAATATTTTAAAAAGTCTAAATCCATAACCTTGAGTTTGACTTAAACCTAACACATGTTTAAATCAACCTCTTAAAAGTGTAAAGATAAGATAATTAGAACTAATTTTATATAGTGAAATTTGAAAGTTGGCTTAAGTTTAAATTATTTTTCTTAATTTGACTCATTAATTTCAAATCAGATTTAGAGTTTTTTTAAAATAAATTAGATTTAAAATATCCAAATTCATAAATATTTTTAACTCGGGTTAACTTAAACTTAGCCGAAGTTTAAATTAATGTATTAAAAGTATAAAGATAAGATAATTTAAATTGATCGTGTATAAATAATTAAAAATGCTTGTATGTACACGAATCCAAAGTTTAGCTGAAGTCTAAATTCTTTTTTTTTTCTCAAATTTACCCTATTTAATTTCAAATTAAATCGATTTGAAAATGCCCATATAAATAAATAAGATTCAAAATTAAAAACCATAGTCTAGGCTAGAACCATCCAAGCAAGTAAACAAACAAGACTCTAAAGTAAGCCCAAGGCAATGAAAAACAAAACATTAATTTAATGTTGAGAGTGGGATTTGAACCCACGCCCTTTCGGACCAGAACCTTAATCTGGCGCCTTAGACCAACTCGGCCATCTCAACATTGACATCTAAAACTCATACTGAACGATAATTAAAAGTCATACATGCACTCTAAAGGATGCCAACGAGCCATTATTATGCATGGATGATCCCCCCGACCGAAGCGTCGCATCGACGAGACAAGCCATCGAAACCCATTGACCTCTGTTCAAAGAGTCCCCGACAAACACAACCCTCTTGTTCCTTAATCTCTCCAGCAATCTCGTCGCGTTAAACCTGTGGAAACATTTACAAGCAGAGTCATCTCACGGATCAAATAACAAGAAATGAGACTATCGTAATCACGTATCGTTCCAATAAGACACGTAAAAACCTAGGCAGATCACACCGGTAAGGTTGCCATCTCCAGTTCTGATAGCTCAAGTCCTTTCTTCCAAACTTTTCACAAGCTAACTGATCCGACATGAACTTGCATTCTCTTTCTCTGTATAGAGGATAAGATCGGTTATCGAAAACCCACTTTCCGGTAAACAAATTACACCGGGACAACAAGTTACCGGAGCTTGTACTCCTCCTCCTATCCTCCTCCACAAGCTCTCCGCCATTTTGTTTTAGATAAACACTGGTTACAAGTATGGCAGCAACTAGGAGGGCAACAAGAGATTGGAAAGTGGTACGGATTCCCAGAGTTGGAGTACTGTTCTTGGCCATCAAAAAAGGCTTGTTGGGTAAGTTCTTAATGTTCATAGCTTTCCAAGCTGTGTCTATATATCTAATTCTGAAGTTTGGTTTTATCCCTTTTCACGGTTCCTTTTCGTGATTAGGAGGAGTAGTGGAGAACTGGCTCGAAGTTGGTCGCTGAAAGCAATAGTTCGACGAATGGCCTTTTCTAGGTTTGTTATAATATCTCTCTCTCTTTCCCTTTTCCGTCCATTACTTAAAATAGGATTCATAATCATAATATTACAGAACTTGTTAATTCATAACCATATCCATAATTAATGTTTTTAAAAGCCAGATCGGAAGTCAAAGCGATAAAATAAGAAATTTACGGGTTAAAAAATTCAACCGATATTAAATCATCGTAATTCTAATTAAAAATTAAAGAATTTAAATCGAAACATTAAAAACTTAACCAAAAAATTAAACAATTCAATATTTTTATGATTAAATCTGTCGAATGGATTGAAATTTTTAATCATTATCTATAACTATGTATATAATTTATAGTCTTACGGCTTAAAAGTTGATAAGTAATTAATAAAGTGAATTATAATTACGAATTTATGGATAAAACTTGATAGTAGAATATGACCTTAGGTTATATTTGGTCGGAGGTTTATTCATAAAATTGAATGACATGTAATATTATTCCATTGTTTAAAAAAAGAGTTTATAATGGAATGAAAAAGATAGTTTTATATTACATCTCATTCCATTTTATACAGTAAAAATAAAAAATCTCCAATCTAGGAGATTTGTGATGGAATGTAAGATGATAAACAACTTTAGATTATATTACATTATAAACCCTTCATCCAAATAACATTTTTCTGTATTAATTACGAATTCTTTTATCTCTCCTCAACAATAATTTTATAATATTACATCTATTTACATTTTATTATAAACCATTCTATTCTATTGTATTATATTCTATTTTATTAAAAACTTTACGAACTCTTTCATCCCTTCCTAACAATAATTTTATAATATTACATCTATTTATATTTTATTATAAACCATTCTATTCTATTGTATTATATTCTATTTTATTAAAAACTTTACGTCCAACCTAACATAACCTATTGTCTGTAATTTATTATAATACAGAAAAATAAATAAATAAGCGTTATGTTGCAGTGGTTAGTGTCTCTACAACTGTATTCTTTGACGTGAAGTTAGCTCAACAGGGTCATCAATTCTCTCTTCAAAGAAGTAATTATATTTTTTAAATATAAAAAGATAAAATAAAAAAGGGTCAAATCATCATAGTCCTGATATGTTTAAACCTTACTTTATTTGTTAATCTCTTAAGCAACATCTTTCATATATAAACTATGATGGCCTTCTATTAGATGGATAAGGCTTCTTTGGATTGTCACATTCCTCAAACTAAAAGTGAATGTGCTTTACCAACTAAAAAAGCTTGTAATCTTCTTCAAGATAATGTGAAATAAGAATGAAAAGGTTCTTCTTAATGACTTTGATGTAAGTAAGTGTCTCTTTGATTGAGTTTTTGGACGGTGAATAAGCACTTTTTCTTATTGTAAAAGCTTTTTTTATAAAAATGACTATGTAGTTATAAAATGAAAAATCACTTTTTTAGTAGATATAACTTTTTTGGCAACCAAAATATAACCTTTTAAGAAGCTTAAATATAAAGCTTCTCAAAAAAGTACTTTTTCAGATTAGTTAATGAGTCTATTTTTTAGTCCATTTTATCCTTATATTTTACATCTACAATACCAACAAACTTATTTTCACGTTTATTTTGAGATCTATATAATATTATTTGACTTTTTTATATATTTTAATATTTATTTTTGATATCAATTTTACTTATGTTATAATCCATATAAAAGATTGGGTTAGATATATTTTGATTTATGTTTCATATAGTTTTAAATTATATAATAATTAATATATTGTGCTTTGCATATTGTTTAATATATTTTAAATAATATTTATATGCATAAATAATTTTTATTACAAAAAATATAGCTAAAATTAATAAAAGTTTATTTTATTTTTATATTGCCAAATAGTCTACTATATAAAGCTCTTTTTAAAAAGTTGTTTTTAATTGATAGTTAGATAGTTAACTGATTTTTTAAAATAACTCTTATGACAAAAACCTTACTGTCAAAAGCTCTACTAATATAAACTCATCCAAACAGACATTAACTAGGCTAATCAATTAGGTACAGATTGATCCCTAACGTCTTCGACTTTTATTTGAGGTTAATATTTAAAATTTATTCATTAAAAGTTAGAGATGTTCAAGTCGGTAGAGTGAGGGTATGACGCTAAAAGATATTCGAATCTCTTTATCTATACTCTCTCGATTGAACTTGTCATGTAAGATTTGTCTAATACAAAACACCCTGTTGGCATAATTTTATCAATTAGTTCTAAATCGGACAAGATGAAACCCTCCAAACTCCAAAGCACAAACATCAAAACACAAATATATGAAAAGGGTGGCGTGAAAGCATTGAAAAATGGACAACCCTACTCACAAGAACATTTAAAAAAGCAGGTCCCGTCTTCTTCCCACTTGCATCTCAACTTGCCAATCTGTCTTATTCAACACACATGCAGAGATACTGCAACTTGCTCTTCCTTTCCCTTTTAAAAAGAAGACAAAACTCAACAACAATAAATAAATAATTAAATATTATTGCAAGTTGCAAGTTGAATGTTGATACTTGACCGTTTTAATAAGCAACTACGACTTTTACTCTTATTGTCGTGTCTCAACCGGTAATTTTAATCTATAATTAAAAAGCTCAATCGAATTCAATAAATTCAATCGTAAAAATTTTTAAATTTTGAATTTTTTATTTTAATTTTTAAATTTTTAGTTCGGCTTATTTCAATAACTCTTACTTTTAAAAACTAATTATTTTATTAATTAATCGATCAGTTTTTATAAATTAATAAATTTTTATAAACTAAAATATAATTTTATTTAAAAATCTCTTTTTTCAATCAAACTTTTTATTCTTTGATAAGTAAAGACAATCTCTTTCAATCATATTTTAAATTCTTTAATTTTATTTAATTTTTAGCTGATTTTATAACGATTTAATATCGAATGAACCTTTTAAACTTTAAACCTCTTATCTTATCGATTTAACTTCCGGGTTAATTTTTAAAACATTTCTTATAGAGACAATCTAACTCGTAAATTTTTTATAATTTTTTAACTTTTGTAATGAAAAATTAAAATGTATAATTTTAAATAATTAGGTCAATTCCACATTCTTTTTGTTTTCCATTTATGAATGCCTAAAATAATTAAAAGTCATGTGAGATTTTTTTTCCGAAACGGAGGAACTCGTAATTGCTACCTTTTAAATTCGCATTAGTAAACTTCTGGATTGATTCAATAACCTGTAAATCATTTCAATGAGTACTTCGTACTAAGCAAGTTCTGCACGACATGCTCGATAGAAAGGGCGTAAATAAAGGGAATCAAATACATAACCTTTTGATCCTATACCTGTCCACTCCACCAATTCAACCACCTGGGTTTCTAATAACTCACATCTCCTTTTTAAAAAAATCATGTTCTAAAGCATCTTAAAAGCACACTCATCGAAACCATAAAGGACTTTTTATATAATTCATGAAATTATGGTACGAGAAAGAATATTCGAATGAGATTTAGGTTTTTTTTTAATCAATGCCCATTAAAGAAAGAGCTCTTCTTTATCATAATTCAACAACTTGCTTTAATCTAATTGCTTCCTTTAGACCATACACTAGCTACCTCCTCATGTTAATCTCTTTCTCTTATATTAATTACAAAAAAAAAACAATTTTACTATCTCTATTAAAAAACTCAATCAGTTTGACCGGTTTAACTGTAAAATTCTCGAGCTATCTAATTTTTTGATTTGATTTTCAACTTTCTAGCTCGATTTACTTTAATAATTCTTATAAAAAACTGACTGATTTATTAATTAATCAGCCAATTTTTATTAATCAATAAATTCTTATAAACTAAAATTAATTAATTAAATTTTTATTTAACAATATCTTTTTTAATTAAATCTTGATATGTAAATGCAATTTTTTCAATCTTTAACTTACGGATAAACTTTAAATCTCTTATCTTATCGGTTTAATTTTCGATCTGATTTTTAATTATTGCTTTAAACATGTCATTTTCCGATGAACAATTTAATAAATTATCGTCGGTGGGTGGTAATGACGAAAGAAAAATAGTGAAAGCTAGCTAAGATCATATTGGATTATGACTTTATAATAATTAATATTAAAAAAGATAAAACAAATCAATCCTATATGTTAATTAATTACATATTAAATATTGTAATTCAAATTAGTATTTTTTAATAATTATTATAAATTATATTCATTATTTGCAATTTGAGACTTTAAAGTACACTAATAAATGAAGAACATTAACATTAATCAAGTTTTCACTCGCAAACCCACATCGGATACTCACAAAAACGACGCCGCTCGGTTATTTTCTTTCATGAAACTAACTGTTTTTAACTGTATTTATAAAAACGTACGTGAACACAATAGTGTAATAATATCATCACTCACGAGTCATGAAGACGACTTGTCGTGTCTCACCGAGTTCTCTTCTCGGCGATCTGAGCCAGAGACTGGAGATTGCAACGTACGATGGTGTCCACGAACACGCACGTGTCCTCCACCGTGTTTCCCGGAGGAATATCGACGACGTATGACTCAACAACCACGGTCCCGTTACCCGCAGGAGAAGCGTGGAGAGTGGTAACGGAGCGGTAATTCGCTAGACGGTGGTCTCCGCCGACAACGCTGAAGCTGATGACGTGGCGCTCGTCGTCAAGGATCTCGAGCCTCTCGGTGCTGTTGGCGGCTGGGAGACCGGAGATAACGTGGATTTCACGGAGCGTGCCGACGTTACCGTCGCCGTCAATGACGTGGCAACTCTTGACGAAGTGCTTGTAACCTTGTGGTTTGTCGAAGCGTCTGACGACGGGCCACACGGTGGAGACTGGGGCGGATATGTGCTGAACCGCGGCGGAGGAGCACTGGTTGGGGCCTAGGGCGTGTGTGTGGTAGCGTGCGACGGAGTCCGGCACGGGGGTGGAGCACGTTAGAGGGGACCAACGTTGGTGAGTGGGGGTGGTGACGGTGGCGTTAGTGGTGGTGTTGTTGATCCGATGAAGAAGAAGCGAGGACTTTGATTGGTTAGAAGGCATTATAAGCACAGTTTCGGTGCTTTTCTTGGTCGTGGTTTGTGAGGGACACAGTGCTGGTTTTTGGGTTTACCTTAGTAGCGCATATAAATGTATTGAACTAGGAGAGAGGTTTTATTTTTAAAATTACCACATTAGCCTTGTCTTTTGTTTGGTCAAATGACCAACGCATCCTCTAATAATCTCTATTTTTTGGTAGAATTAACAAATTAAAATTAAATTCAAAATTCTAATTAATGGATATTACAAGATTATCATTATTTATTAAAAAAAACAATAAAAGGGGTGTATGGTAATTTCAGAATTGGTAGTTTGTGAATTTAGAGAGAGAGAGAGAGAGAGGGAGGTCAAAATAGGAAAAGAAGCACAGGAGCATTGAGATGGAGACCAGAAGGAAGAAGACGAAGAACAAGTTGCAGTACAGGATCGACCATATAAAACAGATGAAAGGCATTTGGGAACTGATTGACCCAGGAAGGTAGGGTACGGCTACTGCAAATCTGACGCATGTTTCTCTCTTCTAAACTACCCACCCTTCTCCTTCTATTTTTGCTCTTTTTTTTTTTTGAAAGGAGAAAAAACGAGACAAATTAAGTAATAACCTCTAATTCTTTTTTTTTTTAACATATATGAAAAGAGTACATCATATACTAATTAGGAGGAAGAAACAGCGCCCCGATTGATCCTCTAAAAGAAGAGTGTGGTACCCTAAAGGTGGAACATCAAAATAAGTGATACCAATGTCACCACGACCGACTTGAGTAGCAAGCCAGTTCTCGCATTTATTACTTTCTCGGTACACGTGCTGATGAATAACAGCCCAATTTCGGACGAGAAGTTTGAAGATGTCCATGACAAGAGGGTTGTCCGACCGAGAATGGGACGTCACAAAAGAAAGAAGCTGATGTACTCCCAACGAGTCCACAAAATTGACGAGTTAGTTTGCGCACTAATTAATTATCCTCTTTATAGGTATATTGAGGTATAACTACCCAGTTTTGAGCAAATGGCACGTTGATTTCTCTGACTAAAGGATTGAGAGATATTGTTCGTTTAGTGAACTATGACAGGATATTCAACATTATTAAAGAGTCCATTTCGAACTTTACTCGATGATATCCAAGATTTCAAGTTAGTCTGAGACCAAAAAAAGCTCCTTAGAGTTTAGCAAAAACAACAGAGCACCAGCCGATATTCTGTGTACTAATAAGCTCTTCGTTTTTAGTTCGTTCTCTTAATGTCCTTAGAATGAGGGCGTCAGGGTTGTATAATATAAAAATCGAAAGGTGAAGGTGTCAAAAAAACAAACTAAAAACGAAGAGAAAAACTAAAATCAAAACGTAAAGTGATCAGAGCTGCGTAATATAAGTTAGGTCATTTTTAAACAACAAAATCGTTTTAATTATATGATTAAATGACGTCGTTTTATTAACCTGCAATTGTTGTGTTAATTTTGACTTATATGTATTAATAGTTAAGGTTTCTGAAACACGTGACAAATCATATCAGTAAATTTAACGGAAACACTAATGCCAGACTGGAATTGAAAAAAAATGAAAGTTTGAGTATTTTATTGCAACTTTTTGAAGTTTATACTAGAATTGAAAAATATTAAAAATTTAAGCATTTTATAACAACTTTTTAAAGTTTAGGTTATAATTAAAAATTTGACGAAAGTTTGAACTTTTTTAAGTAATTAACCCAATTTTTTATATTGAAAAAGACTAAAAATATGAGGTGAAAATTAACAAATTCTCTAATTTTTAAAATATGAATTTTCTTAATCCAAGACATAAAATCAAATAATTCGTATTAAAATCTGGTAAATATATTATGTCTAAATTAGGCATAAAATGTATTTTTTTTTAATTTTCATTGTTGGCTATATTATTATAGATCTTGTCTTGTCATGAAACACCAAGTAGAACAGAACATTGGACCATTTCTACATGCATCTCTTTTTTATCTTTCTTTTCCATGTTGGTTAACAAAACAAGAGCAAGTTGATAGGTCTTGGACCCATTTTGGGCACGTGATAAAGAATAAACCAAGACACGTGAATAAAAACCAAGGGGGTTCCTTAGGCTAGAAGGCTCATTGTCTCCTCTCGTAATTTGATTTGGACCACACCAAAATTGCACCACTTAAAGGGGCGGTCCAAGTGGTGAAATTACTTTTTAAAAATTTTAATTAAAAAGTTGAAGGTTGTAATTAACTAATTATAATGGGAGGAAAGGATGAATTGATTAGATTTTGGACCAAATTTGATTTTAGAGGAATAACAGGATAAGTTTACTTGATTTGAACGAGTTGAATCGATTCGAATCATTTCAATCAAAATAATGTTATTTTAACCTTCAGGCGAATCGAGCTTTGAGTCATCAACTATGCTGAAGTTGTTTTATGAACATGATTAATTCTTTCAAATTTTCTATTTTTTTTTCAGACTTTGATTAAAAAATAACAACTATATACACATAATATGAATATTAGATATAGACTAATCAAATTTCACTAATATGATAACCCTATTTAACTTTTAAACTTATATATGAACCAATTAAATTTAAATTAAATTAATAATTTGAGACAATTACAATTAATTATCAATTTAAGTCGAATTTAATTTGCTGAGTTTAAATTTAAGAGCGAAGTAAAACTGTCATGTATATAACATTTGATTAGTTCACATTTGATGCTGATACTGTTCGTGTTTCATCGTTATTTTTAGCTAATTTATAAAAGAAGAGTTTTTCCAAAAAAAACCTAAAAATATAATGATTTTTTAAAATAATATTGAAAATCATGAGATTTTTTTTAAAATTCCTCAAATTATAAAAGATGTTTGTCTTTGACCCTAATAAAATTCGTAATTTGATTTATCAACTCTAAATCTACCGGTTAGAGTAAGGTCATGTATTACCGAATCTCTCTAAATTTCGTGTATCGGCAAAATTTTCATTGAATTATTGTTGTTGTTGTTATTGTTTATCAAGTCTGAAGGAATTGTTTTATATTAGATGAAAAAATTTCAAATAAAAAATAATATTCCACAAAGTCATGGAGCATCACCTTCCTTGAACCTACATTGGCTGTTAAATTAGTTTGGACCAATTCAAGATCTTATATATATTATATATTCAAAGTCAATCATTTTTATTGGTAGGCTAGAAAAATATTTTTTATTTCTCTATAAAAATATAAGGGTCATGTTCATTATTTATTAATTCTTGAAAACTATGGTTTTACAGTTTATTTTAGTAGAAAAATTATTTTAAGTAAGATTTGTTTGAATTTCATTTAATATAGATTCCAAATAGTGAATTTTTAAATATATTTTATCAACTAATTTCTAAAATTAATTTTATAATTAGGTCCAAAAAAGAGTTTTATAATATAATCCTAACAAAGTTTTAATATTCTCTTTTTTAAAATCATATTTATTTTTCTTAATTAGAATTACGAAGGCTTTCATTTAGTTTTAATTACAAAAATTCCTAATTTTTTAGAGTCTGTTTATTTCTATTTTTATTTTTAATTTTATATTTTTTCAAACTTAATAAAAAACTTGTTTGGTTGAGTTTTTTTGTTTTAGTTTCTTTCAGTTTTTAAAAATTATGAAAATCTTGAAAATTTTTTTACAATCTTATTTATTTATCAAATAAATATATTATTTAATTATTAATAACATTATGAATAATTTAATTTAAAATTTGTAATTAAAATAACCTAAATAATTATTAATAAATATGAATAAATATAAAATATATTTAAAATATAGAACTTTCAAATAAAATACGATTTAATAGTTAAAAATATAACTATATTTAATAGTTAAAATATATTTAAAATAAATATTAATTTATGAATAAAAAGTTAAGGGGAAAAGACAAAGGGTTTTAAAGCAAATCTCATAGTCAATAGGGATAATTTTGAAAATTTATTGGTCAAAGTAAAATCCTAACAATTACCAGGAAAATCTCGCTCTGATGTTGACGCGTGGCATACTCTTAACGGCGAATACATCGAATGTGTACGCGCGAGGAGGACCGAACCTATCTTTCGAAGACGAAACGAAGGACGACTCTGAGAGAAAGAGAGGGGAGATACAGAGAAGAGGAAGAAGCTTGATCAATGGATCAGATAATGAACAAGGTTGGTTCGTATTGGTTGGGTCAGAGGGCTAGCAAAGAGATCAATTCCGTTGGAGACGATATTAATGTAAGTGTCTCTCTAGGGTATTTGAAATCCAATCCTTTGAATTTGGGTTTATGAGTACGATCTGGTGATTGGGTACTGCGGAACGTTCTCGAATGGTTGTTAGTGTTTGTTTAATGTGATTTTGCTGTAATTGAGTTCGTAATTGAAGAATTTGAGTGGTTTTAGAGGCAGTTTTAAGGGTATGGAAGGAATTGAAGCTAATAAACTAGAATTGAAGCTAAGTTAGGAGTTTTGAGTAGTAAAATTTGCTTGATTAAGAAGAGTTATTAAATGCCTGAGCATTTATGTCATAGTTCTTCATATTACTATGCTTTGAATGCTTAAACATTTAAAGATTTCTATTTTTTTTTCCAGTCACTGTCAACCAGTATTGAAGGAGGAGCTAAATGGTTGGTTAACAAAATCAAAGGTTTGTTCTTTGAATTGTTGATTTACTTTCTTTTACCTGTCTTCATTTATTGTGATGACTCCGAGCCAATAATTATGTCTTGTTTCCATGAAAATATCTCGAGTTCGAACAAAGCTCTGAGTTTGATGACATACTTTAATATGGTTATATTCGAGACAGATTATGTGTTTCTATAAGGCTAACTGAGATTCTTGGAGGATGTTAAGTGAGTTACTTGACTGGAAAGCCTTTTAAAAGTTCCATGAATAAGCTTAAGGCTTGCCACGAACCAAAATTGGTCATAGTCCGAATCTATATTTCCTTTGGAGTTGAGTGGTAATGTCTTGGTTTTGCGTTAAAAATTTCTATCGGGATCATCTTTTGATCCGGTATTCTGTTATGGAAACTTATTGTACAGGAAAAATGCAAAAGCCGTTACCTGAGCTGCTTAAGGAATATGATTTGGCAGTAGGGATCTTCCCTCGTGATGCCACTAATTATGAGTTCAATGAAGAGACTGGAAAGCTTACCATCTACATTCCCTCTATTTGTGAAGTGGGCTACAAGGACTCCTCTGTCCTGCGGTTCTCTACAATTGTAACAGGGTATTTGGAGAAAGGGAAGCTAGCTGATATCGAGGGAATGAAGACAAAAGTGGTGATTTGGGTTAAAGTGACTTGTATCACATCTGACGGGCCAAAGCTCCATTTTGCAGCGGGTATGAAGAAAACGAGAAAGAGGGAGGCTTATGAGGTTCTTAGGGATGGAATAAGTGTAGATAAGTTCTGAAGGGGTTAGAGTACTGGTGAATTCATAGGTTAAAGGATTGTGCATGGGGTCCTCTCTTGTTGTTATTTAGCTGTCTTACTTGACTAATAATGAAACATGTGCTATTCGTTGTTCTTCTTGTGGCAAGTTTTGGTAGTTCATTTATTTCCTTTGGAAAGAGAATTTGCAGGAACAAGTTAGTGAGGAAATCCTGTCATTGCACGTTAGTGAGGAAATCTTGTCATAGCCACATAGTTGTGGGACCTGAGCAGCCAAGCAACAACTTGTGTACCTGCAATGCATTGCGAGGATTGAGTGAATAGTTGACCCTTATACTAATGTAAGCTTTTCTGGTTGTTTAACTTTTGACCATGTGCTTCACTTGTAGAATATCAACGTTTGTCATGCTGTCAGTTTTGGTGAAAAGATGGCCCAGTTCAGGTTTTGTGACCTACTTTGAGAACTTGCATCGGCTCTCACGTTTAAAGTTTACAGTACAGTTGTAACAGATGAACATACGGCCCAGTATGCGTTCAATGGAATATGAAGTTCATGCTTAAATGGATAATATGGTATAGGTTGAGATTCTTCACCTACTTCAACACAACGTTTAAGAAAGACCCCTTTGTCCAATCTGCAACTTTTAGTTATTATTATTTGCTCTTGGCACCTAAGAATTCCATCTTCTACAAGAGAGAGTGGCTTAAAAAGCTTCGATTAGTTTGCAAGAAGCTCATGAAAATGGCTGAATTCTCATCAATGATTCTTCTTGGTACCCCAAAGCACGATAAAGCAGGTTTCTTAAACGGCTCAATGTCAGCTTATATCTAAGGTGTCAATAGCGGGATCAGATCACTTATTTTTATTACTCTATTCTAATTTTGTTTCTAAAAATCTATTCATTCATTCAATAAATGGAGCTCACAAAAATTGGATGACTGAGATCACACCGGAATAGAGAGCACACCAAAATTAGGAAAAAAAAATCTTGCGTCGACAATTGTCAAGGTAAGATTTCTTATAATCTTTTGTTCTCTGCAAGTACCGTATTACCCGTTTGGCTACTTTCCAATGATCCAATTTCGAATTACTTAAATATCTCCCTAACATTCCAACAATGTCTGCAATATCTGGACGCGTACAAACTTGAGCATACATTCGACTTCTTACAGCCGAAGTATAAGGAATCTTCTGCATTTCCTTAACTTCAAATTCATTCTTGGATTAGTTCTGTTCAAATTCTCATTATTAATTAGATCAAAAGTTTTTAAAATCGAACCTAAGTCCGGTCAAATTGGGCCTACCTATCCTATTGAATTTGGATTGGGTTTTTTGCCATCTCTACTCTTTTTAGCAGGATTCAGATTATTGTTTACAGTACCTATGAATCATCTCATTCTGCATAATCTGAAACTTGGAGCAATAATTGAGGACATAATCTTAGAGCATCTGCATAATGTACAAATGATCCCAATATATGCATAAATCATCTCAGCTCCTTTAAGAACCAACAATGAAAAGCATGGAGAATGAAAATCCCATTATTGACACCAAATACTTCAGTTATCTTCATTACTTTTCAGCTGATGAAAGAAGGTTTTTGATGCTTCATAAGTAGACCAGCAAATTGCAGCAGCTGGAGCATGGAACAGAACTCTTGGAGTCCATCCCCTTATAAGTGCACCATATCCATCTTTCTTCACTACTGTTTTAAGAACATAGCCTACCGAACTGCTGGAAAATCTATCACAACCACAAACTCCCTGTCAACCAAAGAGAAGTTTCATATCAGAGACAATTCTGTATCAGGATGAGAAGATGTTCAAAGTTACGAATACAATGCCGGAACTTTATATTTTAGTATTGTTTTCTGATCTATACGAAGGAAAGTATGGAAAGATTGAATCTTTGTGCAAATATGGAAGCAAAAGCATTGAAAAGATTTGCTCACCTGACATTGTAATTGGGTTTTGACAACATCAAGTGGTGTTGTAACAGCCTCCAGCAACTGCTCCCGCTGTGGCATGCACTACAAACCTCTCATCACTTGCACTCTACGGTGAAAACTCCATCAACGCCTTCTTCGCCGCCTCATAAGTTGCGAACTGAACCGCCGTGAACGGCGCATTCATTACAACAGTAGTCCTGTACGAAGCATAAAACGCTCCAACGCCGTCCTTCATAAGTATCCTTCTAACACAGTCCAAAACACCCTTATAAGGACTACTCTTCAACTGCAGCCTCTGCTTCACAACATCCATTGGCGTGAACACAGCGTCGCTGGCCACCGTTGCGCATACGCCGGAAACGGCGTGGACCACCGTGTCATTCATGTTCCCGCCTGAAAACAACCGCTTGCATAGCTCGTACACGGAGAAGTACACGGCATGAGCAGGTCCAGCACCGAGCCCCATCGCACTGATACCACGATAAAGCCCTGCAGGTCCTTCGAGCTTTAGTATCGAACCTAGAGCTCGTCCGACACCGACATGCTGGTTCGAGCACGACCCACCTACGACCTGCATGCGGGTTTTGAGAGTGTCAACAGGGAACATGGCCGTGTGTTCGATCAAACCAGCAACGGATCCTGCAACCATGTACTGCCAGAAGTGGAGACCGTCGTGAGTCGGTGGAGCTGAGACGGATATTTCTGGGATTTCATGGTGGTGGAAGTCAGAAGTAGTATGATATTCTGCGGAGGCGTTCGCGGCCATGTTTACGGTGGAAATAGGTGGTGGGATTGGAGGTGCACAATCCATGCTATGAACTGTAATATTTAGATCGTTTTTGAAGTTGGGGAGTGGATGATTGCGGTCTGAAGATCGCTTTCGTGCTCTTGATGGGATTGAATTGTCGTCATTCACAGAAGTATTATCTAAGCGCAAGAGGATTTTTGGATCGAGAAAGTGAAAATAAAAGAACCTGTAAGTAGAGATAAAAAGAAAGAAGCTTGTTTACTAGCCATCAATGGCCGTCCATTATCAGAACTTGTAAATAAGCTTTCTTTATGCAGATTGAGTTTGGATTAATCATCAGTTTTCAAGTAACCAAGAGACTTGACGGATTCCTTAATTCTTGGAAAATCATGATCAAACTCACAATCAAAAGAATTTCTCAGAAACAAAGAAGTTCTTAGATTTACCCCATATTTGGAAAGCCCGAATTGAATTATTCAATTCAGGTGTTTGGAATCACAAAAAAGCAATGAATTGAATTCACGCTTGAGTTCAATTCATTGCCTCTTTGTTAATTCGCGTGAATTGAATTCAATGGAGGAGCTGTTCTTCAGTTGACGCAAATCACGTGAGATTTATATTTTGTTTCTTTTGGTGTTGGTGGCTTGATTATGTTAACTAATATACATTATTAAATTATCTTCATTCCAATAAATTTCAAATAAAATTAGATTTATTAATTAAAAATAATTTAAGTAAATATTAAATTTTAGATAAAAAGTTAATTTTTAAAATGTTTTATTTTTATTTAATTAATAATGTATTAATAAATATTATATAAGAGATTAAAATAAATTTAATTAATTAAAATAATTTATTTTTAAGTTTGTATAAAAGTGTATATTATTATTATCATTCCAAAGATAATAATAATAATAATAATAATGACCAATGTATAATAATAATAATAATAATAATAATAATAACCCATATATTATTTCAAAATAATAATTTTTAAAATGTTTCATTTTA